>OY856187.1:411124756-411724756 GCA_963693315.1 Diogma glabrata | reverse complement strand
TTTACAACATTTCATCGACTATTTCATAATTTAATGATTAATGATGATGATGATGATTTGATGATTTAATGATTGATCTTCGAACTTCAAAATTGCATTTTGTCCATTGATCGTCGTACATATATACAACATTTCATCGAATGCTTCATAATTTATTGATTGATGACAGAGCTTTGAGAGTCAAAATTGTATTTCATCGAGTATGCATATGCACTTATAATCATCGCTTCATATACATGTTGCATTGTTGCAATTAATCGTCGTACATATACATTGTAACAGTACAGCTGAATATCATCGTCAATATATAACATTTCATCGAATATTTCATAATTTATTAATTGATGATTGATCTTCGAGATTCAAAATTGTATTTTATCGAGTATGCATATGCACTTATAATTATCGCTTCATATATATGTTGCACTTGTTACAATTAATCGTCGTACATATACATTGTAACGGTACAGCTGAACGTCATCGTCAATATACACCATTTCATCGAATATTTCATAATTTACTACTTGAAGATTGAACTTCAAAGGTCAAAATTGTATTTCATCGAGTATGCAGAATCACTTATAACCATCGATTCATATATATGTTGCATTTACTACAATTAATCGTCGTACATATACATTGTAACAACTGAACGTCATCGACTACGTTTCCGTGGTGTGGAAATTTATTTTTAAACCATACAGTCCACTCAACATAACACCAACCGGCCGCATCACATAACCTTTAGAAAAGATAATACATAATAGAAATGCCTTTCAAATTGTGCTGTAACTTGTACGGTCTCAAAAATCATAAGCGGACATCAAAAAATGTGAAACTGGTCACACCAGCTGTTATTCAAAAAGCTGCGACCCTAAATTTCACTTTGCGTGATGACCAGTTTATATGTGAAACATGTGGCACTTATATCTATAAAAACAAGGTAAATTTAATTTTTTTATTAAAATGAATAAAAATTCATATGCAACTAAAATTTTCTACAGCAGCTTTCATGTTCGGAAACTATCGATATTGAAGTTATTTCTATAAATCAGGATGTTGAAAATGTTCTAACGAACGAAAATATTCAAATATCTCCAGCATCTTTAGATCCATCACCAGTTTCAGTTGATACTATATCTCCACCAGTTCTTGAACTACTTAATGACACTTTAGAAGATATTAACAATGTTCTTGGAAGGTTAGCCGAATCTCTTATCAAACAAAAACATATTCCAACAGGAAGTTATAAAAAAATTGCAAGTGTCACATCGGCAATAAGTCAAAGAATATTTCAAGTAGTTTCAGTTAAAGTGTTATCACCAAACGAGGAATGTGAATATACATCATGGCTTATGAACCTTAAAAAGGAATTTAAAGATGCCAGCTCTAAATCAAAACAAGTGTTTTTGTTGACAATTCTACCACGTAAATTTTGGTCAAATCAACGTATCCAGGGGGTCAATTCTATCTTGATGAGGTGACTCCGGTCATATGACTGTTAAAAAAATCCGACTCAACGAGAGTCACTCATTTATTCGAACTCAAAATTCTATGTTTTGCAATTCTAAGTCAAAAAGTGAGTGACTTCAAATCGATTTTCATAGAATGACTATTTAACATATAAAAAATTTTATTTCAGTCAGTTTTGTGTAAATTTGTATTTTTAATGATACATAATTTTAACGTTAATAAAAAAAATGGACATTCTAATTAGACGTCAAATCAGAGAAATTTTTTCGGTAAGCTAAAATACATATAGTTCTCGATTTATACTGAACGTACACTCTACGCTTTCATTTTAGAAATAACATATGTACCAAAAATACGCAGGTAAATTATACTTTGAAAAAATTATAAAATTATATAATGAAAATAGATGACGAAGAGGATGATATTGCTCCACAATATAGACGATCAAGAACCGAATACAACAAATGCAGTAAATTTTCTAATGGGGCCAAATTGCTCTTCAATTTTAATGGTTATTTCAATATATTTTAAATGAATATTATAAAAATAATAATTTCTATAATTCATTGATTAAATCTATAATCATTAATTAAAAAAAGTAACACAGGCTAAAGGTAAAAAATTATTTGGAAGTAAAAGCTAAATAATCCTTTTGAATTTGGCGCATTTCTTCCATTACTTCAATTGTGCGTCTCTTTAGTCATATGACCCAGACAAATTCGAGATTTATGACTTCATTTTCGAAATTTCGAAATTCAAGTCATATGACTTGAAGTCATATAGTTAGAATTGACCCCCAGGATACTCAATGATAACGCAGAATAAGATAGAAGCTGCACAATAAAATTCAATAAAGTTCAAGCCACAATCCACCCAATCGTAATTTACTACAAATCATGTAATGATAAATTAGAGATCTTATCTTTTGTCATTATGTCTGATCATTTAATGCATAACACAGTTGCAGTTCATAAATACCAGGAAAGGTGTATTGAATTCATTGAAAAACAGTAAGAAATATATCCAAGCATCAAAAAAATTTTATATTTTACTGATTGTTCAGCAGCTCAATATAAAAATAAGAAGAATTTCATAAATCTCTGCAAACATATTGATGATTTTAAAATACCTGCATGATTCTAAAATACCGTTTAATCGTAAATGTCAATAGTAAATTACTATCAAATCCACATTGATCAAAAATAACTCAAAAAATGTTACATGAAACGATCTGAATTTTGCACTTTTTTGATAATAACTCAAAAACTTTACATCACAAAATTCTAAAAAAAATTGCAATGATTTATAAATTAGGTGTTCTTTTAAATGACATCTCACTCGCTTGGGTCCAAAAATATTTTCTTTTACCCTTTTTACACCGGTCCCCTAAACACACAGAAATATAATTATTTGAGACCTCTCTATAATTTTCATACAAAATTTACCGAATTTCCTAGCTCTCTGAATTCTTTCAAATTTTTCTTTCAATCAGTGTCGAATCGTAGGGGGGGGGGGGGTACGGTCTGAAAGTTGCACTTTTTTGAAAATAACTCAAAAACTGTGCACCGCAAAATTCTAAAAAAAATTGCAACAAATTTTAAATTAGGTGTTCTTTCAAATGACACCCCACTCGCTTGGGTCAAAAATTTTTTAAATTTTTTTAATTTTTTTTACCCTCTTTACACCGGTCCCCCAAACAGACAGAATATTAATTATTTGAGACCTCGCTACAATTTTCATACAAAATTTACTAAATTTCCTAGCTCTGTGAATTTTTTCAAATTTTTCTGTCAATCAGTGTCGCAACGTAGGGGGGGGGAACGGTCTGAATTTTGCACTTTTTTCTCCATAACTCAAAAACTGTGCACCACAAAATTCTAAAAAAAATTGAAACAAATTTTAAATTAGGTGTTCTTTCAAATGACACCCCACTCGCTTGGGTCAAAAAAAATTTTTTTTTACCCTTTTTACACCGGTCCCCTAAACACACAGAAATATAATTATTTGAGACCTCGCTATAATTTTCATACAAAATTTGCTAAATTTCCTAGCTCTGTGAATTTTTACAAATTTTTCTGTCAATCAGTGTCGAAACGTAGGGGGGGGGGGAACGGTCTGAAAGTTGCACTTTTTTGAAAATAACTCAAAAACTGTGCATCGCAAAATTCTAAAAAAAATTGTTATGTTTTCTAAATAAAGTGCTCTTTCAAATGACACCCCACTTGACCCCATTTTAAATAGTGATTTTACCCCTCCTCATATCCACCCCCTTAGTAAATCTAAGTATGAGAATATGACACTTTTTTATATTTTTTATTAAAAACGTACTTATTTTTCTATCATTCCAAATACATTTGAAAATTTTCGATCAGTTAGGTTCGGAGCTAATCGAAGTAAGAAAACACGAAAAAAACGTCATTATTCTAAATTATACAAAAAATGGTGAAGTGTAAAATTCCAAAATAAATTTTTATGGAATACTGAAATGAAGTCCTTTCATTTGATACCCTACTTGAATCTATAAAAAAATGTATTTTCTCAAAGGTCTCACATCGCAGCCCTGTAAACCAAACGAAAACCACTTTAGTTTTATTTGTATCCGTCATTTTATGTGGACAGATTAGTTTTATACGCATGCCAAATTTCAAGTCCATAGCATTTATAGTTTACGAGATAATCGATATAATGTGAAAATCTCGTTTTACTCTCACCAATAGTGTTCCGTATAAAAAACGGAACCCTAAAAACGATATTTTTCAATTGAATTTAGTTATTTGCAAATAATTGTGTATAATATAATTGACTTCTTTATCTTGTAGCTGAAACCTTAACAAAAATATAAGCTTTGGAACGTTTCATTCGGCATAATAGTTTTTGCAGTTAATGTCTGAAAAAAAGATGTTAACTTTGGGCAGGCCGCAAGGTCTGAGTTTTTATTTGATCGCAATCTGCTTGACGGCAATCAAAAGGGTAAAATGTCAGCTTTAATTAACAATTTGATTGCCTCTACCCATATTCAATATTAACAACAATTACAGCAGTTCAAAAACGGCGAGAATTCCTTAGTTGCAAAATTAAATTTCTCAACGAATTTTCAACTAAACGAGATGCGGTTTTAAAATTTACAAAGTGGTTAGAAAACCAAAGATTTAAAAAAATAGACCTCTCTAACATGACTTGGGACCGAATTATGACCCATTTTATTTTAAAACCCCGATTGTGACCTTGATTTTGAATGAAATATATTGACAGGAATGGAGCATTTCCCTCCAAAATGATGCTTTTGTGCTGATAAGATGCTGGGTCTGTACCTACCGAGCACGCGATTGGCTACTCTGACTCCTACTAATAATATACTCTATGAAAAAAGAAAACGCCGAGCTAATAACAAGATAAGGAGTTAGAATCAAAATTGTTAATTGTAATTATTAATTGTTTTCTTTACCTCAGATAGAACAAAGTAATTTATGGTTGTTATTATATTTTGTAATTTGCATTAATTAATTTAGGCATGTATTTTTTTAAGTGTTCTTATTTATATTGTTTTTTTATTTTTATTTAACCAGTTCGTACAGTTGCATATAATAAAAGGATTAGCTTAGCATGCTTTAATTATTACGATAAATAGTTGTTATAATAGCCATAAGGCATAGGCATATTTTAAACTATACATTCTACTTACATGCCAAGTTTCAGAAAAATCAAATATTTCCAAGTTCCAAGTTCGACTTTTTCATCCTCTTTGACCATATTTATTATAAATATTTTATTCAAATATAAATATTATTATTTTTATTTCTGTTAAATAGTTAAGTTAAATAAAAGTTTGTTTAAATATCTTTATTCTCTTTCATTTATTAGTATCAGCCTTATTTGTATGTTTTTTCCATAATAATAGTATATTTTATTTTGTTGTTTTCTAACCTATAGCCTAATGAACTTAACCTATTGTCTAATGAATACTTTCCTATAAAAATATTATCATTATTCAATTGGTATGATTTCACTTGGTGAAATTGTTTTGATTTTATTAAAATTATTTTCAAATTATAATCAAAATTGCTTTGAAACGTTTTTTTCATAAATAAAATTTTTAGTTAAATTCTCTAATTTTGTTTAGTTGAATTTGGTTGATTGTATGGGATGGGGTTTTTTATCGTCAGAGTTTTTTTGAATCAGAAATTTGATTTATCAATTAAAACAATAAATATTTACTGTTTTAATTGATGAAAATGTTTTTATTTTATATAATACACAATTCTTTGTCAGAGAATAAAGTATTGTAATCGATTCGTATTTAATGAATTTTATTCTCTCGCAAATTAAAATTCTCGCTCGTGCCTCGCTCAAATTTTAAACTTTTGCTTGAGAATAAACTATTTCATTTTATACACTGATCGATTAAAATACTATTATAGTGTGAAAATATATTGAAAATGTATTTTACCTACCCTTGATTGACATATGAGTTAACGTGAGATATCATATACCACTGAAAATTAACTATCAGTTAATGGTAGCACTCTTAATCCTATTAACTATTAACTTCAGTTAATGGTAGCACTCTTAATCCTTAGCTAATAGCATATTCCTTGATGATGGCACGCTATTGTTTCCCGAAGAAAAGAGCCCTTAAATATATTTATATCTAGAATTTAATCCTCAATGAGGACATTTTGTCACATGATCAAGGAATATGTCATTTACTGGATTATTTGCAATTCAATTTTTGTTTTATTCGTGTAAATTTTTGTTACAAATTTGATTTGCCCTTTTTATGTTATTTTTATTCCCTTTATCCTATCATGATATATTGACCTATGTCATATTTTCATATATGATAGAATTTATTGTTAAGTTATCCATTCTTTAAACAAATATAAAAGGAACAAAAATTAGCGGCCATCAACACCTTAGAACAATTGTTGTTGTTGGAGCTTGGTCTTAACAGGTTTTAATGTGTTATTGTAATTCGTACTACATAACACAAAATATAAACTGATATAAAAAAAGGACAGGTTTCGCAGTTTTTAGGATTTCCAACGCAGATCAGTGGTATTATATTTTAAAAATAAGGCGTATTTATCACAATAGTAGATTGTTTTACTAGTGAAAAATTGACAACAAATTTGTGAGGTTATATATTTATTTTAAAACAAACAACATAAAAACTAGATGATTAATTTTGAATTGTGCCTCACAGGACCAAATTGTTTTCAAAGTTATTTTTATTTTTAACTGTGATTTCTTTTGTCCTGAAAACTTGTTCCAAATAAGCAACAGACTTTTTAGGTATCCGAGTGAGACATGGATCATCAATCTCAACACGAACAATACCAAATTTTTCTCTGAAAGTATAAAATTGTACATATATACAAACAAACAGAATAAATATAAACTTTAACATACGTATATCCTCGTGACCATTCAAAATTGTCAAGTAAAGTCCATGTACTATGACCAGTTACATTAACTCCAGCTTCAATAGCACTCAAAACTGCATCAAAATGCTCCTAAAAGATCAAAGATTATTAAAAAGAACAAATTTAACTAAAAAAATAAAAACAGGCTACATTTAAATATGTAATCCGACCATCATCCTCCAAATCACCATCATCTGACCAACCATTTTCTGTTATCAGTATTTCAATATTGCCATATGACTTCCGTAACCATAGCAATTGTTGGAATAAACCCTCTGGAACTGAATAAATCCAGGGTGATAGTGCACTTGGCCATTTTGGATTAATAGACTGATCGCAACCGGCATCACGTTTTATTGAAGGTGTTGGAAAATTGTTATTTAAAGTTGGTTGCACGATACGACTGGTATAGTAATTTAGTCCAAAAAAGTCAGCTGTTCCTTGAATGTATTCAACCATCTCGACATCAAATTGAGGTAATCTAGACCACGCTCTTCCTTCATCAGCACTATTTTTGTCAACAACCTCTCGTACAATGGATGGATAATCGCCTTCCTTGGAAAATATTGGATGAGAAAACAATCCAAGCTACACAAAGGAAAATTTTGATTACAATAATAAATTTCATAAAATATTGTACAAACCTCAAACTGTTTGCATCTTTCAGCTGCTTGTACATCCTCCTTATTATTTGTGTCATTTGGAAAATAATAAAAGGAGTCTAATGTTATTCCGATTTTTCCTTTCATCGTTGGAAAGTATTTATTTTTATACAAATGAAACGTACGTGCATGTGAAATTAAAACATGATGACTACATAAATAATCTCCTACTCCACCCAGGGGTAAATTTGGAGCAAATGCATAATTACCATACCCGGAACAAATATTTTTTGGCTCATTAAAAGTAATCCATTGTTTGACTTTTGTTCCGTATTCTTCAAACAACAAATTTGCAAATGCAACAAAGTAATCAGCTATCAAAGGATTGGTCCATCCTCCTAAGTTTTGTAAATATTGTGGCAACTCCCAATGGTAAATTGTTACCATTGGATCAATTCCATTTTGTATAAGTTCATCAATCAAATGATGATAATAGTTAATTCCAGCTACATTAAGGGACGAAATATCACCAGTTGGAAGAATTCTAGGCCAGTTGAATGAAAATCGATAAAAGTTGGCCTAAGATATGTATGTACAAACGTTATTTGAAGAACCATAATAAAATATTATTAAATACTACCCCCATATTTTTTAATATAGCAACATCTTCTTTATAGAGATGGTATGAATCAACAGCTACATCTCCATTAGATCGATCAGCAATTTGTTCCTGAAAGCTATGTGTATAAGTGTCCCAAATACTTGGCCCTTTTCCTAGAATGAAAGACATGAATAGTTGAATATTGGGTTGAATTAAAATGCACCGAGAAATATCGCAAATTTAACTTTAACTCAATTTTAAGATAATTAGTTAACAGAAGTCTTACTGAACGATCATTGGAACTCAAATCAAAGGATGAGATCTGCATTTATTTTTTTTAATTTTGACAACTTTAATATGAACAATCCCAAAATATAAAACTATAAACAAACTTTTAATGAGCTCAAAAATCTCAAAACTATTAAAAATGTTACATTAATATTAATTTATATAATTTTATTACACATACCATCAGCATTCCAGCCACCTTCGACTTGATATGATGATGTGCTTACACCAAATTTAAAAGTTGATGGAAATTTACGCACTTGTTTTTCTAGCTCAACTCCAAAAGAATAACTGTAAAATTTCCAAAATGAAATATATTAAAAAACTATTTGAACTATTCAAAAAATTTGAAATTTAATACTTTAATCCTAAACTTATTGTCAACAATATTTTTATGCTGCTTCGAAATAAAATCATCTTTCTGAATTATTTTGTCTCAAGCTATATATTCTGAATGAAGATTTTAGTCAATCTGTGCCAATTTATATAAGAAAGAATAAAATTGTAAATGTTTTGGTAATGGTGAATATTAAAAATTATAATTTTACAATTCATAAAACCATAATTAAAAATTTATTATCAAAAAACAATAAAATTTTAGTATGTATGATCGATCAATAACACGAGAGCTGACATACATCCGCGATCATCCTTTGCTCAATTACAAGAAATGCACAATAATAATGACAAAAAGCGTGACTTAAGATTTGATATATAAAACTTGGATTTTGTTTGCCAAAAAAGCTAACAAATTAAAACTCATCTGATAATAATCTTAGCTTATTCTATTTCTTGTTATAACTGTGCTTATAAAAGTAAATAAATTGATAACTATATCAGCATTAAAATGATAAAACAAAAACGGATCAGAAAATTTTAATGCATAAAAATGTTTGGTTCTTTGACATCAGTACTCACTCATTGGGATTCTTACCTTCACGGACCACCAGACTACAAGATGGCGTCCAACGGGGCCTCTAGAGCGACGATGTTTGGGTCTTTGGATCCAAACAGTGTTGTTCTAGAGACAACAATTTTGTGATTAGTGTTTTTTAAATTAGTTATTTTGTGTTAGTAAATACCGCAGGAGTGAGTATTAGTCCTTCAGGCTAATGTTTATCGAGACGTTACGACCCCGCAAACTCCGACTTAAAGTAAAGTTTTTGTTTCATCGAGGAGGTCAGGGATGACGGAACAAGCAGGTGATGGACCTTATTGGTTACCATTAGTTTCCGCCAATACCATCCCACCCTGCGAATGTTTCGTTAGACTCTGGGTCCTCTGCAGAACGGAAACTTTACAGTGCTTTGCTCATTTAAATTTGCACCATTGTCTTAGATTCTATTTCGTTAGAGAATAGCCTGTTAAAGTGTTGCTGGTGGATACATCTGCTGGACAAGTATTGCTTCAACGCTTTTCAGTAGATGATATCGTCTGTACTTCGTGCCACGGTTGTTACATTCAGGGCAACATCAAGACTTACAACTTTATTTGTCCATACAGGTTGTTTGGATGTTGGTATTTAGATGGTAGTCGAACAGATTAATGGAAAATGCTAGCATTTGGCTCTCCAATCTATAGCTAGACCATATGTGTTGACTTGCCAGATTGTTGTCATCCCTGAAACAGCTTATCAAAAGCCCTTTACTTTAATTAAATTTTTTATCACCACTTGTGTTCTAATGGCCCTGATTCGGAGCAAAATTGTCCTAATGGCCCTGATTCGGAGCCAAATTGTTCTAATGGTCCTGATTCGGAGCCAGATGTTCTTAATGCCACTGGATGGCTTGCACTTTTATAATGAACGTAAAAAAAAATAATATAAGATACACGGAATGACGGTTGCCTCCAGCCCGAATCGCTAACCCTAGGAATTTCTTACCGTTATTAGAGGTTTACTCTAACATTTTATGCAAAAATGATTATGAAAATAAAGAACGAATATACTACTAATTATAATAATCTAAAAGAACTAACTTGTATAAATTTGTTATGAAATGATGATCAGCCAGCGAAATCCAACATCCATGCGTCACTCCAATAGTATCGAATCCTGTTTTATATTTCCACGGCTGATTGTAAAATTATCTCCCAACTTCCCAACTTTTTACTAAATGCTTTGTCAGCCCTATCTTCTGCTTCAATGGTTTTCTTTAAATGTTACCGTTTCTCTGGAACCACCTCATACAGCTTAACTCCAATTTAACTAGAAATAATTTTTATGCGTAAGCGTAATTTAATATACAGCTTAACATTGATGTGATTAGAAATAATTTGTATGCCTAGATTTTTACAACATTTATTGCTTTTAGTAAGTTTAATTTGATATTAGTATTCTCACCATTGATTCCCAATTTATCTAAGGAAATCTTGACTGAATGTCTTGCTTTAAATTTAAGAAACCAATCGTTCAATGTAATGTCATGATGGCATATTTCTTTTTAAAAAAAAAACAAATTGAAACTATAAAATTTAACATTAAAGTTCTCTATCTGATCTTTTTATTTTTAATTCCATTATTCACCAAAAAACTTTTTAAATACTTTTCATCACAAATTTTAAAGTTGGTTTTCTTTTCTTTAGCAAGGACCAATAATGGAATGAATGATCCAAATTGAAAATTGCAAGCCAAAAAAAAAAAATGTGTTTTCTTTTTGACACTTCATATTAAGCAAAAAAAAATGAAGCAACTTGAGCACAAAATCTGTTCGTTAAACCAAAATAGACATTGAGTTGTGTTATTTATTTGTTGTTAAATTTGAATTTAAGGCTGTTCGGTATGATTTGAAAAAATTGTTAAATTGTTATGATTGTAAAAATGAAATGGAATGATGGAAATATATTTTGATTGAATGGAAAAAAAGAATAGAAATTGGTTTTAATATGATTCATGAGAATATCCGACGTTACAACCATGAATTCAAGGTCAAAAATTAAGATATTTAACCTTGAAGTCACAAAAACGTCGTCATCCCCTCTATGTCAGGAAACCACCGAACTACTTCCACCAATTAAACTGTATCTGGGATCGAAGCATCAACAGTCACTGGCGACAAGACCGATGACCGGTTCCAACACTCATGAAGTCCCTAGGAACTTCACTGAGTATTGAGGCCGATCATCCATCAGAACGTCAGCACTATAGACACCCCGATACAACCAGTAAGTATGACACGGAAGATGTGACTTGACATTTCGATCATAAATTTTAACAAAATTCAGAATTCACTACGAACAACCATAGTAAAACCAATTTGAAAAACTGCTTAATTATTGGACGTTCCGTCTTAACTTGAAATATTTATTTATTTTTTTTTTTTTTTAACTAAAGAATATTTAGAAAAAATATTATTTAATTAGCTAAAATTAACTAATCTTAAGAAAATTTATTTTATTTAATAAAAAATTTCATTTATTTAATTACCAAAAAATTTGTTTTTATTCATTTTATTTTTATTTTATATATTTCGATAAGAGATTCCCAAAATTAAGATTCGTCTGGAGACAATATAAAAAGTAAGTATGGTACAATATCCATTTTGTTTAGCCAATTTAAACAATGCATGTGAGAACCGACTAGAAAAGCCCCTTACGACCAGATTCTACAGAACAGTTTCTCCCCAACCTAATAAAACAATCCCAACTGTCACTATTAGGCCTTTGGCCCATTTCTACTGACCCAGTTGAGATTGTTCAGCCTAGAAATAAATTACAACTAAACCTAATGCGAGAGTTAAAGAACGCTCCCAAGCACCAGACTTCAAATCCTAAACTCCATGAAAAACCGTCTATTGCAAAGCTAAATGAAAAAATGGTAGAGTATGAATTTGTTTGAGGTTAAGCCTCTGATCCTTAAAAAACTGTATTAATTAATTCTTCTCTTCATTACACCGAAGAAGCCTCTGAGCAAAGAATGGTACTACTGGTTTGTATCTAAGTACAAACACAGCAACACTACTCCTCGTCCCTGAGAACTCCCTCGCTGAATGAAGAGAAGAAACCAATGTTCTTCGATCGCATAGCCCTGATGGACAGAGGCAACCTAGGAACGTCATCATCGTTAAGGAGTGAAGCTCCATGGATGGCTTATTAGGCCTACCGCTTGAAAAGAATATTTTATTAAACCTAGTACACAACAGACAGAAAAAAAATTCAAACATACTACTAACCTACTCCAAAAATTATACACAAATACTTACAATAGTATGTGGTAATTTCTCCCCAAATTTGATTAAATTTTATGTAATTTACTTTGGCAGTAATTTTTGTAAACTTAGGATACTCGCGGTTAACAAATCTAGGTATGTTTGAAAAACTTATTTTTTCGATAAAAAAAAACTTAGTTTGTTTAAAAAAAAAAAATTATTTCCCAAAAATGAAAAAAATAATGTTAATTAAGTTACTTCCTTCAATTGAGAAAGTCATATAACTATTGACTTATTTGCTTATATTGGATAAGCAGTTTAAAAGTTCCATTACTTATTAAGTATTTTAAAAAGAATGTTGGTTCAGTTACTAATGGATTTATTATTTTATAATCTCATCAATATTTAAACCTACAAATAATTTGTTTAATATTGGTTAAAACTTTTAACCAGAAAATTATTACAATTCATTATTTTAAAAAAAAATCTAAATTTATGAAGAAATAAATGCATTATTAACAAGAAACTATTTTATAACTGTATTCCATAAGTTTACATTAAAGCTTGAGCAGAATATGATTGTCTTTCAAATATGTTGGAGATACATCATTATGTATCCACGAAAACTAAATATTTGAAAATATTGACACTTAAATCAGAGATACGTGGAAAAACCTAAAGCGAGAACTTACAAGCTTTTTAATTGGAGGATTTTCATACTATTATAACTAGAAAAATACGAGAAAACTCAAGCTATTTAATTTGGATTGAACACGCTGCAAATCATATAGCAAGAAATAAATACAAGCTATAAGTATGCAAAAATATTTGCAATAATATTTACAAAGTATACAATATGTACATTGGAACTATATACAAAAATATGTACATGGTTATGTACAAAAATGTTTTCAAAATGTACAATATATACATTATGTACATGGTAGTAGAAAAACCAATCCCTAAAAAAACTACTACCCCCAAAACGGTTTTTTTTCAAATTAAAAATAAATTAGTTTTTAACTAATTCTGCAGCCAGGGACAGGAGCCACCTGCGGACCACTCCACTCCAACGAGGTTTCCTCTTCCTGTCGCGTGATCGGTGAGATGGAGACCTCCCCGACCAGCTCCACCGCTTGAGTATCCTTGGTCGAGGAAGTCTCCAACTCCACGACCAAGCGACTCTCTTCCTTCTTCTTCTTCTCTCGGATCCTCCTTTTCTTATTCGAATTCCTATTTCGACTTATCCTTCTCCTTTCCGCCAGCCCACATTCGGTTCCGACAGGGGAAGTTCCTGGAACAGTTGTTCCAGAAGCTCTTCCACTATCTGGTCCGAATCCGGGTCCGACAGTGGAAGTTCCTGAAGCACCTGTTTAGTCGGATCAGTTTCTTGTCAGAAAATAAATCTCCCCTAATTGTTTTTGGAATAGTAATTTTTGTTGTATTGTGTTTGAATTTTTTTGAATTTTTGTTGTATGTATTTTAAAATGTGTTTTTTTATTTTGAATTTTTAAATTTCAAATTTTTGAATATTCGTTTGGAAATTTCAAAATCAATTTTTTGGACAATTTTTTGTTAACTTTTTTGAAAATTTTTTAGTAGATTCTTTTAAAAAAATTTATAATGTTTTTGGAAAATTTTTATTTTGTTAATTGTTATTTTTGATGTTGTTGTTTTTTTTTTGAAAATTTTAATTTTATTGTAAATTGGTAAATTTTTAAGTTATGAATATTTTTGTGGCATTTAAAATGTTTGGTAAGTGAATTTGTTTTTTTATAATATTTTTAGTAGTTTTTGAGATTTTTTGACTGTTGTGGATTATTTTGTATTAAGAAAAATAATGTTAGTTTTTCAATTTTAGAATTTTTGTTTTTGAAAAATTTTGGTTTTTGTAAGTTTTTAATTTTTTTTGTCAATTTTAATTTTTGGATAATTTTTTTGATTGGTGTGAATAGTTTCTGTAATTTTTGAATTTTTGATAATTTTTTTTGTGATTTTTGAATTTTTTTTTAATAATTTTTATGATATTTTGAAATTTTTGTGTTAACAAAATCTTACCTGCTCTCGATCGTGAACTCAACCAACCAACTTCAACTCCAGCCAGCTTTTATTTTAGAGGTTAGAGGTCTGTTTTATTAAGTATAGTAAAATATATTTTTTCATTTGAAAGATTTTCGAAGTTGTTTTTGTTGAATTTTAAAATGTTCCAATTATTTTGATTTATTAATATCTTTTAAAGTTTTAAGAATCATTGAATTTTATGGTAATTTTGAATTTTATTGAGAAATTGTGAATTTTTTTTAACATTTTATGATTTTTTTTTTTGTAATTTTGAAATGTTTAAAAATTGGTTTTAAAGTTGAAACCTTTTGATTGGTTTCAATAGCTCAACACTCGACTGAGTTCAATTACCAACCTACAACTCACCATTTTTTTATTTTTTTGGGAATTTTGGTATCAACATTTTTTTTAAAAAGTTTATTGTTAATTTTGTTGAAATTTTTTTTTCTCAATTTTTGAATTTTTTTTTAGAGAATTTCAAAAGTGAGTTAATTTAAAATTTTTTTTTGTCTGTGATAATTTTTTTTGTTCTTGGGTTTTTTTTAAATTGTTTTTTCATCAAATCGACTTAGTTTAGAAAGATGTTATATGCTAGTTGGGAATTGTTTTTTATTTTGGAAACTTCGATCCTTTTTCTCTCTCCAAAATAGGTTTTTATTTTTTTTTTGCTCAATTCGTTGCGTTTGACACATTCTCAATCGTTATGGCTCTTATTCTTAATTTCCTAGCCCTCCACAGCCAGGCTAGCACAGATTTTGATTTGTAACATAAATTTGTTACAATTTGGTTGAAATTCAGTTTTTTAAAACAAATTTAATCACATATGGGTTATATTACAGTTTCGACTTAGCAATTTGTAACAAATCATTTGGCTCAGTTACAATACTGTTTAAATTTTGTAACCTAAAACTGTTTTTGTTGTTAAAATGTTTCATAAAAGTTGCAAAAAAAGAAGTTATATTTAAGTCAAACTAACGTTACTAAAACATTTTTTTAGTATAGCTTAAAAAATTTTATTTTATTGTAGCTGCAATAAATTCAGTAATGAGCTAGCAACCTTGATGTTTTCCTCATTTGTTATCCGTTTCCTCATTATCTCCATTGCTAAATATTTGTGCTAGCTGAGAGCGGATTGTGTACAACAGGAAACAACCAGAAACAACTCACCAATGTCCTAAACACCTAGCTTAACACCTTGAATGAATGGTTTAAAACCAAAAAATTAAAATTGTCCACTGAAAAGTCAACCTCCACACTTTTCACCACATGGACGAAAGTGGTAAATACAACACTCAATATCTGCATTGACAATATACTAGTTCCTACTGTGAAAAATCCAAAACTGCTGGGGGTAACATTCGATCCACTACTTAAATTCAATGCTCATGCTCAACAAGTAAATACAAAACTTAAAAACAGTAATAACGCACTGAATGCTCTAGCGGGCAGTTCGTGGGGTAAGGGTAAAAACAGAATAATAACGTCATATAAAGCAATAGGAAGGCCTTTCATAAATTACGCTACTCCCATATGGACACTCCAAGTCGCTGATACCCACTGGAATAAGTTACAGATAACACAGAACGCAGCCTTGCGTACAGCAACCGGATGTCAGCTGATGGCCCACCGAAAACACCTGCACGAGGAATGTAACATTTTGCCGGTCCGTGAGCATAACGAAATGCTTACCAAACAATATCTTTAATATCTTTAATAAAATAATATCTTTAATATCTAGAACCATCCTAGCGCAGTTAAGATCCGGTTGGTCACGCATCTTAAATAACTACATGAGTAGAATTGAATATGAAATTGTTGTCAAGTGTCCCATATGTGAGGGCAGGCCACATGATGCTAACCACCTTTTAACCGTTGTACCGCCCAAGGGCAATAGCAGAGTTCCTGAATCTGGACTTGGAGCCGGAAGAATAGCACCACCACCTCGCTACAACAACAACAACAAAAAGAGCTACCTAATAAATAGCGTAAAATTAAAATCTACTGTAGAAGCAATCACCACACGCTAGCCTTAGTTAACAAATGAGTTGCATCATCAGCATTTTCCAAAAATGCATTAATCTCTACTCTTGAAAGCACCTTAGACTTTATAGGCTCGTAACCCACTGAATTCCTCTTCAGAAGAGCGATAACTTTTGGAAACTTGTCAATATAAATATTTTTTTTGACACTCAGAACTGTTTTGACCATAGAATATTTCAACTATACTGTCGACGGTTTGAACGTTTATGACTGTAAAAAAGTAATCAAAAATCCTCAAAGTATAAATTGCCAGAATCTAGACTTTATCGTGAAAATAATTTAATACCACATCTTCGTTTATAACGACTTCGCCCATATTTTCTTTCCAGCTGTTGAAATTTTCACACTCTTTATGATACATGTCACGAGATTTTCGGGGAAGTAAACCAAATACAATATCTTTTGCCTTCTCAGCAATACTTTCTGGATTTCGGAGCATTTTCAAATGTGTTTGTATTTTAAATTTTATGATAAATTTCGGATGACAGAATTGATAAATGAATGAAACAAACTTGTTGCTATGGTATAAGATTCAAGGCTTTCTTTTTCATTCGATTAATAATTATTATGGTTTCGAATATTTCGCTGGTATCTAATAGATTAGGTAGTCTGGAAAATTTTGGAGAGCTATTACAAAAAAATATTGTTTGCATCACGTCCCTAAATTAGGTTTTTTAGGACTTATTTGCTATTCCGGATATTCGTCCTAAAAAAAATTATTTTTGGTACTTGATACAAAAATTACATGATGTTTTGTCCATTGATTGAAATAGCAAAATTGACAATAAGTTTTAGAGATTGTATATTTATTTTCGGGTAGCGAAATCCGAAATTCGACGTCCACGCCGTGCTGCCTGGTTAATGCTGACAGAATTAGGTTGGTGTACCGGAGACAAGCAGGGTAAAAACTGCTTAGTCAATCATGGTACATCATGGCGAATTGGCGCGTTAAAACCAATGCGACTCAAGCGTCTGTTCTCCATGTCAGGGGCGGCTTGAAGCGGGTGTCTGTCTTGGATCAAGCGGCTCGCTATATAAACGTGTCAAAAGGTTGTTTCTGGTAACCTTAAGATGCAGAACGGACCCATTCACGACAATTTGGGTTGGGCCTAAGGTTAACACCCTAACCCCGGAAAAAAAAATTATTTGTTAAATTTGGAAATCAGAAAAGAAAAACAGACCCGGACAAAAACAGAATTTTACCTGGACGTGAAAAAGGACCAGACTACCGAATCGGAACGTGGAACGTGCGCAGCCTGAGCGCTCCTGATGCTCTTATAAGTCTGGAAACAGAGGCTGAGAGGTATGGGATGGATATCATAGCTCTGCAAGAAATTAGACAGCCAATAATCGGAAAACAAGATTTGGATAGTCACTCTCTATACTGTAGTGGTCATCCTTCTCGAAGAGAATTTGGAACTGGCTTTCTTGTTGGTGCACGCATACAAGAAGCCGTGATGAAATTCATCCCGGTCAGTGAGAGGATTTGCTACCTACGTGTACGTGGTACATATAACAATATTTCTCTTATTGCCGTGCATGCACCTACTGAAGCTAAGACCGTCGACGAGAAGGATAATTTCTACATAGCACTGGAAGAGGTTATGAAACAAACACCAACACGCGACTTCACTATGGTTCTTGGTGACTTTAATGGACAGGTTGGAAGAGATGTCTCTTATGGAAATGTGGTGGGCCCCAACAGTCTGCATTTGAATTCGAATGATAATGGTGAGAGAATGACTGAATTTGCATTATCAAATAATTTGAGAATTGCCAGTACTTTCTTTCCGCACCGATCGATTCATAAGCAGACTTGGGTCTCACCGAATGGAAACACTCGAAATCAAATTGATCACGTGCTAGTTACAGCACGTTTCTTTTCGAGTGTTCTGGATGTGCGATCCTTTAGAGGTGCATACATTGGAAGTGACCACTTTCTTGTATGTGCTAAAATAAGGTTCCACTTCCCAAACCCAAGCATTCCGAAATTCAATCAACGGAAACGATTTAACATCTCATCACTAAAGAATGCAGAAACAGAAGAGAAATATCAAAACCATATTGCCGAAACATTGGAGAAATCAGAAACCATTAATGGAGACGTCGATAAGTCATGGTATTTGCTCAAAGATGCTGTTTTAAGCGCTGCTGAGGGAATACTTGGACGACCACAAAACAACTCCCAGAAGCCATGGATGGATCAAGCATGTCTTGACGCTATTCAATACAAAAGAGATTGCTATCTGAAATGTCTGCAAGGACGCAACACCAGGTCCACGAAGGAGAACTATAAACTGGCAAGACAAGCCGTTACAAAGTTATGTAGACGAACGAAGAGAGAATGGTGGAAGAGAAAGTGTGAGGAGATTGAAAGCTTCAATAAGGAACATCAATCGCGTAACTTCTTTCAACAGGTTAAAACCTTAAAGAAGGGCCCTCAAACTAGATCGACTGCTATTCAAAACGAAGATGGGGAGCTACAAGTAGACCTTAAAAATATTTTAGATACTTGGGCCGCTTATTTTGAGAATCTTCTCAACTCAAGTGACCAGCAACAAGTCGGGCGACGAGCAAAGCTTATTCGTGCGTCAAAGGTACATGTAGACGAACCCACCAAAGAGGAATTCGATGCGGCGCTGTCAAAATTAAAATGCAATAAAGCACCTGGTATCGACGATATAACATCCGAAATGATTGTACATGGTGGTGAAACTCTATCCTTAAGATTGTTTGAACTTGTTCAAATGATATGGAGGACTGAAGCCATGCCACAGGACTGGAACACAGCTATGCTGATACCAATCCATAAAAAAGGTAATCGCCTACAATGTGCAAACTACAGAGGAATCGCTCTACTCTGCACAGCATATAAGATCTTTTCTTACATTTTGCTATCCAAAATCAATCCTTTTGCTGAACAACTGTTTGGAGAATATCAGTGTGGCTTCCGGCGGGGCCGAGGTACCACCGATGCACTTTTCTCGATAAGGATGATTTTGGAAAAGTGCCGAGAGTTCAACATACCAGTGCACCAACTCTTCATTGATTTCAGGCAGGCCTACGACTCTCTCGAACGAGAGACTCTATGGTCTGCTCTGGTGTCAATGAGAATTCCTGGTAAACTGGTATCACTATGCAAAATGACAGTACAGAACTCTCAATGCTGTGTACAAGTAGAGAACGAAATATCAAGGTTTTTTAAAGTCGACTCCGGGTTAAGACAAGGTGATGCTATCTCTCCTATACTTTTTAATTTAGCCTTGGAATATGTGTGCCGTCAAAAGAAACTACCGACTAACAACAACATCTTGTCAATAAACTCAGTACAGATGATTGCTTACGCTGATGATGTTGTCATCCTCGGCCGAAGTGAAGCTGTTATGAGTGAGACTTTCAAGTCGCTTGAGAGTGGTGCTAGAAAAATTGGTCTGCAAATTAACTACAATAAAACCAAACATATGAATGTTTCAAGAGAGGCTGAGAAGAAAGATTTGATGTGCGGCGATGAACGAATTGAGGGAGTTGAATCTTTTAAATATTTGGGATCAATGCTTGACTCAAACAACAGCATACTTACAGATATAAAAGCTCGAATCGCTGCAGGTAATCGAACTTTCTACTCAATCAAACCTCTCCTTGGATCTCCGTATGTATCAACTAACACCAAGCTCAAGTTATACAAGACATTGATTAGACCGGTTGTGATGTATGGGTCACAAACGTGGACCCTTACACAAAATGACGAATCGCATTTATCTGTATTTGAGCGTAAAATCCTACGCTACATTTTTGCTCCACTTAAGACAGACGATGGAGAGTATAGAACCCGATATAACTTTGAGATCAGAGACCTTCTTGAGGGTCCTGATATAATAGGTTGTATCCGTTCTAATAGGATCGCTTGGTTTGGGCATGTTCTACGAGCCGATTCACAGTCTGGAATGATTAGAAAAATGTACGTTAGTACCCCAGGGAGTGGGCGACCGCGAGGTAGACCACGACTACAATGGGAGACTGACGTAATAAACGACCTTAAAAAAATCGGCTGCCATGGTAATTATGTCGCTGTTGCGAATGACCGTGGTGAATATTCGAAGCTGATTAGCCTGGCAACGCTCCTACATGGAGCATGAACGCCGTTAAAAAAAAAAAAAAATATTTATTTTAAAACAAATACATTAAAAGCAGACGATTAATTTTGAATTATGTCTCACAGGTCCAAATTGTTTTCGAAGTTATTTTTATTTTGAACTGTGATTTCTTTTGTCCTGAAAACTTGTTTTAAATAAGCAACAGACTTTTTAGGTATCCGAGTGAGACATGGATCATCAATCTCAACACGAACAATACCAAGTTTGTCTCTGAAAGTAGTTTTATACTTATATACACAATCAAACAGAATAAATGTAAACTTTAACATACGTATATCCTCGATACCATTCAAAATTGTCAAGTAAACTCCATGTACCATGACCAGTTACATTAACTCCAGCTTCAATAGCACTCAAAACTGCATCAAAATGCTCCTACAAAGATCAAAGATTATAAAAAAACAAATTTAACTAAAAAAATTAAAAGCAGGCTACATTTAAATATGTAATCCGACCATCATCTTCCAAATCACCATCATCTGACCAACCGTTTTCTGTTATCAGTATTTCAATATTGCCATACGACTTTCGTAACCATAGCAATTGGAGAAATAAACCCTCTGGAACTGAACAAATCTCGGGTGATAATGCCCTTGGCCATTTTGGATTAATAGACTGATCACAACCGGCATCACGTGCAATTGAAGGTGTTGGAAAATTGTTATTTAAAGATGGTTGCACGATACGACTGGTAAAGTAATTTAGTCCAAAAAAGTCAGCTGATCCTCGAATGTATTCAACCATCTCGACATCAAATTGAGGTAATCTAGACCACGCTCTTCCTTCATCAGCACTATTTTTGTCAACAACCTCACGTACAATGGATGGATAATCGCCTTCCTTGGAAAATATTGGATGAGAAAACAATCCAAGCTAAACAAAGGAAAATTTTGATTGCAATTATAAATTTCATAAAATATTGTACAAACATCAAACTGTCTGCATCTTTCAGCCGCTTCCACATCGTTCTTATTATTTGTGTCATTTGGAAAAAAATAAAAGGTGTGTAATGTTATTCCGATTTTTCCTCTCATCGTTGGAAAGTATTTATTTTTATACAAATGAAACGTACGTGCATGTGAAATTAAAACATGATGACTACATAAATAATCTCCTACTCCATCCAGGGGTAAATTTGGAGCTATTACGTAATTATCATACCCGGAACAAAAAGTTTTTGGCTCATTAAAAGTAATCCATTGTTTAACCTTCGTCCCGTATTCTTTAAACAACAAATTTGCAAATGCAACAAAGTAATCAGCTATCAAAGGATTGGTCCATCCACCTAAGTTTTGTAAATATTGTGGCAACTCCCAATGGTAAATTGTTGGCATTGGATCAATTCCATTTTGTATAAGTTCATCAATCAAATTATGGTAATAGTTAATTCCAGCTGCGTTAAGGGACGAAATATCACCAGTTGGAAGAATTCTAGGCCAGTTGAATGAAAATCGATAAAAGTTGGCCTAAGATATGTACAAACGTTATTAAAGATAACCATAATAAAATATTATTAAATACTACCCCCATATTTTTTAATATAGCAACATCTTCTTTATAAAGATGGTATGAATCAACAGCTGCATCTCCATTTGATCGATTAGCTATTTTATCCGGAAAGTTATGTGTATAAGTGTCCCAAATACTAGGCCCTTTTCCTAGAATCAAAGACATGAATAGTTGAATATTGGGTTGAATTACAATACACCGAGAAATATCGCAAATATAACTTTGACTCAATTTTAAAACAACAAGTTAACAGAAGACTTACCAAACGATCATTGGAACTCAAATCAAAGGATTGGATCTGGATTTGACCACTGTAAAATGAACAATCCCAAAAAATAAAAACTTTAAATAAATGCAAACTTTATGAAAAGTAAAGCAAAATTTATTACAACTTATTCAACTTATTTTGCAGAAAAGCTCTTAGATTTGAGCAAACAGAACAAGATTAATTTCAGTTTTAAAATTTACAAGTTTTTATTTTAGCTTGAGGGAAAACTTATACGACTTAATTATGAGCTCATAAATCTCAAAACTATTAAGAATGTTACATTAATATTAATTTATATAATTTTATTACACATACCATCAGCATCCCAGCCACCTTCGACTTGATACGATGAAGTTCCTACACCAAATTTAAAAGTTGATGGAAATTTACGGACTTGTTTTTCTAGCTCAACTCCAAAAGAATAACTGTAAAATTTCCAAAATGAAATATTAAAAAATTATTTGAACTATTCAAAATATTTAAAATTTAATACTTTAATCCTAAACTTATTGTCAACAATATTTTTAATCTATTTCGAAATAAAATCATCTTTCTGAATTATTTTGTCTCAAGCTATGTATTCTGAATGAAGATTTTAGTCAAACTGTATCAATTTATAAGAAAGAATAAAATTGGAAATGTTTTGTAGGTGAATAGTAAAAATTATAATTTCACAGTTCATAAAACCATAATTAAAAATTTATTATCAAAAAACAATAAAATTTTAGTATGTATGATCGATCAATAACACGAGAGCTGACATACATCCGCGATCATCCTTTGCTCAATTACAAGAAATGCACAATAATAATGAAAAAAAAGCGTGACTTAAGATTTGATATATAAAACTTGGATTTTGTTTGTCAAAAAAGCTTACAAATTAAAGCTCATCTGTTAATAATCTTAGCTTATTCTATTTCTTTTTATAACTGTGCTTATAAAAGTAATTAAATTGATAACTATATCAGCATTAAAATGATAAAACAAAACCGGATCAGAAAACTTTAATGCATGAAAACAGTTCGGTCTTTGACATCATTCGTCATTGAGATTCTTACATACGGGTACTATAAATGGGTAATTCTTTTACAAACCCAACACCTTCCTGACCGACACGTTTTTGATTTGGCAGAAATTTTTTCATGGGTTTTATATCGAAAAAAAAGAAAAGATATACGTGTTCGAAATTCGTGATTTTTGGTTTGACGAGTAAACAATGCTGGTTCCTCAAATGGTTTTTTAGGCTAACTTCACTTACTGGGAAGTTTTTATTTTCATTTTATTTTAATTTTAGTGGACTGTAATACACACTGGTTTTTTTGTTTTTAATAACAAAAAAACACAATTTTAATTTTTTATAATATAAACATTTATTATTTAATTATATATGTATAGTGCACAAGTTGGTGCTATCAAATTAGTTTTTAGACTAACTTTTAGATTTTCATTTTATCTTCGTTTCGTTCAATTTGTAAGAAGAGCTATCTCATTGGCGAACCAATGAGAATGGCATAGCAGGATGCGTACCTAGAGTAATTTTACGCCTTAACGACTAAAGCTCAGTCCTCGTAGATTTGATGGAGTAATACCTGCTGCTTCAACACAAATGCAGAAATGTACGCAATTTACGAAAAGTTACAGAAATGGAAAAAAATACAAGTGGAAAATGGAGACTCTGGCGACCCCGTTTGCGAAAGACCTACGATCAGCGCGTCCAACCCCCACAATCACTCCCAGACGCCCACACACTCACGCTCCATACATGCTAACATTCATCCACACACTCAGACGGCGAAGCAAGACAATTAAGCTCCAAGACCCGCAGCAAGTATCGCAAGTGGTAGTAATTAAAGTTAAGTTGTATTTCTGTCATCTGAGCAATATGATACAGCCCACAAACCACTGCCATCGCTGGTACACCGTGAATCAAATCTTAGAGCGTGACTGGAGGGCGTCACACGCCATATTGAAAGTCTTTATTGATTATTTCTCTCTTTCTTTATTAATAACATTTTCAAAAATTTTAAAAAAACCATAAGTAATTCCCAAAAACAAAATATTTACAACTCAACAGAATTATAAGTTTATTTGTAAGTTGAACAAACATGTCCAAACCAGTTTATTTCAATACCTGTAGTTTACAGTTGGTTAATGTACCATAGAATTAATAAACCTAAAACATGACAAGAATTTGGTTTTCCTTTTTTTTTGTAATACAGGTTCATTGAGAATGATCCTTGGTTTACTTAAAAATATAGATTCATAAATTTAGGCAATATAATAAAAGAAAAGGTATTTGGAAAACGAGACGTTACCTCGAAGCAAAAAAAGAATATTTCGATTAGAATCACTTCCAATTCAGACTACATGCATCTTGCTACACGCATCGCCAACTCACACACACACACACACACGCATCGACAGGCAAGCCCCCATTCAACCACTTGCACATCCTTTCACACGCATTCACTCCTCTATAAAAAGTAGATAAAATAATCAATTTCGCTCACCCCATGATTAAATCCTCCCGGTCTCCAAGTCTCACCATCTCAGCCCTCCACCAGCCCTCAACAATCCCACAGGCAAAATATGATTGGTGAAAACAACTGCATAAATGATATTGTATCAATTTGTGAGAGTTGCGCTGCAACAACTCAGCGATTGATGGCAAGGTGATAATATGATGCAAATATTGCACATTAACACGTTGAAAAATACGATGAACAAGTTGACAATACGATGTACAAACTGTATGTAAACACGCTATATAAGCTGACAACCACGATACAAGTTGCATAAAAATACGTTGAACAAGCTGCAAATGCAATGCATCAATTGTATATAAATACGTTAAATAAGTTGCAAATGCGATGCAACAATTGTATATAAATACGTCGAACAAGCTGCAAATACGATGAAACAATTGTACATAAATACGTGGAACACGTTGAAAATACGATGTAAAAATTTGTATATCAAAAACGTTGTATAAATTGACAATGAGGATAAAAGTTGTATAAAAATACGTTGAACAAGTTAATAATACGCTGTACTAATTGTAGGTAAATATGTTATAAAAGTTGACGATTAGGATACAAGTTGCATAAAAATACGTTGAATAAGTTGGTAATTATGATAAACGTTGTACAAAAATACGTTGGATAAGTTGACAATTATGATAAAAGTTGTATGAAGATACGTTGAACAAGTTGATAATACGCTGTACTAATTGTAGGTAAATACGCTATAAAAGTTGACAATTATGATAAAAGTTGTATGAACATACGTTGAACAAGTTGATAATACGCTGTACTAATTGTAGGTAAATACGTTATAAAAGTTGACGATTAGGATACAAGTTGCATAAAAATACGTTGAATAAGTTGGTAATTATGATAAACGTTGTACAAAAATACGTTGGATAAGTTGACAATTATGATAAAAGTTGTATGAAAATACGTTGAACAAGCTGATAATACGCTGCACCAATTGTATGCAAACACGTTGAACAAGTTGAGAATCATGATACCAGTTGTACAAAAATACGTTGAATAAGTTGACAATGATGTTGTAAATATATTATATAAATGCGTTGTACAAGTTGACCATTATGCGACAGAAGTTGTAGCAGAACACGTTGTATAAGTTGATGAATATGGTATAAACATTGTATGAATACGTGGAACAAGTTGAAAATATGATACACCAATTGTATATAAATACGTCGAATAGGTTGAAAATACGATTTGCAAAATGGTCAAATACGGCGGATTAGATAATATTGAACGATTACGACCTTAAAACCCGGATACAGCATAGCGGTAAATCAAATTAGATTTAAAAAACACAACAAAGTTTCTGTTAGTTTGGTATATTCACAAAAATTATTCAATTTTATATTTTAATTTATAATACGATAATTAAACTAGAACATCCCATAGGATCGTTCATTTAGACAAATGAAATAAATTAGTTAAAAAACTATATCACAGCATACTATCATATGTTTGGACCAAAACGAAATAAATTACTTAAGTTATCACATAAAGTTATGATCCAAAATTTTGTTATTATATTCACAAAGACACTTCAATTGTTATCTATATATTTGCTTATCCAACTAATTAATTTAACAATTATTTTTACTAGTATTTAGCCGTCACATTCGACAGAACAAACAAAAGAATACAATTCCAATGGGAATTCAACAAAAAAAATTTAGACAAAAAATGTCTGCTACACATTTAACCAACTTAATATTTTGAGTTTAACCCATATAAACAAAAATGTCCCGAGGTTACAATTGGGTTAAGGCGTGGCACTTCCATGACATTTTCGTTGAATTTAAAAACATTAATAAGATATTACATTCATTTGAAACATAAAAAAAAAACACGAGAATAGTCTTCAATTACCTTGATTTGGGTTCGCGATCAAAGCTTATTAACATTTTTCTAGTTCCGGTAATTGATCCAGAATCTCCTTCATCAATATTACACTGCTCAAAGCAAAAGCTTGAACATTCTCTAACACACAGAAATCACTGAACAACACAAACAAATACGATATTTTTTTATTCCTTTTGGAAATCTATTTTGGTTTTGTATATATTTTTTTTGGAAATTTATTGTAAACTATCACCATTTAATTTTATTATTTTAATATATTTTTGAAAGAATAAAACTTAAACATCATCATCCGACGATGTCAAAGAAAACCAAAATCCAAAAATGTAATGACAGACTAAGAGTCGTCAAACAACCGAATGAAAAAATGTAGTACTAAGAGGTTGAAAGATTGTATAGTCATTCCTTTTATAGCAATTCTTTAGTATCGAAAAATTCGAATAAGTGTTTCTAATGCCAGGCAATTAATTTACATTATGTAAATAAATGTTAGAACCTTTTTTCGTTAAAACAAAACTGTTTGTTATTTTGTAATACATAACCCTGCAAAATAATTTAACGAAATAAATTATTTCCAACACACTTGTAAGAAATATCAATGAATTAGAATGGATTAAACGTAAGTTTAATCGATTTTATGATGCTTATGTATTACGAAATAACAATCTACAACAGTATTACAATGAAATTCAGATCTATAACGGAAAGCCAATTTGATAAAAATACGCATATAGGAAATCGAATGTATAACGAATTGTAGGATAATAATTTTTTCTATTGTGACGATTCGACAAATGCGCACAGCTGTTTTGAGGTTTGAAAACTTCGTTGAACAAGTACGGTTAGAGAATTCAAATTTTAGCAGTAGGGTAAAGTAATGCGGATGAAAACGCAGTATGAGTCAATGATAGGGGATTGCAAAAGAAATACTATTGTTAATTACTTTATGCGAAGAACAAATTTATGTACGGAAACTATATGAAAACAAATGGCTATGGATTGTGAATGAATGAGAAACTACTAGGACTACGTATGGTAAGCAAAATTGTGAATTGTGAGAAAACAGACAATAACTAATTCGGGGACTTTACCGCTCTGCATTATCATGATCCAGTCACATTACAAATTGTTCTTTGTTACTTCACCACAATTTTAAATTGTGTGAAGTAATGTAATCTATCGTGAAAAAAAAATCTTACATACCCCAAATTTTGTTTTGGAACATCATCTGTCTAAATAGCCAATAAAAATTTTGGTGTACATCTGTGTGAGCGTGGGTTTTGGGTGGGTGGGTTTTTTTGTTTGTACTTTCTGCATAGGATCTTGATGAAACTTTGGCAAATGATACAGGTTCACTTGAAAATGGAAGATCTGGATTCATTTCAAATTTGGACAAAATGGCGGGGGGTCCCCTGAACACCTCTAAGTTTAAATCTTGAATAACTTCTAATCCCGGACTATGATCTTACTGAAACTTTGTATATAAAGTTTTAATACAATTTCCAATATTTTTGCATACAAACTTCTGGTTTGTCATTTCCGGCTTAAAAGTTTCTTTTCCAGGTGTTTATCCCTACTGTAGCCTACAATTACCGATCGATTTTCATGAAACGTTTTTAAAAGCTTTCAAGTAACATGAGAAAAATTTTATCAGCTTTTGGAGTACATTGGGTAAAGGGTTGGGGGGTCCACCATACAACAGGTGGTTTTTTCCACAATG
Organism: Diogma glabrata; assembly: GCA_963693315.1. Lineage (NCBI taxonomy): Eukaryota > Metazoa > Arthropoda > Insecta > Diptera > Cylindrotomidae > Diogma > Diogma glabrata. The sequence goes on along the minus strand of OY856187.1, from coordinate 411,696,066 downwards.
AATTTATGTTTGTTGGGAGCATAAAACATTCATTCGTGAATGAATTTTGATGACGCTTTGGAAAAAGATGCAAACTTGTATGACAAGGAACTGATTAGTTTTTGAGCGATAGTGAACAAAATGGTGTGGGGTCCCTGGAGCACCTGTTTTTGGATGGAACTTAGTAGTTGAGTCTGTACGGTTCATAATAGTTCTACATCCAAGCTTCCGGTTTTTAACTTCCGGTAAAACAATATTTTTTGTACTTTTTTTAAGTTTTTTCAGTGTGTTTATGCACACTACAGCCTACAATAACGAAATGATTATAATGAAACTTATGGAAAAGAGTCCAATAGGTGTAAGAAGATAGATATCATCTTTTGGGACACATTGATCAAAATGGCGGGGGGTTTACAACTGCTGACTTTTCACCCTTTGATTTAAAAGTTTGTTGTGAGCATACATTAATCAATTCTAATGACACTTTGGAAAAAGATGGAGACTTAAATGACAAAGAACTGATTAGTTTTTGGATAATATTGGGATAAGTGGTACGGGGCCTCCCGAACACCTGTTTACTGTGTCACCATTTTTTCAATGTTTGTTGGGAGCACAAAGCATTCGTTCGTGAATAAATTTTGACGACACTTTGGAAAAAGATGCAAATATGTATGGCAAGGAACTGATTAGTTTTTGAACGATAGTGAAAAAAGTAGTGGGGGCTGTCCCATATACCTGCTTTTTGAAAGCTCAATAACATCCTAATAATCGAATTAGATGAAACTTGATCCATAACCATTTAGTACGGTCCACAACAGTTCTGCATCCCAACTTCCTGTTTGCCACTTCCGGTTAAAATTTTTTTTACTTTTTCTCGTACAACAGAATTTATAGTTTGATGGGATACTACTGCTTTCTTTAATATTTTTATAATTAGAACTACGCGAAATCTATAACATTGATTAGCTTTTAATTAAAGTATTTGATGGATATTAGCTCATTATATATCCAGAACACTATGTTTCCAGAGCTGTGGTGAAGTCAGTTTATGCATCAGCGTCGCAATATTTTTTTATTATTTTAACGTTATAGTGTTTGCATTGTTGCCAGTTTCATCCGATAATAATAATAATTGTTACCAGTTTTTATATATAATATAAATTAATTTGAATGATTGTTCAACGAGTTATTTTCAAATATTCATCACTTCGGTTTTATTAAAGATCAAAAACTCTTGTTTATTTTATTTTAAAGATAAAAGATTATAGTTTACAAAAAAAATTAAAATTAATAAAAGTTACTAACAAATTCATATTGTTATAAACAAATAAAATGTTCAAATCGATATGTAGTCATTATCCCACCCACGAAATGAGTTTTTAGTATGACCATCGTATTTTACGTTTCATTTCCTATAAAAAAATTATTTTCAATGCATGGAGAAATGAGTTTTACTGTTACAAATAAGCTAATTTTTACAGCGCCAGATGACAAAAATTTATAAAAATTTTTATCGTCTCGATAAATTAGTTTATTGCTAACACTAAAACTCATTTTTCCATTAATTAAATATACGCGTTTCTTATTGAAAATTTAACGTAGAATACGATGGTTACACTAAACACTCTTTATTTTTGTTGACTAAAAATTAATTTTAACACTTTATTTGTTTATAACAATAGGAATTTGTTAATAATTTTTATAAATAACATTTTTTTCTTTTGAAGTCCATCTTTATGCTTTAAAATTAAACAGACAAAAAGTGTCTATATTTAACAGAACCGAAGTTATGAATATTTGAAAATAATACGTCAAGCCAAAATCACGAAATTCTCGAAATTTAGAACCGCTATATTTTCCAAAAAAAATGTGTTATTTTTTCCATGTGTTATTTTTTTCGATATAAAATCCATAAAAAAAATTCAAGCCAAATCAAAAATGTGTCGGTCAGATTTTGTCCCCAAATACAGATATTGGAGTCAATAAGCATCATTACTTTTTAGTCAGAAAAACCGTAGAGCTTTAAATAATTTGGTATGTTTTTATTTTACCGCTTTAAACTTCACTTGAACGATTTAGTAAATATTCTATATTTAGTTTAGAGGATGCAAGTTAATGGTTTGCAACTAGACTGGAAATGACTTGCAGACTTCAAAATAGATACGATTGGTCTTGCATGATCCAGGAAACAATCAGTACAATTCTTAAACTAAACAATTTTTAAACAAAAATGTAAACAAATGAATTTTCAAAACACGTATGAAAAATCGTATCAAGACGCCGATGATGTGAACCCGGCCTTTTCCGATTTTTTTCAAACTTAGGTAATCGTTTTTCTTTGGGTTTGACACAGGGTGGTTCGAAATTTTTCCAGAAATTAAATGACAATCAAACATTAAAATTTAATTGTGTTCGAACGGATTATTCGATTTAAGTAATTTTTTTTTACTTATATCGCATTTACAGCAACATAGCAAAGTAGTAGATAGTATATTAATTTGCATCTTGTCATATTTAATATAAGTTAACGGTGTAGATTGCAAATTAAATCTTTTATGATATAATAGTACATTATGATGCTAGGACGTAAAGCTAAAGATTTTGGACGGATGTGGAGTTTGCAAATCGCGGCGCTACCGAAGATTTGCACCCACATTAAGTCCAAAATAGCTTACGTCCGTGCATCATATACTATTTTTTATTCGCCGCAAGCAAAATATTTTAAGAAAAGTTGTTTATTCTAAATTAAGATTATAAATTTTCATAAATTTTAAAATAAAAATACGTGGAACAAGTAACCTTTGACAAAATATTTATTATTTTTTCCAAATTATTGTGTAGCTATGACAACAAATGATAACAACTATTTTAATTGGATAATGAAATTTTGAATTTGAGGGTTGCTTTGATAAAAACTTTTATTTTTCATAGAATTTAAACAAATACAAATGCCTTTTACTTTTTTGGACGTTAAAAATTATTATTAAAAAAAAAGAACTTCAGGTGATTAATTTTATATTTCTTCCCGAAGTCCCATATCGTCCTCAACCATATTTTTAATTTCAACTGTGATTTCTTTTGTTCTGAAAACTTGTTCCAAATAACCAGCAGATTTTTTGGGAATCCGAGTGAGACATGGATCATCCCTATCCACACGAACAATACCAAATTTTTCTCTGAAAGTACAAAATTCTACAAATGCCAACAAACAGAATGCTTATGAATTATGATCTTTTACATACGTATATCCGTGAAACCATTCAAAGTTGTCAACTAAAGTCCATGTACCATGACCAGTTACATTAATTCCAGCTTCAATAGCACTCAGAATTGCATCAAAATGCTCCTACAAAGATCAAAGACTATTAAATAGAACAAATCTAACTTAAAAAATAAAAACAAGTTACATTTAAATATGTAATTCGGTCATCATCTTCTAAATCACCATCATCTGACCAACCATTTTCTGTTATCAGTATTTCAATATTTCCGTACGAATTTCGTAACCATAGTAATACTTCAAATAAACCTTTTGGAACTGAATAAAGCCAGGGAGATTTTGCCCGAGACCATTTCGGATTAATAAAGTGATCGCAACCGGCATCACGTTTTATTGAAGGTGTTGGAAAATTGTTTTTTACAGTTGGACTCACAAAACCGCTTGTATAATAATTTAATCCCAAAAAGTCAGCTGTTCCTCGAATGTATTCAACCATCTCAGCATCAAATTGAGGTAGTCTTGACCATGTCCTTCCTTCATCAGCACTATTTTTGTCAACAACCTCTCGTACAATTGATGGATAATCGCCTTCTTTGGAAAATATTGGATGAGAATACAATCCAAACTAAACAAGACAATTATACTAATATTAATAAAATCAAAAACTTATTGAATTTAAAACCTCAAATTGGTTGCATCTTTCAGCTGCTTTTATATCGTCCTCGCTGTTTTTATTGTTTGGAAAAAAGTAGGTGTAATTAATTGTTATGCCGATTTTCCCTTTCGATGTTGAGTAGTATTCGTTTTTATACAAATGGTATGTCCGTGCATGTGAAACTAACATGTGATGGTTACACAAATAATCTCCAACCCCACTAATGGGTAAATCTGGTGCATCGTTACTGTTAGCATACGCGCCACAAAAAGTTTGTGGTTCATTAAAAGTAATCCATTGTTTGACTTTCGTTCCGTATTCTTTAAACAAGAGATTTGCAAAACCCACGAAGTAATCAGCTATCAAAGGATTGGTCCATCCTCCTAAGTTTTGTAAATATTGTGGCAACTCCCAATGGTAAATCGTTGGTAATGGCTCAATTCCATTTTTTATAAGTTCATCAATCAAATTATGGTAATAATTAACTCCAGCTGCGTTAAGAGACGAAATATCACCATTTGGAAGAATTCTAGGCCAGTTGAATGAAAATCGATAAAAGTTGGCCTAAGTCATAAAATAAAGTATTAAAAGTAACAAAATATATATTGAGCAGTATTACTCCAATATTTTTTAAAACAGTCACATCTTCTTTATAGAGATGATATGAATCAACTGCTACATCTCCGTTAGATCGATCCATAATTTTTTCAGTAGAGTTATGTGTATAAGTGTCCCATATACTTGGCCCTTTCCCTATAATAAAAAGAAATGTAATCCCTTTAAATTGATTAAACTTTATAAATAGCTTTTATCGCATATAGCTGCACCCACAATTTCACAAATCGAGTACACAGATTTCTCTAATCTTATACACAAATTAAATTATTTTTTAAAAATTTCACTATTTCAATTTTTCTTGTAACTAATTTGAATTATTTTTTCTTTCAGGTAAAAACTGCAAGCATTTTTCACTATTCTATCATATCATACACAAATTATAAATTTGTATTCTTCGGGACCAATTCATTGGGAATTAATGAGGTAAGTCTGTTAACTCGAAAAGATTTCTCAGACTGATACAAATATTCCTTACGACTGACCCGAAAAATATAATTCTAGTTTTGAAACTTCAACGTCTTAAAATGTTGGATACTAAATTTTACTATACATACCATCAGCATCCCATCCACCTTCAACTTGATATGATGAAGTGGATACACCAAATTTAAAACTTGACGGAATCTTTCGAATTCGGGTTTCTAACTTAACTCCAAACGACTTACTGTAAAATTACAAATAGGAAATAAATTAAAACAATTTTTTTTAAAACTATTTCAGATATAATACTTTAATCCTAAACTTATTGCCAACAATATTTTAAATATGTTGCGCCATAAAACCACCATTTTGAATGATTTTGTTTCAAGTGAAATATTCTTAATGAAGATTTTAGTCAAATTCAATGAATTTATATAAGAATAAAGCTAAAAGTGTTTAGTAATGGAAATAAAAAATATTAAAATTTTGCAATTCATAAAACAATAATAAAAAATCTATTATCGAAAAACAATAAGTTAACTGAAAACCTTAATCACTTTTATTCAAATCATCTAAAAGAAATGCTTCCTCTGCCTAGATAAATATTCAAACTTATCTGTTGATCTTAATTACTTATCCGAGTTAATGACATGATTTGACCGTGCTTACATATGCAAGTAACGGAATATACTAGTTATAGTTTAAATACAGCTATAATAGGAGATATTAAAGTTCACCTTAATATAAATAAAAGTAGCAGCCGAAATTCTAATCAAGTTTAATTTATCTTAAATCATTAGTCATGCCGCGTTTGTAGCGGATTGAGGACAATGTCACGATTCGAACATTGGCGGTAATGATCCCTTGGATGTAGCAAACGACTGCACTTTAAAAATTGTTAAATAAAATTACAACTAGAACCTAGTGATATGATCCAAGATCTTTCCAGATCATCATTTTGAAGCGTAAAACTTTATTAATTGACAATTTTTACCAACAAAGTTTGAATCCTTGTCGGTAAATATATCACAACAAATCCATTACACAATAAATATTCTGTGTTCAAAACGCTTTTGTGGAGCTTGTGCTTTTTTTAGCACTATTTCTTCCTTAAAATGTCTACCATCAACGATACAAATTAATCTTGCTTGGATTAAAATGTGTTAAAATTCTCCCATATACTCTTAGCATACTCGTTTCATTCGAAAATTAGCTTAGGGATAATATTATTCATTCTTGTCAGGTTTAATATTGACTTTTAACACGTAAAACTAACAACAACATAATCCATATATTTGTCGAGTTCAAGGTTTGTGATCTGTTTAAATGTTGGTTACATTTTCAAGAGATGGCGCAAACATAGTTTTTTGATGTTTTCAATATTCTTCGATATAGGACGGGAGGCAACGTTACATTTTTGTTAGTGTTTTGATGCCGATTAAATTTATTTTTTATTGATGGAGTAGGTATTTGTGATATAGGAAATAGAAGCCAGCTGTCAAACTTGCGGGAGGTGTGGCTATGGGAGAATTTTAAACTGGTAAAAAAACAAATTCCAAAATTTATTTGATTCCACTTTAAAATGTATATGATGCATGTTTACACCATGCAATATGAAAAATAACTCAAAAAAAATTCAACTTTAAGACCGCTTCCCCCCTACGTTTCGACGTTTATCGACAGAAAAATTTGGAAAAATTCATAGACAGTTAAATAGTTGAATTTTTATCGAAAACTAAAGCAAAATTATAGCGTCTCGGTAAATTATATTTTTGTATTTTTTGTGGATGGGAGTGGGCAAGGAAGAAAAATCTTTTTTGACCCAAATGAGTGGGATGTCATTTGAAAGAGTACTAAATTTAAGAAACATTGCAATTTTGTTTAGAATTTTGCGGTTCATAGTTTTAAAGTTATTGCCAAAAAATTCAACTTTCAACCCTCATAGTTTCGACATTGATTGACAGAATAATTTGAACAAATTCACCGAGACGAAGTTTGGATAAATTTTGAACGAAAAATAAAGCGTGGTTTAAAATAACTGCATATCTGTTTTTTAGGGAATGGAAGGAGGGAAGGTTGAAAAAAGATTTTTAGACCCAAATGTGTAATGAAGCGCTGCTTCGTTAAATAATCAACGAAGTGACATAGCAGGCCGCGCACCTAGTGAGATTTTTACGCCCTAAACTAACATCAGTAAGTGGGGTCGAACATTGAATACCGTGGGGTCGAATATTAAATAATGTGCTGGAGTAACAAATACCGAGCTAGTACGCGTGACATAAAATAAAAAAACGTATATAAGAAAAAAACGAGGGAAATGAATAGAATCTGGCGACCCCCGATACCTGCAGAGAACCGCGATCACCACGCCCAACCTCACACCTATTTAAATGCATTCATTCACATACACACACCCACACTCACACAGACACACACGCGCACACACACACATTATCGAGTTCACTGCGTACATATAAAAAAAATCAACGAAGAACTTCTATTCTCCTTAATCTACCGCCATACTTTATTGAAGGTCGAATTCTACTTTCGGAGATAAACCAAACAAAAACTTCGACATCCATTTCAAACAGTATTCTCGTCAAAATTATGTTCAGGAGCAAATTCTGAAAGTTTCGGTAGAGAAGGTTTGGGTGTTTTCGATGTAATCGAGTAATCATACAAAGGCAGGTTTCATCTTCTTTATAGTATGTCATATTAATAATACATAATTCGGTTGATTGATTGTAAGGCATGTGTTATCATTATCTGAAGCATTCAAGCATCTCACGTTAATGCCCTTTTCCTCATCATTGTCGCTCTTCAGAGATACGGTGTCGCTCCACGATTTTCAATGAAGTTTTTCTCACTATCGCTAGACAATCCAGAGCTTTGATTTGATGACATTTTCTGACATTTATATTTTAACTTTCTGTTTCAATAGTAATCCTTGAATTTGAATTAAAAAAAAACTACACGTGTATATTTATAGCGGCTTCGTTTTTCTTAGGTGATGAAGGTTTGCACAATTAAATTAGTGAAGTAGATTTAGAATAAAATTCTTTAGATTTGTATTACTTATAACAAATAAATCAATGAGATAGACTTTAAATTTGCTGCTTACATTTCGCTGTTAATTGATAATTGGATCAAAACCATATGAAGCCGTGATCATTACCTCAGAAACGAAGGAGACCCCGAACATAACCAAGTAAATAATATACCCCTTTCTTGGAGACTTAATCCATATCATCTACAAGCAAAATGGTAGTTCGATTATCATGATGGTATAAGTTCTCGTTTCAGAATTAAGGTACCGAAATTTGTATCAGCATATCAACTCCGAGCCACACATCCACACATCCACGCATCCAGGCATACACACACACACTTACAAGTTTATATAAAAAATGTACTCACCCCATAGTGTGGTCAGATCCCTATTTCTAATCCTCCAATACCTGTTCAGCTCATCATCACCGAATTGACATTTAACATTTGGTAATATTGACTTATGCAACTCATCGATGAAAGATTCAAAACACAGCAGATATATATGTAACTTTTTAATTTATAACTTAGATCATACGAATATACAACTAGTTGAATGCACATTAAATTGTACTAATTTGGTACTTACTCTTTATTGCTTTAGTAGCGTAATTTGTTATGTTTTAGCTTTGATCAAAATGAATTAATTCCACAATCAATTGATAAATAAATCTTTTTAAATAATTGTCTACCACGAAGTATATGTGTACACTCATAGTTGATTGAAAATTTAAATTGTACTAAGAACGGCACCAACATATATTGCAAAATTTTTATTTTATTTTCTTTTATTTTTAACTTTGATACGAATCATCCGTACTATCATCAATACGTTAGTCGGATTGACGTATTAAATCACAATTTTCACCTTCAGTAGACGACACAGGCACACAATATATTTTCATAATTTTCTTTTATCTGAATAAACCATAAAGGACAAGGTCCATTTTAACATTACGAGTCTCGAATATTATTTCTTACGTGTTAGCTCAACAAAACTCAGAGCATACCGAGCATTGGACTAATCACAGCTCAAAACATATAATATTATTTCTTTTCTTTTTTCTATCTTTGTTCTAAACGTCACTAAATTAAAGTAATTTAACATCGAAATCGTGCATTCAAAATAACTTATTCAGGTACATATTTATGAAAAATAATAAAAAAAACTGTCAACTCATCACATTATAACAGCTGGAAATCAGAACTCTCCAAGGTACAAACACATAAGCATTTTTTTCTTCTTCTTTTGATTTCACTAATTTTAAGTTACTATCAGAAAAATGAACTAAGTAAACTACGAAACACTGAATTGGTTTAACACAAAGTGATAACAGGAATTTAACAACAAACCATTACCTGGAAATCCACAGGTTAAAATAAAAAAACTGAAAACTCGTCAGGCGTTTACCTCCATTTTTCGATCTGTCAGCCACAAACTTCTCAATTCCAATCGGAGAAGAATAATGAAAAATTAAACTAAGAGAAAGAAGCCATCTGCCGGCGTCTATTTATAGTATACTAACGGCTGTTTACAAACAATAACAAAACGATAAGCTTGTTTCTTGGGTATTTTCTTTCGTTAAGTTTTGTACCCATTATAGAGTTTGCACAACTATCTCATATCAAACTTGAAAACAAATTCTGTAAAAAAGAAAATTACGAACTGAGTACAAGAAATTGTGTTGGAAAAGGGCAAAATTAAATTAGTAAGTTCTTGTTAATGTAAAATGTACGCGTGAGAAAGTAGTCCGACTCTAAATTGCGAAGTTTGAATAACAACTTCATTACAAATGAGTGAAGTGTCATCTGAACGAATACTTAATTTAATTAACATTGGTATTTTTTAGAACTATGCATTTTTGCATTTTTTTCTTTATATCAAATGAGTAGAATATATCTCATTTTGATACAGATATATACGAGTACTTGACCTACAATCCCCCACCCACCAATCAACTGATCACTTTTTTTCACATGTCATGGTGTAAACATGCATCATAGAAATTTTGAAGCGGCACCAAATGACTTTTGAATTTCGTTTTTTTACCAGTTCAAAAATCCCCCACAACCACACCCCCCAATACTTTAGTAGCTGACCGCCAGTTTTATCATCAGGTGGATGCAATTAATTATAATTAATAAAAATCAACCGGAATCAAATGACTTTTTCATTTGCAACGCTGCCTCCCGGACTAATAGTTTTTAATTTGCAAAAATTAGTTACTCTACAGATTTGCAACCCTGCCTCCCAGTCTAATAGTTTTTTATTTGCAAAAATTAGTTATTCTACTTATTTGCCTCCATTAACAGTATAAATTGATGTTTATATGAAGAAAGCATCAGAATATGTTATTAAATTTCATGTTGACCTTTCAATTTAGCAAACAAAATGCACTTTACCAGTCCAGTTCGGAGAATGAGTATAGTGAAATTTTAACGAAATCTTCAAAGCTCTCCAAACTATCCGGTGAAACAGTCGTAAAACGTTGCAAACGGTAAAAATTATATAAAAACAAATTATATTTCAAAATCCTGCAGTGAGGAATTATTCAAAAACTTTTGTGCTCCATCTCTGAAATATAAAAACAATCAACATAATTTTACAACTTTTACACGACAAACTGCGACAAACCAACATAGTGAAAAATAAAGCGGAATTTACTTCGGTCTGAAAGACCTAAGTATGACATTCATGAGCTCAAAGTGAAATTCTTACCTCCACTTTTTTTGACATTTCTCGACGTTTTAGGACCTCCTGATTCTAAAAAAGCAAAAAAAAAAAAATGTATGTCTGTCTGCCGGCCAGCCGGCCGGCCGTCCGCCGTCATTACCTACGCTGCAGGGAAAACCGCTGGAGGGATTTCAAAAATTTTTTTTTCTAAAAATAGGTATTCACAAGGGACAGGTCCGAAAGGACGCTGTGTTCGATAACTGTACCGGAAGTGTGTCAAAAAAATCATTATGTGTGTCAAAAATAGCAAATTTTCATATTTTTAGCTTAAAAAACGTTCATTTTAAGTGATTACGAGTAGGAACATTCAATTTCGAGAAATCTTGATGGTCGGGATTGGTATGTGAGATCAAAAACTAGATTATTGCATTATAAGTTTGTCAAAAAAATGTTGTCAAGTGTGTCAAAAGAAAGATTTTTATTTATTTTTTTACCTAATTTTTTGGAAAAAAAAAAACTTAATTGTTTGTTTGAAATGAAGTTTTATTATTATTATTGAGAATTATGGCATTATAAGTTTGTCAAAAAAATGTTGCCAAGTGTGTCAAAAGAAAGATTTTTATTTATTTTTTTACCCAATTTTTTGGAAAAAACAAAATGGTTTGTTTGAAATGAAATTTTATTATTATTATTGAGAATTATGGCATTATAAGTTTGTCAAAAAAATGTTGTCAAGTGTGTCAAAAGATTTTTATTTAGTTTTTTACCCAATTTTTTGGAAAAAAATAAAATTGTTTCTTTGAAATGAAATTTTATTATTATTATTGAGAATTATGGCATTATAAGTTTGTCAAAATATGTTGTCAAGTGTGTCAAAAGAAAGGTTTTTATTTATTTTTTACCCAATTTTTAGAAAAAAATAAAATTAATAGTGTGTATGACATGATATTTAATTATTATTATAGAGAATTATGGCATTATAAGTTTGTCAAAAAATAATGTCAAGTGTGTCAAAAAAAGATTTTATTTAATTTTTTAGCCAATTTTTTGGAAAAAAAAATGTAGCTGTTTTTATGACGCAAATGTAATTTAAAATGAAATTGGACATGGAAATTTTTGAATTTGTTATAGTTTTTGAAATATTTTTGGAATTTTGAAAAAGTTTGTATTTTTGATTTTGTAATAATTTTTGCAATATTTTTTGAATTTCGAAAAAAATGTTTTAATTTTTGAATTTGTAAGAATTTTTGGAATATTTTTAGAATGTTGAAAAATTTTTAATTTTTGATATTATTATAATTTTTGTAATTTTGAAAAAATTTTCAATTTTTGATTTTGTAATAATTTTTGGAATATTTTTAGAATTTTGGAAAAAGTTTGAATTTTTAAGAATTTTTGAAATATTATTGGAATTTAGAAAAAATTTAAATATTTGATTTTATTCTAATTTTTGGAATATTTTTGGAATTTTGAAAAAGTTTGATTTTATTTAATTTAACAATATTTTTGGAATTTTGATTATAATTTTCCGGCAACGTATTGATGTTTCGTGTTAATTTTGTAATAAATTTTTAAACAGAGATAAAAAATACTTGTACTTTAACAAAGAGTTATGTTTGATATACATCGCTGCCCAAAACTAAAAACCATGTCCTCATAAAAGTTTTTTGCCGAAAACTATATCAAAATCCTTAACCCAGACCGAAGTCTTGATATCTCAGAGCTGTGAGATTTCAGCCCCTCCATATTTTTTATATTTATTTCGCGATGTTAAATTTGTATGAAAATTTTTTGTCTTAGTTTTATTTTAATTTAAACCAATCAAATTCTCTAAAATGTAATGACATCATTGAATTTCATCAATAACATTTGAATTATACTAATATCAAATATTTATACGTCTGGCCTACTGGGATATTAAAAATTATCAGTTTTAATTTCCCAAGGGCGGTGATAATTCGAAATAATTTTTAGCCAAAAATTTCGAAAGCAAGTATATTGATAAAAGCACGAGGCCGTAGGCCGAGGGCTTATATCAATACCACTTGCTTGAGGAATTTTTCAAAAAATTATGAGAATTTATCAACGAACGAGGGGAATTCGTTTAGAAAAGTTTTAGCCATTTTTCATTTATTTATATATTTTTTATGAATTATACGTTGGCCTACATTGATAACAGTGAATTATTTCAACTTTAGAATGATAATTTTTAATATCCCAGTAGGCCAGACGTATAAATATTTTGATTAGTATAACTCAAGTTTTATTTGTGAAATTGAATGTTGTCATTACATTTTAGAGAATTTCATTGGTTTAAATTAAAATAAAACTAAGGCAAAAATTTTCAATCTAATTTTGAAATAATTAACTAATATCAAAGTAGGCCAACGTATAATTCATGAAAATATATGAAGAAATGAAAAATGGCAAAAAATTTTCTAAACGAATTCCTCTCGTTCGTTGATAAATTCTCATAATTTTTTGAAAAATTCCTCAAGCAAGTGGTATTGATAATAGCCTTCGGCCTACTGCCTCGTGCTTTTATCAATACTAGGAGGGCCTGGCGTGCTTCGCTACGCTTATAAATAAAGTTTTTGCGTAGACTCTTTGTTGACGTAGAAGCAATAATTTCAAAAAGTGGTAATGAGAAACGCTATAAGTTTTCAAGTAAGGTTATTTGATCTCTAACATATTTGATCGCTAATTTTTCATATATCCGAACTGATCAGCTAGAGTTCTGATTATTTTTCATTCATATATTTAAAAAGAAAAATTAAAAATTATATGCTAGCATTTCTCATTACCACTTTTTGAAATCATTGCTTCTACGTCAACAAAATGTCTACGCAAAAACTTTATTTATAAGCGTAGCGAAGCACGCCGGGCCCTCCAAGTAAAAATTAAATCAAAGAAAATCAAAGAAAAATAATAATAATAAAAAAACAAAGAGAAATAACCCGTCTATCCACTCCTAAATCAATGCATAAACTAAATTGAAATTTGAAAAGAAAATATAAAATACTAACTAAATCAATGCATAAACTCACTCATACCATTATCAGTCATTCCCAACATTCATTTCACCATTAACACCATAATAATTAAATCAAAGAAAATCAAAGCTAACTAAATCAATGCATAAACTCACTCATACCATTATTATTCATTCACAACATTCATTTCACCATTAACACCGTCATAATTAAATCAAAGAAAATCAAAGAAAAATAATAATAATAAAAAACAAAGAAAAATAACACGTCTATCCACTCCTAAATCAATGCATAAACTAAATTGAAATTTGAAAAGAAAATATAAAATACTAAATAATAATAATAAAAAAACAAAGAAAAGACTTGGGCAATTCCATTTGATATTGTATAGAGGGGCCGTTAAATTCAAAAATACATCTTAATTCGTCTATAACTTTTTTATTTATGATCTGAAAAATCCCAAACATTATAAAACCTAAGTTACATTAATATCAGTTAGCAGTGAGAATTTGAAATGAATCAAAATTCGAATAAAAAAGCCTAAGGCTCCGGAAAGTTTTTTTTAGCGTTTTAATATATAAGATACTTGCTTTCGAACTTTTTGACAAAAAATTATTTCGAATTATCACCGCCCTTGGGAAATTCAACTGACAATTTCACAACACTAAATATCCGTATTAAACTTATAACAAATAAGCAATTCTAATGGCATTTGATGTTGACATTTAAACAACGTAGTACAGACCAGATTTCAAATATAGGTCATTCTTTTACAAACTGAACAAATTAGGACAAAATCTGACCAACACATTTTTGATTTAGCTGAAAATTGTTTGCGGGCTCTATAAAAAAACAAAGATATATGCTTTTGAGGATTTTTTCTTTTTTTTTTTTTAAATAGATCGGATCTAAATTTTGAGAATTCCGTGATTTTTGGCTTATACACTAACATTAAAAGATAAGTTCGGTTCTGATAAAGACAGACACTTTTTTTTTAATTTTAAAGATAAAAGATGGAATTTAAAGAAAAAACTTTTATCTATAAAAATTATTTACTAATTCCAAATAAAATGTTTAAATCGAGTTTTAGTTAGTGTCTAACCAAAATAAAAAGTGTTTAGTATAACCATCGTATTCTACGTTCAATTTTTTACGAAAAACGATTTTTGTTGTTAGAATAGTAGATTCTTGTATGATCTTAGAATGAAGCCAATTCTTCACGAGGATGAAGTTGTTTATGTTATTTTTCTTTTTTCCTAGTTTTAACACAGAGTGGCCCAGGATTTGCTAAGAATTTAAGAGACCATGAAAATTTAAACTTAAATTTTGCTCGAATGAATTAACCGATTTGAATAAATTCATTTTTGTTTGAAAGTGACTGTTTAATGCTTTATAAAATTATTATACTGATAAAAAAATTGTATAGTTTTAGATAATTTCTTTTAATTTAAATTTTTCAAACATAACGGTTTAAAATTAAGTTTTTCTTTTAGTATTTTGTCTTATTAATAATAATATATTCAAATGCGTTTATCTCGCCTAGCTCGCCTGACTAACACGTTCGAGCACAATTTAACTTTAAACTTTTATTATCCTTAAATTTCTTTACAAATTTTCAGTCGCCCTGTGTCTAGTGAAAAATCAAAAATATAAAAACATGTTTTAGTTTTTTTTATTATGCTTTCGATTACCCAAGTTTCAAGAAAATCGAAAATCGTCGGGTTCAAGTTTTTTATTTTATCGGTGTCTTGAGTTAATTTTTCATCTATACGGCGAAGAAAAATTAAATTTTAACCAATTTGATATATAGAGTGACAAAAAAATATAACCTTAATGTGATTTATGAACGTTTTCTCAAACAACCGCATAGAGACCAAAAATATCGATACAAGATATTCCATACAAAAACACAATTTTGTTTATTATTAAAATGGCCAATACTAATCTGATGCTTGAAAATTTATTTTCATATTATTCTTTTAAAGGTTTTATCATCATTTACTTCGGTCGGAAAGACCTAAGTATTACATACATGAGCCAAAAGATTTCTACTGATTCTAGAAAAGCAAAAAAAAATGTACGTCTGTCTGCCGGCCGGCCGGCCGTCACAACTGACGAAATCTAGAAAACCGCTAGAGGGATTTTAAAAATTTTGGTTTCTAAAAATAGGTACACTCAATAGTAAGAGCCGAAAGAACTATGTGTTAAATAACTGTACCGGAAAAAATCGTCAAGTGTGTCAAAACAAAGAAATATGTATATTTTTGCTTAAAAAACGTTCATTTTAAGTGATTACGAGTAGGAACAAAGAATGTGGAGAAATCTTGATGGTCGGGATTGGTATGTGAGATTAAAAACTACATTATTGCATTGGAAGTTTGTCTAAAATAAGGTTGTCAAGTGTGTCAAAAGAAAGATTTTATTTATTATTTTACCCAATTTATTGGCAAAAAATACAATTAATTATTTGTATGACATGAAATTTTATTATTATTATTGAGAATTATGGCATTATAAGTTTGTCAAAAAAATAATGTCAAGTGTGTCAAAAAATGATTTCATTTATATTTTTAGCCAATTTTTTTGAAAAAAAAAATTATTTGTTTAACATGAAATTGGACATGGAAATTTTTGAATTTGTTATAGTTTTTGAATTATTTTGGAAATTTTTGCAATATTTTTAGAATTTTGGAAAAAGTTTTAATTTTTTTTGATATTGTTATAATTTTTGCAATATTTTTAGAATCTTGGAAAAAGTTTGAATTTTTGAATTTAGAACAATTTTTGGCATATTATTAGTGATAAATTGTTATCAAGGAATATTGACACCTCATGAAATTCACAACTAAATTCTAGGTTTAAAACTAAATAAAGAAACAACTTCAGATTAATTTCATTTTTTAATGTTTTACAAATTTTAGTGGACTGAATAAAAATGGGTTTGAGGGCTGGACATAGAGTATGTTGACATCATATATAATTTGAAGACTGGATGAACATAGTTCAGATATTGAAGACTCGACGTATATTGTGTTGATATCATTAAATTTTTGAAGACTGGTTGAAAATAATTCAGGAATTGAAAACTTGACGTATATTGTGCTGACATCATTATAATTTTGAAGACTGGATGAACATAATTCAGGAATTGAAAAACTTGACGTATATTATGTTGACTTCATTATAATTTTGAAGACTGGATGAACATAATTCAGGAATTAATAAACTTGACGTATATTATGTTGACATCATTAAATTTTGAAGACTGGATGAACAAAATTCAGAAATTGAAGACTCGACGTATATTGTACTGACATCATTATGTTTTGAAGACTGGATGAACACAATTCAGAAATTGAAAACTCGACGAATATTGTGTTGACATCATTATAATTTGAAGACTGGATGAACACAATTCAGAAATTGAAGACTTGACGTATATTGTGTTGACATCATTATAATTTGACGACTGGATGAACACAATTCAGAAATTGACACTCGACGTATATTGTGTTGACATCATTAAATTGAAGACTGGATGTACACAATTCAGAAATTGAAGACTTGACGTATATTGTGTTGACATCATCAAATTTTGAAGACTAGATGAACACAATTCAGGAATTCAAGACTTGACATATATTGTGTGACATCATCTGACATTAGCGGATGTGACGACTGGATTGCATGATGTTACCAACATGACGGGCGGATATCGTCATTCTTAGCTCTTACGTAACACTATCACTTAATAATAAACAAAAAACTCTTACCGAAAAAAACTGCTCAACACCAATTGTTTGTTTCAGCTTCTAGACAGCTAATTCCTCCAATATATCTGCAACCAGCTCCAGAAAAAACACATCCACTAAATGCCCGAATCGTTGCACGTTGTCACAGCAAAAAATATACCATCCACAACAATGTCACTTCTTTGACATTAAAATGTAAAAATGAGAAAGCGATTGCTCAGAACCATCTGTTATATATACCTATACCTTAACCATGTAGTTGCCGCATTGTCCACATTGTCCAATTTGGCGTGAGATATAATCTGTTTTATCGATGACTAAATTTCCTACTAGAGAGATGATCATGGCTAACTACGTTACAACTCATGGTTGTAGTCTATGTTTTCTTGCACTTTTGACGGTTGAATTGTGATGTGTATTTTGTTTATTTTGATTTTGAAAAAATGTTGATTATTATTGATTATTGTGTATGTTGATAATTGTGTTGTTTTAAAAGTATTGCTGATGAATGTGTTGTTTTGAATGTTTTGTTGATGATGGTGTCGTTTTAGCTTTAACAATTAGAATTTAGAAAAAGTTTAAATATTGGATTTTATTTTAATTTTTGGAATTTTGAAACCAGTTTCAATTTTTGATTTTGTTATAATTCTTTGTTCTAATTCAAGTTTGTCAAAAAATATTGTCAAGCGTGTCAAAAGAATGAGTTTCATTTATTTTTTTACTCAATTTTTGGAAAAAAAAAATTAATTATTTGTATGACATGAAATGAGAAAATGAAATTGGACATGGAAATTTTTGATTTTATTATAATTTTTGGAATCTTATTGGAATTTTGAAAGAAATTTGTATTTTTGATTTTGTTATAATTTTTGCAATATTTTAAAATGCCGAAAATTGTAAACAAAATTTTTTACTGGAAGTGAAAAACCTGAAGTTGGAATGCAATCCAACTCGATTATCAGGTGCAGATGTTATTGAGTTTTCAAAAATACAGGTGCTCGGGAAACCCATTCAATAAAATATTTTTAGAATTTTGAAAAAAGTTTCAATTTTTGATTTTGTAAGAATTTTCGGAATATTTTTTAAGTTTTGAAATAGTTTAATTCTTTGATTTTATTATAAAATAATTTTTGGAATTTTGAAAATGTTTGTACTTTGATTTTGTTATAAATTTTGGAATATTTTTAGAATTTTGAGAAAATTTTGAAATTATGAATTTTTGCAATATTTTTAAAATTTTGAAAAATTCAAATTTTTGATTTTATTATTTAAATTTTTATTATTTAAATTTAATTTAAATTTTAATTTTTGGAATTTTGAAAAAAAAATTTTATATTTGATTTTGTTATAATTTTGTTATTAAATTTTTTTAAGAATATTGGAAAAAGTTTCAATTTTAGATTTTGTTATATTTTTTGCAATATTTTTAGAATTTTGAAAAAGGTTTCAATCTTTGATTTTATAATCATTTTGGGAATGTTTTCTGCATAGGATCTTGATGAAACTTTGGCAAATGATACAGGTTCACTTGAAAATGGAAGATCTGGATTCATTTCAATTTGGACAAAATGGCGTGGGGTCTCCCAAACACCTCTAAGTTTAAGTCTTGAATAACTTCTGATCCCGGGTTATGATCTTATTGAAACTTGATACATAAGGTTTTAGTACTATTTCCAATATTTCTGCAAACCAACTTCCGGTTTGTCACTTCCGGTTAAAAAGTTTTTTTTTCAGGTGTTCATCCCTACTGTAGCCTACAATTACCGATCGATTTTCATGAAACGTTGCGAAAAGCTTTTAAATAATATGATAAAGATTTTATCAGCTTTTGGAGCACATTGGATAAAGGGTTGGGGGGTCCACCATACAACAGGTGGTTTTTTCCACAAAGTTTTTAAGTTTGTTGGGAGCATAAAACATTCATTCGTGAATGAATTTTGATGACACTTTGGAAAAAGACGCAAACATGTATGACAAAGAACTGATTAGTTTTTGAGCGATAGTGAACAAAGTGGTGGGGGTCCCTGGAGCACCTGTTTTTTTGAAAGCTCTATAACTTCTGTACCTGATAAGCGAATTGGATGAAACTTGGTACATGAGTATGTAGTACGGTTTAAAATAGTTCTGCATCCCAATTTCCGGTTTTTCACTTCCGGTAAAAAAAATTTTTTTGTACTTTTTTGAAGTTTTTTCACTGTCTTTATGCACACTACAGCCCACAATAATGAAGTGATTATGATGAAACTTGTGGAATAGGGTTCCAATTAGTGTGAAAAGATAATTATCATGTTTTGGGACTCATTGATCAAAGTGGTGGGGGGTCTACCATACAAATGCTGACTTATCACACTTTGTTTTTAAAGTTTGTTGGGAGCATACAGATTTCATTCATTAATCAATTTTAATCGCACTTTGAAAAAAGATAAAGACTTTATTGACAAAGAATTGACTAGTTTTTGGACAATATTGGGATAAGTGGTGGGGTCCTCCCGAACACCTGTTTATTGTTTCAATGTTTGTTGGAAGCATACAACATTCGTTCGTTAAGTAATTTTGATTACACTTTGCAAAAAGATGCAAATATGTATGGCAAGGAACTGATTAGTTTTTTTTAGCGATAGCGAACAAAGTGGTAGGGGGTCCTCCAAGCACCTATTATTTTGGAAGCTCAATAACTTCTGTACCTGATAATTGAGTTGGATGAAATTTGGTACATACACATTTAGTACGGTTTACAACAGTTCTACATCCTTACTTCTGCTTTTTCACTTCCGATAAAAATTTTTTTACTTTTTCTCGTACAACAGAATTTATGTTTGTTGGGATACTACTGCCTGCTTTAATATTTTTATTATTAGAACTACGAAGTCCATAATATTGGTTAGCTTTTAATTAAAGTATTTTATGGATATTAGCTCATTTTATATCCAGAACACTGTTTCCAGAGATGTGGTGAAGTCAGCCTATGCATCAGCGTCGCAATATTTTTTTTTGTGTTTTGTTTTTTCAAAGAAATACGATCATAATATTCTAAAACAATAATATTTTAAACAAATGGGTGGAGTTTTGTTGTTACTTTTGAATTATTTGATCTCCATTTTAATTTTTAATGTGGTTTTTCACTGAACCAATTTTAATGTAATTATTTTGTTCCGCATATTTATTATCTTTCTGTGATTGGAATGATGTGGGATCCAGATTTGGAACGCTAATCAGGCGTTTTTAAAGAAAATTACCTCCATTTTATTTTAATAAAAATATTGTATAACATTGTTCCATTCTAGTACAGCATTCTTTAACCTAAAGATCTTATGAAATCCTTCACATTATTTTTGTTTTTCCGCAACAGTATTACTATTTGTCTAGAAATGTTTGCTTATGCTTGTCTTGTCAAAATACAAGTTTTTCTTGTGTCTATAGTTGATTTCCTTTACGGCAAGTTTTACAACTTTAGTTTATTTTTGTTAAAATATTTTTAAGGGTAAATAAAGGTTTTTAAACCATTTGATATATGCACACAGCAAAGTTTATATTACTCCCTTATGATAACCTTTCTTTCAATTTTCTGAAAATTAAAATAAATTTATAAACAGAATCTTTCTTGACACGTATGAAACTAATTTTTTTTAATAAATTTTGTAATTAAATATTATATGTATAAGATTAATTTTATTTATAAATACGTAATGATAATTTATTTTAATTATCATCATGAGAATTTTTTTTTAATGTAAAGATATCGGTCATAATTTATTTTTGGGTTGAATAAATAACCTTTTTCAATTATTTTGATTCCTTAAATTTTTAGAAAATTATTTTCCTTTTAAGGAGTTATGATTATTGGAAAATGGATATTCTAAAATAAACAACAGAATAAATAAATACGAAGTAAATAAAATAATCGGAAAAAGCTCAACATATTATTGTTGATAACAAATAACATAAAAAAATTATCATCGATGAATTCAAACACATGTACATACATGGAATAAAAATAAACAAATTTTATTTCTACGAAAGAAAATTATTAGAAAACGTTGTTATGAAAAGGAAAAATTGAATTGGTAGCTTGGTACTTATTTTCTCTTCAATTTTATTTTTTCCGTTTTTCGATCAAATTTTATATAAAGGATATAGGATAGTTTTTGACATTATTAGGATCAAAATATTTTGGTAGATCAACAAATTTATGAAGTCAAACAAATAACAACAGAAATTCTTTTTATTGGAATTGAAACTTTTTTTTTCATTCAATTTATTTTACTCATTCCAAAGATTATAGATTATTGGTTAGAAATATTTTTATTCGAGAGGTTTGAATTTTAGAACTTCAAACCGAAACAATTTTATTCAAACTTTAACTAGAAATAGTATTTATAAGTATTTACTAATAATTAAAAATATTATTTCATAATTTTAGCTAATCAAAATTTCACAATTCACAACAAACTTAGTTAGTTCTTTTTTATTCTAAAAAAGAATTTAGTTTACGTTTTTCTAGCCTTCGTTCGAATTTGCCTTACTCTCAATTTGATAAAAGCAATTCCCAAATCTCTTCCTGGATTCAATAACTGATTAGTAAGCAAAAACACCCAGTTTTTATTAAATATTCCACAACTTTATTGTTTCACAACAACAGGAACATAATACAGCAATTAATATTCCTAACTAAAATATTCTTCTAACAGTTTCCAAAATCTTACACAAATTCTTTCTACTTAATAACACTTAAAACTTTATTTACAAAAACTAATTTAAAAATAACTTCTAATTACACGATTTCATACGCACGGTACAACATTTTGTTTACAATTAATTCTCATTTAAAATAATCAATCAAACTTTTCTAATATCGCACTTTTTACTTCCTTCATCGCAGGTTAAAATAAAACTATTTTACTTTTGCAATAGGGATTCACTTTTTAGAAACCTTGAGAAAATATTCGATTATGTTACGTTATGTTAATTTGGATCATAAAGTAATTTAAATGTATTTCATGTTGATCCTTTTTCTGAGAAAAGTATGTGACCTTGTTTTATTTTTGGATTATTGTATGTATGCATGTATATCGAAAATTAGGGCTTTGTATTTCATTACGTTTATGCAGTAACAATAAATTGTAACAATAATATTTTTTGGAAGTTTTTTGAATTTTTTTGATAAGAGTAACATCGACTTTTTTTGAAAATATAAAATCAACTTCAAAAGAAAACACATAAAAGCTAAAAATACAAATATATAAAAAAATTCTGAAATTTAATTTTCGAAATAAAATGTTTTTCTATTGAACATATTACATATAAATTTATATATATAATATAAAGATATAATATAAATTAAAACGTATCGTACAAGAACACAAAGAAAAAATTTTTACAATTAAGTCCTGCAGGTAATTTTCCCAAATAGAATTTTCATTTTATTTGTTATTTTTTATTTCTTCAAAAAATACAAATAAAAGTAAAAGAAAATCCCGTTTATTTTTTCTGTTAGCTAATATAAATTATAATATTATGCTGGAAAATTTCACCCTCTAGTGTATTACTTGATAAAATGAAAAACTTTGTTGTTGGATTTGTTTTTGTTTAAAAGAAAAAAAAATCGAAAAAGTTGTTTGTAATTTGTTGTGAAAGGTTGTTAGTTGTTGTTGTAATAAAAACAATTATTTAAATTTTAATTTACTTAAACTTTTATATTTTTCTTAAAATGTAAGAAATCTCAATGGTAGCTTAAAATTGATCAATTTTTCAACATGTGCCTTGGTTTCAGAAATTTTAATTTATTGTAACTTATGTTTTGAAATGTTCAAAGCAATATTGTAATTCCACTACACAGTACACAAAACTTCTTTTTTTTAAAAAAGTTATTATTCGGGTAAGGGTGACTCAAGGTATGGGTTTTCTTATGTTTCAATGATATAAATATTCTGAATTTAAAATCAATTTATGCATAAACAGACTATATTAACTGTAAGAAATACCATCTACAGTTCTGATTTGTTTCAACGGTCACTCATACTTAAATGTTTTTATTATCACTATTGCAACAATCGGAGGAAGATAAAAGGTTTTTACGAATACGCGTTTGCGTCTACGTTATGTGGTTGAAAAGTGGATAAAATTGGCAATGAAAAAATTTGCGCAAGACCACAAGTTGTGATTTGGCCATTGCAGGACGTGACGAATGGAAGAGACCCGCGAGCTACATTAATCCTTCGAAGTATTTTAAAGAATGTTGGATATGAGTGAAATTAGGGTATCAATAGCGAAAGTTAGTCTAAAGAAGGAAAATCTACTAATGCCAAAGATCGGATAGGAGTACAAAATCTTAAAAAATTTAAAGAATGGATCGGGCACTAGGTAAAAATTAACCAATAGAGAAAAATATAAACTAATGAACATCTCTTAGCAGAAATTTCAAAGTTTTCGATTCGCTTAATGACTCACCCAATGACCTAAGTCTAAATTATAAAAAAAGCCCAATTTAAAATGGAATATTTTGTGTGTTAAAGGCGATCTTTTTGGTTTTACACGCTTACCATAAAAAAATACATACCATACTTACAATGACAAATTCTGTGTGTAAAAGATTTACGAAGTCTTGCCTCATCCTCTGGTAAAAAACTTTCTTCTTCTCCCTCTGAGCATACACCGGGTTAGCTCGAGTCGGTTGCCGAGTTCCAGCTCAGATATTTTCGGAACCAAAAAAATAATAATAATAATAATAATAAAAATAAGCCAAATGAAGACAGCCACCTGAACACAGCCAACCAAGTGATTACATCACGAGATCAATATTGTTGTGATTAATTGGGAAACGTCCCCCCACTGCTCCAACTCAACTATTTAATTCAACTTGACATCACAGTGAAAATAAATTAAAACTGGACACCACTATGACAATAAATCATAAAAATGTATATTCAAGGAAAAAGATTATATTCTAAATTTTCTTTACAAACAAAAACTCGACATGTTTATGTCCATATGGAAGATAATTACAATACAAACAATAGTATATACTAATAGTTAATGGGTACCTGAGGTCTAACTCTTGATTTGTATTCAAACTGGCCGCACTCTCTGATGAATAGTCAGGCTCCAGTAGTGGTTATACAATATTACAATTTCATAGTTAAATTTTGTGGCGTTAACAGTGTTGACTGATGATCAATTAACGATAACAACAATCCAGGTGCATTGGTTTGGCACCAAAATTGATTATACAATATTAAAAACTTTAAGGTTGATAATCTGTTGACATTCACAGCGTCGACTGATGTTTAATTAACTGGTGAGACCTTTACTTCTTATTCCATAAGTTTTCACTCCGATTCAAGCCAACATTACACGTGTTTATACTAAATTTACATATACTACAACTCGCGGTTTACCTTATCATGCTGGCTATCAGTTGCTCAATTTACTTGTGTGCTCAACCAAATCAATATGAAATTGTTACAAAAAAATTATATAACAAAAATAAACAAAAGGAAAAAAACTTCTAGAAAGGTGACTGTTCACCACGGTGATCAAAACGTAAGAGCGCAAATAAATTAGTCACAAAATAAATTATTTAAATCAATATGAATGAATAAATTAATCACAAAATAAATCAATATGAATCAATAAATTAATCACAAAAAAAATTAAATAAATACAAACAAAAAAAAAACAAAGAACGAAAAGACGTCTTTCCTCCACGACGATGTCAAAAGTAAGAGCTGATCAATTAATTGACAAAATAAATTCAACAATGAAAACGTAAAAAAAACTAATCACGATGGAAAATATAATAAAAATATTACAAATAAATTAATATGAATTAATATAAATTAATACAAACAAAAAAATTAAACAAAACGAAAAGACGTCTATCCGCCACGATGGTACAAAGTAAGAGAACGTGCCTTCTTGAAAATTTTAACAGCACACCTTAAATTTTTCAATTCCCTCACACATAAAACTAGTTAAGCGTAACATTTAGTACAATTTATATTCCCCATAGGTTCGCGTCCAGGACCAATTCGTTTTTTGACAGATTTAAAGTTGTGTTCCATACAACAAAATAAGCAGGGGTACATTAAAGAAAAAATATCCCACCATACATTTAATTGATAACCAAATTAGACTGTCTGAAAACACATAATAACCTCAATGCATTTTTCAATTAAATTCAATAAAAGTTATTATTCGTTAATAAATTGAAGTTGGTCCATTGTCCAAGCTGTTACAAAATAGGCACCTTTAAGATTTGGGAATTGAGAAGGCAAACAAACACGATACAGCGAGCATGATTAGACAATTACATTAGTCTAAGCGGTCCAACCAACATTGAGCAAGGTGACCGTGTACCAACAACATTACGAAATCTTTAATATACTTATGGAAAATAACACCTTTAATTTCCGGTTAGCTTTATCTAGATCCACTGCTGGACGAAGGAGTGCAATCGACAGAACCGGTGCAACGGCAACAAACGGGTAGTTCGATTAAAAACCAAAATCAACGGCATGGATTTACTTAACTGAATAGTAAGGAGATTACTTCGACTCTCATTCCTTTTTTTTTTTTCAAAACCAGTGTAAACATTTGAAAGTATGCCGAAAAAGAAATAGCGAACGTTACAATGCTAGGATATATCATATCACAGGTCTTAAGTTGGGCGCCAACTTTAACTACCAGTTCATCACGGTCGCAAAGACACAGTGCCTTTAGCTCATTTGGAGAGGGGGTTCTGCTGACCGACTCCTCTAGTACAAGAAAATTGAGAATTGCTAGCTAAAGCTAATTACCGGCGTTTCTCGAACACCACACAGTCTCTCGACAAGAAGTGGAGCACCGTGCCACAACTCACCCTATTTATGATAATTTAATCTTTAAGTACTCACCACCTTATTCCTATTATTATATTTACTTAGCAGATTATTTCTCACTCACTTTTTTCTTCATGTATGAGTATGACGATTCCCATTTTCAATAATATTTAAATAATCTTCCATCCCTTGAAATTGACGTTCCAGTGTTTTGTGTATTGCTTGTTTCTTACAAAGTTAAAGTGTTTACCAAGTGTTACTTGGTATAAAAACTTGAACGATATTTGATATTCTCATAGTCTAAAAATTAGGAATTGCTGGTGATCACTTTAAACACAAAAATAAAAAAAAATAAATGATATGAAACAAAAACCTTATCTTACTTACTTATTAATGAACCAAAGCAAACGAATAGTTTAACAGATGTTGAACGTAAACATGGAAACAAATGAATTCATCATTCACATTTGTGACTTTTTAATAAACAATTGAACACATTTACATTGAAAATTATCAAGATATTAGTATACCACTATAGATTTAATATATACGAAATTAAAAAAAATTTTAAACTAATAAAATATACAAGTTGCGAATGCTATAGATTAAATAATTACTGATGAAAGAAGTGAAATTTTGAAAGAATTTTGTTAAACTAAAATGGTAAATTATCAATTATTTTTGGTTATTTTCGTATTTAAATTGAACTTATACTCATCAGGGATACCCTGATTTTAACACACTCTGCCATAGCGGCGATGATGAAACATATTTCATTTTTCATGTTCAGATATTAATAGTAAATAATTAATAGTAACTAGGAGGGCCCGGCGTGCTTCGCTACGCTTATAAATAAAGTTTTTGCGTAGACTCTTTGTTGTAGTAGAAGCAATGATTTCAAAAAGTGGTAATAAGATATGTTAGCATATAATTTTTAATTTTTCTTTTTAAATATATGAATGAAAAAAAATCAGAACTCTAACTGATCAGTTCAGATATATGAAAAATTAGCCATCAAAAAAGTTAGAGATTAAATAAGCTTACTTGAAAACTTATTTGATGGTTAATTTTTTATATATCCGAACTGATCAGCTAGAGTTCTAGTTCTAGAGTTCAGATTATTTTTTATTCATATATTTAAAAAGAAAAATTAAAAATTATGTGCTAGCATTTCTAATTACCACTTTTTGAAATCATTGCTTCTACTTCAACAAAGAGTCTACGCAAAAACTTTATTTATAAGCGTATTGAAGCACGCCGGGCCCTCCTAGTTACTATTAATTATTTATGTAGTCAACAAAATGTCTACGCAAAAACTTTATTTATAAGCGTAGCGAAACTCGTCGGGCCCTACTAGTAAAAATAAATCTTAAATTTTCTTAAAACTCAAACCTTACGCAACAACAACAAATATATCATTTTATTTAACAAAAACAACAATAACCATTTTTCATCTTATTTGAAATTTCCCGACACAACAAAAAATTTATACTTTTATATAAAAATTTTATTGATTTTCCTTAAAAATTGTATCTCTTTCTTCCTAAAACATACCAAAACAATTTTGCACAGAAAGAACAAATCAATTTTATGAATTGTTTCTTTAATTTCTAATCAATAGAAAATATTTAAAAACAAAGAAAAATAATAATTAAATCAAAGAAAAATAGTAATAATACTATTTAAAAACAAAGAAAAATAATACGTTTATCCCCTGCGGAAGCATTTCATAAACTAAATTTTCTTATTTCGTTTCGTTTGTTGTTTCGTTTAATTTTTTTTATATTAATTTTTTTATATTCTCTTAGAGCAGGCTAAAGACCTTCAATCAATTTGTCAATCAATTGAAAAAGAAAATAAAAGAAAAAAAATTTAGGGGATTTTTACACTAAATTTTATTTCGTTTGTTTTCATTTTCAAATTGATTGACAAATTGATTGAAGGTCTGTAGTCTGCTTATCGTTTTTGTGAAGAAAAAAAAAATATATACTTGGTCAATTCCATTTCATATTGTATAGCGGGGCCGTTAAATTCAAAAATACATTTTAATTCGTCCATAACTTTTTTATTTATGATCCCAAAAAAATCCCAAAAAGCTTTAAATTTAAGTTACACTAATATCAGTTAGCAGTGAAATTTTGAAATGAATCAAAATTCGAATAAAAAAGCCTTAGGCTGTACAAAGTTTTTTTTAGCGTATTAATATATAAGGTAATAATTTTAGTTTTTAATGTAAACCTCTTAGTATTCCGATTACAAAAAATCATATTGAATATTTATTTGAGTTCAACAATTTTTTTATTACAGTCCTCCTCAGTGATACAGTGAACACCAATAGTTTTATTCCAACAATAAAACGTAAAACTATAAAATAAATAATTCCTCCAATTAATTTAAAAATTTAATCAATTAAATTCTGTTAACTTAAACTTCGTAATAGTTTTATACACTTTGATTTAAAATGTTGAAAAATGAACACAAGAAAAAAATACTAAACATCAACAGAATTAAAACTACAACAATGGCATTTACTTAACAAAATAAAACGAAAGCTCTCGTTCTTAAATAAATTTAAAAAAAAAAACCTGTTATAATATGTTTAAACTTTCCAAGTTTTCTTCTTTTCGTTCTTTTGTTCATTCAATCATGTAAGAAAATACTTAGCACAAGGATAAATTTGAAAGAAAAAAAAATGTAAAAGCGGAAAACTATTTTTCATTTTTTTTTTGTGTTTTCTTATATAAAGATCTCAAATTTAATTACAGATAATTTTATATATTTTATGAGCTATGTACGTTCTTTTTTATAACACGATCCGGTTTTATTGTTGATAAAGGTTTTTAGATTAGATACATACATGTGTAATTATGATCAACGGTAATTGGATATAATAAAGTTTACTTTTGTAGCAAATTAAAAATTATTCTTTTTACTTTTATATCCCTCTTCCGTACGTCAAAATTACCATATATACATAACTAAAAATTCTCAATGCAACAGTAATAAATTATAATAAAAAAAAATTACACAATTAGATATTTCTAACATGAAGCTTTTGGATTCCTGCCAAATTATCTAATAAATTAAACGAACAAAATTTTTATCATTTTTATTATTCGTTGTCATTTTTCGTTTAATTGAACAACAATAAAACTGAATTCATGTTAAATTTTAAATTAATTTGTTTGTTGCGTTATTTATTAGTCTACAGATCGGATTAGTTCTGGGTAAGGCAACATTTAAACCATGAAACCAATATAAGCTTAAAGCTTTTTTGGATTGCATGATTTTATGTTTAAAGTAACGTCTTGCAAACATATATATTACATTTTTTTTATTTAATACAAAACGTAGTTGATTTCAAATAAAAAAAAATTAATTAAAGAAATAAAATAATATTTCGGATAAATCAATAATATTTCGAAAAAGTTTGTTTTATTCTTTTATGGAAACAAACAAAAAAGTTTGGAAACATAATAGAAAAGTTTGTTCTCTATAAATTTCAATAAAATGTTTATTAATTGTTGGACACATAATTTGAGGTTAAATAGTTTTGTATTTTTAAATTATTTGAACTTTTGTTATACAGAGAATCACTATGATTTTGGAATAAATATTTGTTTTCAATGTTGGATCGTAACATCTTTTCAATTTTAGTAAAACCATAGCATTATCCATAAAAGTTTGTTAATCCATTAAATTTGATTAAGTTAAAACCACAAAGTTTGAGGCAAAAAAAATTAATTAGAAAAATTTTAGTTAAAAAAAATTTCTTCATCATTATTTTTAATTTCCTTAATTTTTTCATAAATTTTCACTTAACTTTTAACACAAGAATAGAAATTATTAGAAAAATTAAATTTTGTGTTTCTCTCCTTTTGTTTGTTTTTTTTTTTTTGTAACTTTCCTGTTACATGTAAATAAAATTTATATAAAGAAAAACGAAAGAGATTACGGAAAACCAAGATCCCTTTTTTCTTGTACGTTTGTAGGTATACTTATATAGGGTAGGATGAATTAGAAAATAAACGTAATACGTATAATAGTACATTATGATGCTAGGACGTAAAGTTAAAGATTTTGGACGGATGTGGAGTTTGCAAATCGAGGCGCTAGCCGAGATTTGCACCCACATTAAGTCCAAAATAGCTTACTTCCGTGCATCATATACTATTTTTTATTCGTTGCAATCAAAATATTTTAAGAAAATTGGTTTATTCTAAATTAAAATTATAAATTTTCATAAATTTTAAAATAAAAATATGTGGTACAAGTAACCTTTGACAAAATATTTATTATTTTTTCCAAATTATTGTGTAGCTATGACAACAAATGATAACAACTATTTTAATTGGATAATGAAATTTTGAATTTGAGGGTTGCTGTGATAAAAAATTTTATTTTTCATAGAATTTAAACAAATACAAATACTTTTTACTTTTTTGGACGTAGCTATGAAAATCAAATAAATAGTTGAAAAGTGATACTTTAAAGCCGCAAATCACAGTAATAAAGTAACACTTTAATATGTAGGCGAATAAAAAAGAAATTTTTTTAACTGTTGGTGTTATTGTTTTGTTTTCAGATACTTCAAATTTATCAAAAACAAATGCTAAAATTTTTTAATCAATGTTGCTTTTTATGTTTTTTAAACATCGAGTGTAATCCGTCAATAAATAATTTTTACTCTTACTTAAGTTTCGATTCATCGTATAAATACATTTTCCATTTTCATCAGGTAACAGAAAAACAACAAACATAGAATGATGTTTTGATCTAAATGTATATTCCTCGAACGTAGAACAAAAAAATATTTGTAGTACTACAAGAAAAACACAAATACAGTAAAAATACTTAGTATTTGTTGGTGAAAATAATTCACTTATTAAATAGAAAACAGGTAGACGGTAGGAAGAAAAAATATACATTTATTTTATATGTAAAAAGAATTAAAAATATACCAGGTAGAATACATTTTCTTTTCGTTACATGTAGTACAACCATGCCTGACACAATAACAAACAAATTCATTTCCATACTCGTACATACAAGAATTTTTTTCAAACAAAAATATTTAAACGAATGAACAAATGTGGACGGATAAAAAATGTTGGAATGAGAATTATGAAGTTCGGGTTTGTGTTCGTACGTTTTGTAGTGTATTACAATATCCGTATTAGGATTATGAATGTGTTTTATTACGGAAAAATATATTGAATAAAATGATGAAAAGCGGGAAATCATTTAACCGTAGTGGTATGGTTACGGTCGAAGAAAAAAAAGGGAGATTAAAAATTAGTTTATGATGAACTTTTTGTTTTGCAGTTTGTTTATTTTTTGACTAAAATTATTTTAAATATTTTTAATCACCAGCCCGATTTTATAGCAAACAAATTTTTAATTAAAATAAAAATCCATAGAAGAACAAAAAAAAAAATAAAATTATAATTAAAACCCCAATATAACAATAACGATTTGAGATTCAATCAAAACTCTTGTTAACAAATTTCTAACAAAACAACCTTTCACCCCCTACTTGTTACGTGACCAAATGATATCCTTTTATTATAAATTAATAACTTCCCGCAATTCAACAACAACAAAAAACCACAATAAATAACCTTCAAACCTTACAAAAAAAAAAAATTTTGTTTTGAGTTCAATTACCGAATTTCCCTTTTTTATTTCATTAATTTTACGTTTTCAAAAGCGTTATAGCACCTTTTTGTTTTTATATTATATCGTTATGGTTGTGATTAATTTTCGATAAAATTTAAAAAAAAAATATCACAATGGGAACAAAACAATTAATTTAATTGTAGATAGGACAAAAGAGAAATTAAAGTTTAAAAGCAGATACTTAGTGAAACAAGCACAAGTCAAGTGAAATGTTTTAATGTAGCCAGTGGATAAAAATATTTCTGTTTTAAGGCTATATGGTTGCCGATAGAGCCTACAAGACTAGCATGAAGAGATTTGACACTAGAACAGTACAGATAAAATTTTAGCTTGGTTTTAAAAATTTAAATTTCTTTTTAGTAATTATCGAACTGGAATTGGTTGTCATATGCACATCGGTGGCGCAATATGCAAAATATTTTACGCGGTTAATTTTTCTGTTTCGTCTATTTAGACGGTCTTCTAATTCCAATCCATTCATATGTTGAACATCTGGAACTCCTTTACATCAACTTTGAACATCTCAATAAGTGGAATTTCGGACATGCTGGAATCAACTACCTTGGACAAAAATATCTTTAACTTAACGGTATCGTCCCATTTGAAGATTATGTGGACACTATATCCTATATCTGACGTTTTGACTCATAAAATGGTCAAACAGATTTGAAGTTTTCTTGCAATAATAAATTTCATCCAGCGTTTTATTCCATTCTCTCATCGTAGCCGAATCGCTCTGAATGACTTTCCGAAAGGCTTTCGAAAATGAAAAATTTCAAAGTAACTAAACCGAAATTTACTTAAAGTAAAACTAAACTTTCTAACTTTTTCGTACTCACTCGTCCTTCTGCCGACGCTCAAATGCTTATCATAGTCGACTCCTCTCAAATCAGTAGTGCCGTCATACAATAGCAAAACGCTAAGCAATAGCAACCTCTTACTTTCTTCTCAGTGAAACTGACTTAAACCCAACAACTTGTAAGAAAAGGTCTGGTGATCCGTTTAGTTACGGGTAACCCGAGTTACTGATGGAATTGGGCCAACGGGTTACAAAAGCGTGGCTCAGCTATACCTCAGGGAGCCAGTTGCTAACATTTTCCAAGCGTGTGCTAACCAGTCTGTCTAATGCCAACATCCGAGCTAAATGTAGGGAAAAAACGTTGTTAGAACAGGTGTTGGCTTAGATGCAACAGCAAAGGCACGAAGGATTTCATCTCTGCTGTTGTTCACGGATATTGACTCCCAAAACATGCTAACAGGCTTTGCTCTAATGAATAAAAATTGAAGAAAATGGCAAAAAAATTTATGCTAAGCATAGGCAAGTAGAGTTTCTGTTCCACCGAGGACATTGGCGTAATGGTATTGGTGTAGACCACCCATAACCAACAATGTCCATTATCTGTTATTCCATCACCCCAACTTTTCTGACGAAAGAGAAATTTTTCTCCAGCTCGGAGTCATCGGGATCGTCAGAAAACATATCTTTAAACAAATTACAATAAAAAAATTGTTGTCTCCAAAACAACCAGGTTCTGGTTCTAAAACCCAAACATTGCTCTGGAGACTCCGTTGGACGCCATTTTGTAGTAAGAAGTCTTGTGGTTATGTTTGAAACCACGCGTTTTTTTAAATAAAATGTGTTGTGTAGTAGGCATTACAATATGTACAACACATAAAAACATAAACACTTTTTAATACCAAGGTCCCACAACAACATGCGTTCTAAGGATATTAACAGACGCAAATCTTTTTTTTTTAATTTTTTTTATATGTTTTGTTAAATAATGGAACTACAGACCTGACCGGAGTTTATTACAATATAATAAAAAGCTTACATTAATTTATTTCTTCAATGTTGTCTTCTTCATGTTTTATTTCACATCTTTGTTGATCTTGATGGTTAATTAAAGGTTTTATTATATCAAGCAGAAACTAATCCGTTCCTCCACAAAAAGCAATACATAATGAAGTCACTACACGAAAATTTCATAAACGGACTTGACGATTAATTTTACAAATAGAATTAGACAATTTTGTGTTTAGCATGTCGTACGGTAACAACAACATGAACTTCTTCAATTAATTTTTTGTTTTTTCATCATCATCAAAATTCATGTATCAAGTTTTAAATTCATTTTCAAAACTGATAACATAACACTTGCTTAATAAATGAATTTTATTTCTTCAATGTAAAACATATTTCGTTTACATATTTTAATAGATGCAATTGAGGTTTTGACATTTTATTAAATTCACAACCATAAAAAAACTTTACAACATTTACACAATAATTGAAGTGAAAAGCAAATTTATTTTCTTTTTAGTTTTAAAACAACATTTTAAAAATAATTAACAATATTAAAACTACTCAAAAGTAAGCTGTATGACGATTCATTTATGGATGAGTTTAATTTTATTTCAATTTACATAATTATTGAGCACTTATATTTTGATTTAATTTTATATACTAATTCCCTTGATCCAAACAATTGGATCTTTTATATAGCATATTATCGATCTTCTGTTTCATTTTCCAATAAGCAATTCTCGTTTTGTTAAAACTTGTATTTTCAATAAAAAAATATTTCATTGTACAGTGGGACGACGCTTATTACAATTGAAAAAAATTAATTAGTTGTTAATTTCATTGAATTTGAAAACTATTATTTTAGAGCAAAAATTGAAAATAGTCCGTCGTTACAATGTCAAGGATTTAGCCTTATTTTCTGTGGAGTAAAAAATTCAAGATATTGACATTATACCTGGATACAGTCAGGTTGTAATTAAAATCTTATTAGTCTAGAAGAGGTAAGCCCTATTGGAGTTATCTAATGTTGGCCTGTTCCGGGCCTGAATTACAATACTTTTTTAAGGCTTATATATATCCGACCTAGATTAAATTTTTCGTATATGACTTCTAGCTAAGCAATCTGTTCAAGATCTAATACGAAATATCTTACTAGAGTTTTTCCTATCTAACTGTATACGGTGATCTTAGAGTAAAATTTCAAAATTTTTGTTTCTAAAATATAATAAAAATTAAACACAAACTTTTAAAAATTTTCTAATCCTTAATAAAATTTATAAAAAATTGTAATTAGAAGACAAAATTCCAAAAATTTTCTAAAATATAAAAAACTTTAAGACAAAATTTTAAAAATTTTCTAAACAATAATAAAAACTTCAAAAAATCTAACAAAAATTCAAGACGAAATTTCAAAAATTTTCTAAAATATAACAAAAATTCAAGGCAACATTTCTAAATTATAACAAAAATTTTAAGACAAAACTTGAAAAATTTTCTAAACTGTAATTTAAGTACAAAATACATCAAAAATTCAAAACACAATTTCTAAAATTTTGCTTTCTAAAATATAACAAAAAATTCGGTATAAAATTTTAAGAATTTTCTAAAAAATAACCAAAATTGCAAACGAAATTTCTAAAATATTACAAAAATTCGAGGAAAATTTTCTGAAACATAACAAAAGTTTCAAGAGAAAATTTTTTAATCCATAATAAAAATTTAAACACAATTCAAGACAAAATTTTTAAAATTTTAGTTTCTAAAATATAACAAAAATTTCAAAACAAAATTTTAAAAATTTTATAAAATAAAACGTTCAAAACACGATTTCTACAATTTTAGTTTCAAAAATATAACAAAAATTTCGATACAAAATTTTAAGAATTTCTAAAATATAACAAAAATTCAAAACAAAATTGCTAAAATATAACAAAACTTTCAAGAGAAAATTCTATAAACTATAATAAAAATTCCAGACAAAATTTCAAAAATTAAAATATGAAAAAAGTTTTCTAAAATATATAAAATATGACAAAAATTTCAGATAATATTTTAAAACTTTTCAAAATATAACAAAATTTCAACACAAAACTTATAATATTTTGTTTGTAAACAATAACAAGTCGAAATTTTAAAAAATTTCTGAAATATAACAAAAATTCTAAAAATTTTCTAGACAAAAATTTTAAGATAAAATTTTAAAAATTTCTAAGCTAAAATAAAAATTTCATAAAAATTGAAAACAATTCAAGGCAAAATTTCCAAAATTTTCTAAAAGATAACAAAAATTCAAGACAAAATTTTTAAAAATTTATCAAAAAGTCAATACAAAACTTCACAAATTAAAAAAAAATTAAAAAATTACCGAAATTCGCAGAAATTCAAGGCAGAGTTGTGACTGAGAGCTCAACTCTGCCCTAAAACACCACCTAGGTTTCAACACCACCTATCACAAAAAATTTAACTAACGGAATTTTATAGTTTATTCCGGGTTACATCAGTCCGACAAGCTGAAATTTCTTCAGTCAGTTTATAACTGAAATATGACACATTTCTGATATTGGCAAAATTGTAGCTAACGCTTTGTCGTACATTAATCAAATTCAGTTTAATGACAGCGTCGATTATTTTTAAATGGCTGAAGCTCAACTAAAGGATTGAGAGTTAAGGTTGTTTTTCGATAACAAAACAGTGAAACCTTTAAATCTCAATAAATCTTGTCTCGTTGTGCCATCACTAACGAGGGATTGGGGGGAGATAAAAAATTTACACATTTAACAAATTACCAATCATATTATTTATTTAAAAAAATATGAAACTTACCTTAAAAATTAATAACTAAATAGTCTGGACTTTTCTAAAAAGAAGATATAACACTTAACTATCGTTTTTTTTAAGAATCGGGCAGAAAACGTGGTTTTTGGAAATTTTTTTGACTCGATTTTGTGATTTTGGCATCAATCGATCGGGCTTGGCCGTCTCCTAAAAACTTTATGAAATTGGGGTGGTAGGACCCACCCACACCCCTTTACACCCTCTTTAAGTTTTAGCATTAAAATTTAAATCAAATCAATAAAATTTAGCGTATAAAAAAGGTTTAGACCCAAACTCTTATCCTCTAGTTTCTTGCCTGGACCCCAAATACTAATTTCAGCATCACCATTGCATTCAATACCTTCAATTTATCCAAAATCATTACTCATAATATATTTTCGGCTTTCAGCCCAAACTCCCACCCTTTAGTGACACCCTTATATTTTTTATCCCAATTTAAACATTACTGTTGGATTCAGCGTCCTCAAGTATGTTGAAATCAATAATAATGACGATAATTTTGATTATATTTATGACCGGACCCCCAACCCCACACCTTATTGAACTACCCTGAGTCCGGTCAACATTTTTACAATCACCATTGAACTCAGCATCCATATTTTTTTAACCGACCCCCAAGCCCACACCTTATTGAACTACCCTGAGTCCGGACAACATTTTTACCATCACCATTGAAGTCTGCATCCTCGATTATGTAAAAATCTATAATAATGACAATAATTTCGATACTTTGTATAACTGACTCCCCCCCTCCCTCCACCCCCTACCTCACCCCCCACCTATTATTGGACTACTGTGAGTCCGACCCCAACTTTATTACGACGATAATTTCGATATTTTTTATAACCGACCCCCCAACCTCAACCCCTTTTTGGACTACCCCGAGTCCGGCCCTCATTTTTATCATCATTATTGAGCTCAGCATCCCCGATTATATTGAAATCGACACCAAACATGACATACAAAAAAAATATTTTTTTCTACGATAAGGATTCCCCCTTAGGAGTAAAAAATGGTTATGTCACCGATCAGGGAGTAATATTGGGGATGGTATTTGTTATGAAATTCTGATTCTAACGATACCCCACATGACATATTTTACTCATTTAATGTGTCAACCCTACCCATGGGGTTAGTTAGGGGTGGGGGTGCAAACCAACTTTTGGACTCAAAAGTTGCGCAGGTCTGAATAAAATATAATGGTACCATAAATTTTTTTTATCTCTTCCCATTTATTTTATATAGATTTTTATATGCTAAAACTTAAAGAGGGTGTAAAGGGGTGGATGTTGGTCCTACCACCCCAATCTCATAAGATTTTCGGGAGACGGCCAAGCCCGATCGATTGATACCGAATTTGTAAAAAAATTTTGAAAATTTCCGCGACTGCCCGATTCTTAAAAAACGATAGTAAAGTTTTTGTATCAAGAGAGCAGTTTGAAGGTTTTACAGAAAATTGTTGAAAATTTCATGAAACCCTTTCCTTCCTATTTAAAGCTTTAACGCAGGAAATTTAGAGTTTCTGGTGAAAAATATAAAAATCTTTATTACAAAATTGTGAATATTGCAAACAAGATTTTAAAATTCAATATTATTTTCATTAATTATAAAAATGCGTTTGACTTCACAAATCTCAAAAGTTTTTTTTTTTTGTAATTTCATATCTCCAACCATACTTGATACGATTATCATCTTATTTCTTTCAACAAACTATATAACAAAAAAAATATAACCCTCTGTTAACAATCATTATAACAACAATCCTTTTATACTACTCAAAAGCTCTTCAAAAACATTTCGTCGAAACTTTAAATAATTTGATTATTTGTTTGTTATACATAAGATTTACATAAATAACATAACAACAAGATGCTTCAAATATCAACAAAATTATCACCCTGTCCATATATCCTTACGAATATGAAAATGTTAACCAACCACCAAACAAGAGAAAAACGAAAGCGTGATTCTTGAATATTTAACAAAACAAACGCATAGGCAGAAACGAAAATAAATATAAAAAAGAAAATTATCTAATTTTCATGTGTGAATTTGAACAAAATAAATATTATGAAAAAGGAAAATTGAAAGACAAATATCGTAGGCGTACGGAAAAATTTCCTTTTTATTTTTAAATTCGAATTCAATTTTTATGGATATTTTTCGTATGTTTTTCATTCAACTTTTTTTTTTCGTTTTGGTTGTTTTATTTATGTTTGCTGATCAAATACTCGAAGGAATTGAATTTTTTGTGACAATATTCAAAAGTCGTATTATATGCTAATGTGCTTTCGTATTCAGGATATTATTTGACTTTATTTTTTGTTTAATATTTTATCCAGGTTGAAACCAGGTTGTTATTTTATATATAACAAAAAAAAATATTATATATCTGACCTCTAATTGTATTATTTTGAAAAAGTTGTTTAAACAAAATTTTCTACGCATAGGAAAATTCATGTGAGTTCAAATTCAAATTGAGTTTTATATATATATATTTAATAGTCAAATACTCAAGGAAAATAGGAAAATAACCTTTGTGACAAATTTAACAAAAATATTTTGCGAGTGTTGATTTTTATGATAAAAGAAAAGGAAACGTTTGAACTTTTTTTAACAGTGTCAGTTATTTTAATAAACTCTTACTTGTTGCTGAAATAAATCAAAAT
Source organism: Diogma glabrata (assembly GCA_963693315.1). Classification (NCBI taxonomy): domain Eukaryota; kingdom Metazoa; phylum Arthropoda; class Insecta; order Diptera; family Cylindrotomidae; genus Diogma; species Diogma glabrata. The sequence goes on along the minus strand of OY856187.1, from coordinate 411,656,901 downwards.
ATTTTCTAAGGTTTTGTTTGAAGCGAAAAGATAAATTTTCTTTTTTTCAATACAGTATTTGTCTTTAGTATTGCAAAACTTCATCATCAGAGCTAGTCTACGGTAGTAACATAGGTCTTCCTGGGCGTCCTTTTGTCAAAATTCTAATCTCACTCCTCTTCACTTCCTGTGCCGTCTCAATATTGAAACATTATTTTAATCATCTTCGGTATTCTATTGCTTCAAAACACGCAACTCCCAAAGCTTTCTTGTTCAAAGCACTCGTGTCTTGTTCGCATGTATTCTTACGTACGGACTAAGTACGATTGTAGCACAAAACAACAAAGGAAGGTTCTTTCCAAGTCCTTAACACATGCTAGTTTCTATCGAAAAATTAAAACTTTGTTTTATGAAAAAAACCTGCGAAAAACTTAACTCAACACGCAACATCTGCGGATACATCCTGTTCTTCTTTTTCTCCATCTACAGAAACGAAGTAGCGCGACACCAACGCTACTTTATCAACTAAAAAGGTTAGAAGTAATGGCATTCTTCAACAACGTCTATTCCAACCTAGATTCACAAATGATTTAGCGTATGGTTTTTGGTCTGACACATTAAGATTCACAATTATTCGAGCTGATAGAGTTTCCAAAACTTCCACTCGCTTTCATAGTGCTCCTACACACTAAAAGTTCTCTCATTCTTTTTTCCTTACTTTTATGCCATCCCATCTTCGAAGGCACTAGACGGGGAGTGTTGTGGCCATCATTTTTAAAATTCAAAACTTTTATATGTATGTAGTATTATGGTTTACCATATTTGTCACTGTTTTTGTGCTTTTGTCACTTTTGAATTAAAATACAGTTTTAAAATAAAAATATGCTTTTCTATATGTTTATTTTTAAATATTATAGTTAATAATATTATTGCTTCTGTATCGTGAGAATTGATTTGTTTTACAGAATATTGATTTCGACTACCATCATATTCTTAATATGTTATTACAATTTTTTGCTTAAACAAATTTCTTATATACTATTTCAATATCTCTTTTTTATTATTATGTCATATATTTTGTTAGTTTTAGTGTTAGTTTTATCATTTAAAATTTTATTAATGTTTTTATTCGTATATATTTCGATTTCTTCTAATTTATCCAGATGTTGTCTTTTCTTTTTTTCTGTAATATGGTTAATTTTGTGTTCAGGTTGGTGTTTTTCTATTTTTAAATGTTAGGCATGTTTTGATTTAGAATCACTTTTATTAATTTCGGTGGTGTGTTCATTAAATCTTTTTTTGAAGGACTGCCCTGTTTGACCTATATAAAACTTACTGCAATCATCACAAGTAATTTTATGAACACCTATGGCTAATTGAACCTGTGTAAAATATAAAAGTAAAATCAAATATCACTATAAGCAATATTAATATTAATAAAAATAAAAAAATTGTATCTACAAGAATTTGCCACAATAAGGAAAATTTTAAACTAAAGCAAATGGTGTAACGATTCTTTACCCTGCATATATTTTGTAAATAAGTAATTGATATTATAATTGCTTAAATAACGGCTGGAGTATGAGTAAGGACCAGAATTTATAATCTCATACACATCCAAAATTAGGATATTTCAGATTTTGTTACATGCCTATTTGATTCATCAACTGAACACATTCCATTTTTATTTGCAATCCATATAATGACATCGGCACTTCCAAGAATTTCTCGAATTTTCATTGTTAAGAAATTGACCTCGAATAATGGCGATATTAAGTAAAATTTTATTTAGGGAATTATGCTTTTGCATGATAAATGCGATAGCGAAAACAGTTTACGTTGGAATTCGATTGTGTTCAGTAAACTTAAAATCGTGTAAATAAAAGTAATGTTATCTTAGTTGCAAATAAAGTTATTTAAACTATCTATCTAAAACTGGCCCAGTAGATAGATAAAAACAATAATAAAATATAATCATAAATTAAAAAAATATCCACACAAACAAGAATCATAAAAATACAAAGACATGAAATTATCTCATAAAAAAAGAAACTTTCCTTATACAAAACAATTTTAAGTGTTAACTCAAAAAGGACAAAGTTGAAATAATGCTAAAAAGCTCATAATTTTTTATGATAAATGAAAACAGAACACAATCTTTAATGACAACAAAATAACGTCAAGAAAAACACAACATTTTTAATGGTCAAAAAATATGGTTGATTTTCATCGAAGTGATAAAATTAAGGGAACGAAAACTAAGAAATAAAAAAGCTTCGCTATGACTCAAACGTTTCTTATAATTTTTATTATTTTAATGCTTAAGGCGAATGTATTTTATGCTATTCAACATAAAAAAATTTAAATTAATATTTAAAAATATAAAAGAAAAACTAATTAAATTTCCTTACAATAAAAATGTTTGAGAAACATTTTTGTAGATACAAAACAATCAATTTAAGTGTAAAATTGATTAATTGTTCGCTGTCTTAAATGTTTTTTATTTCATTCGAAAAAAGAAAAATTATTACTTAAAATAAGAAAATATATTTGAACTTTTATTATAAAAATTACAATGTAAACAACAAAGGCAAAAAAGGAAACGAAGTATGTTTGTGACATTTGATTTGAAAATAAATAATTTATCAAAGGTATTTTGTCTCGTGTGATTTATTAATGTTGATTTGATTTTTTCGTTTTCTAAGAAAAAATATTTATGTTTAAATAAGATATGAATTAATAGTGAGATTTATTATAGCAATAATTGATTCATTGATTCAAACATATATACGCGTTGTATGTATCTCTGATTGACTTAACTTTATAGCAAAAATTTTGTTCGGATAAAAGATTAGAATTCGTATAACGTGTTACCTTTATGTAAGTCTAACGACTGATCAACTTTTCTCCCCTTTTGAATTAAAGCTGTAGAACACATTTCTATAATTTTATTACAAAACGTGCTCAAATGTTTCTAAACATTAAATGAAATTAGTTTGAAAATAAAAGAAATATTTAATGTAAAATTTTCGTATTTAACGATATAGAAAATAAAATTAAATTTTCTTTGTTATAACGTTGGAGTTTAGATATGGGTTGTCAGGTAAAATAATAACTTGGAAATAATTAAAAAATTTAATTTGAGAAACAAGTTATTATAATTAACAAGACGACATTAAATATGCGTTATTTTATATGGAATAAGTTTTTTCTTTTGGATGATATCAGCTTGAGTTTTTGGTATTTATTGTTTTTTCCCAGTCAAAAGAGACAAAAAATGTTTCTATAATTATTTAAGTCTCATGTGACTAATCCAAACCTTTTTCTTAAATAGCCATAAATCAATAAATCAAAAAACGAAAAAAAAAACTACTCGACCAGCTGAGAATACTAATAACAACATTGATATTTAAATTAATTTCAACTAACAAACTACTGAGGCGAAAAAAAAACAAGAAAATCCTTAAAATCTGACCTTTTCATTACAACAACAAAAATTCATAAACGAAACCATTTGTCCTTGTTCGCATTGATAAAAGTATCTAGTTTTATTTTTTTTTTTTTTGGTTCGACTAACCCTTTTCACTATTTTCATTTTTGATTAGTTATTTTTCGTTTCCTTAAATTTATCAAATTCATCAATCTAGCTTAAAAGTTGGGACAAAAGCATTAGAAAAAAGTTTCTCATTAATTTTCAAAATCTAAAATAAATTATATTCAAATCACCGAGCAGTTTTCTTTTTTTTTTTGGGAGGTTTTACAGTTGTATTTTTTGTGTTATATGCGAATAAATTCAATCAAATGTAAACCAGTAACCTAGAACTAACCAAATTATTGTACGTTAGAAAGTAAGGGTTTGGCTTTTCCGGTTCACAAAACAATTTGTATAGATTGTAGTAAAAAAGTAAAATTTTTCCTTTATTTTGTTAGAAATCAAGAAATAGGGAGAGTTATATTCAAAAATTTGTAAGAAATTGATTTAGATATTTTTAGTTTTAGTAACATTTTTTGTATTCGGAAAAGGGATTAAATAAAATAAACTAGATGATCTAGATGGCCATCACTGTTTTGACTTTACTGTCTTAACTGTATAAGGAGCCTTGATTGTTTTAACTGTCTTGAGTGTCTTTGCGGTGTTGGCTGTTTTTGTTTGTCTTGACTCTCTTTACTGTATTGACTGTTTAAACTGTTTTAACTGTCTTGAGTATATTGACTGTGTTGATTGTGTTGACTGTCTTTACTCTTGACGCTCTTGACTGCCTTGACTATTGACGCTCTTGACTGTCTTGATTGTCTTGACTGTCTTGATTGTCTTGACTGTCTTGCATGTCTTGACTGTCTTGACTGTCTTGACTATCTTGGAAGTTTTGACTGTCTTGACTGTCTTGAATGTCTTGACTGTCTTGACTGTCTTGGCTGTCTTGACTGTCTTGGCTGTCTTGACTGTTTTGACTGTCTTGACTGTCTTGACTGTCTTGAATGTCTTAACTGTATTGACTGTCTTGACTGTCTTGACTGTCTTGACTGTCTTGACTGTCTTGACTGTCTTGACTGTCTTGACTGTCTTGACTGTCTTGACTGTCTTGATTGTCTTGACTGTCTTGACTGTCTTGACTGTCTTGACTGTCTTGATTGTCTTGACTGTCTTGCATGTCTTGACTGTCTTGACTGTCTTGACTATCTTGGCAGTTTTGACTGTCTTGACTGTCTTGAATGTCTTGACTGTCTTGACTGTCTTGGCTGTCTTGACTGTCTTGGCTGTCTTGACTGTTTTGACTGTCTTGATTGTCTTGACTGTCTTGACTGTCTTGACTGTATTGACTGTCTTGACTGTCTTGACTGTCTTGACTGTCTTGACTGTCTTGACTGTCTTCACTGTCTTGATTGTCTTGACTGTCTTGACTGTCTTGACTGTCTTGACTGTCTTGACTGTCTTGACTGTCTTGACTGTCTTGACTGTCTTGACTGTCTTGACTGTCTTGACTGTCTTGACTGTCTTGACTGTCTTGACTGTCTTGACTGTCTTGACTGTCTTGACTGTCTTGACTGTCTTGACTGTCTTGACTGTCTTGACTGTCTTGACTGTCTTGACTGTCTTGACCGTCTTGACTGTCTTGACTGTCTTGACTGTCTTGACTGTCTTGACTGTCTTGACAGCCTTGACTGTCTTGACTGTCTTGACTGTCTTGACTGTCTTGACTGTCTTGACTGTCTTGACTGTCTTGACTGTCTTGACTGTCTTGACTGTCTTGACTGTCTTGACTGTCTTGACTGTCTTGACTGTCTATACTGTCTTAATTGTCTTGATTGTCTTGACTCTCTTGACTGTCTTGACTGTCTTGACTGTCTTGACTGTCTTGACTGTCTTGACTGTCTTGACTGTCTTGACTGTCTTGACTGTCTTGACTGTCTTGACTGTCTTGACTGTCTTGACTGTCTTGACTGTCTTGACTGTCTTGACTGTCTTGACTGTCTTGACAGCCTTGACTGTCTTGACTGTCTTGATTGTCTTGACTTTTTTGACTGTTTTGACTGTCTCGACTGTCTTGACTGTCTTAACTGTCTTGACTGACTTGACTGTCTTGACTGTCTTGACTGTCTTGACTGTCTTGACTGTCTTGACTGTCTTGACTGTCTTGACTGTCTTGACTGTCTTGACTGTCTTGACTGTCTTGACTGTCTTGACTGTCTTGACTGTCTTGACTGTCTTGACTGTCTTGAATGTCTTGACTGTTTTGACTGTCTTGACTGTCTTGACTGTCTTGATTGTCTTGACCGTTTTGACCGTCTTGACTATCATGACTGTCTTGACTTTCTTGACTGTCTTGACTGTCTTGACAGTCTTGGCTGTTTTGACTGTCTTTACTGTCTTGAGAGTCTTTACTGTCTTGACTGTCTTTACTATCTTGTTTATCTTGACTGTCTTTACTGTCTTGAATATTTTTGACGCTCTTTACTGTCTCGAATATCTTGCCTGCCTTGATTGTCTTCATAACCTTGCAGTCTTTACTGTCTTGTCTGTATCGACTGTCTCGACTATCTCGACTGTTTCTACAGTCCAAACCGTTGTGTCTGTCTTGACTGACTTATTCGTCTTGACTGTATTGACCGTCTTGACTGTTTTGATTATCTTGACTGTCTTAACTTTCTTGACTGTTGTGACTGTCTCGACTGTCTGGAGTGTCTTGACTGTGTTGCATGTCTTAACTGTCTTGACTGACTTCACTGTCTTGACTGTTTTGACTGTTTCGACTGTTTTGACTGTCTTAACTGTCTTAACTGTCTGGACTGACTTGACTGTCTTGACCGTTTTGACTGTCTTGACTGTCTTGACTGTCTTGACTGTCTTGACTGTCTTGACTGCCTTGACTGTCTTGAGAGTCTTTACTGTATTGGCATTCTTGACTGTCTTTACTGTCTTGACTATCTTGCCTGCCTTGACTGTCTTCACTGTCTTACAGTCTTTACTGTCTTGACTGTGTCGACTGTTTCGACTGTCTCGACTCTTTCGACAGTCCCAACCGTCGTGTTTGTCTTGACAGACTTGACCGTCTTGACTTTGTAAAGCCTGGGCTTTACAAATTAACAATAGAAGCCTAAGGTATCTATTTATCCATGGGTTTTATTTAAATTTTTCCAAATGTTACAGGAATGTACGGACAAATGCACAGACTCTACCCAGAAAAAAATCTCTAATATAAAATCTCTAATTTAGCAGACCATTTTGGACATAATATAAACAATAAATAAGATTAAAAGAATTTAGTTATATATAAAAATAAAATCTAACCTTAACCTCAGTTAATTGTTGACTTCAATAATGTAAGCGACTTTCGTCCTTGTATGTCGCTTGTCTTCCTTCCAATTTTTATTTATGTTTCCCAAAATTGTTTAGATCTTTGGATTCGTCGAAATTGTTTTCATTAGTTTCATAATTGTATCCAATTTTTAAATTATAATTATGACTGCATATAATGTTGGTTCCATTGATGGTCCTGAACAAATAACTACATCACCAATGTATTCAAAAGTACTATGTGCTATTGACTTTTATGACTGTCTTGAGTATCTTAACTGTCCTAGCTGTCTTGACTGTCTTGACTGTCTTGACTATCATGACTGTATTGACTATCTAAACTGTCTTGACTGTCTTGACTGTCTTGACTGTCTTGACTGTCTTGACTGTCTTGACTGTCTTGACTGTCTTGACTGTCTTGACTGTCTTGACTGTCTTGACTGTCTTGACTGTCTTGACTGTCTTGACTGTCTTGACTGTCTTGACTGTCTTGACTGTCTTGACTGTCTTGACTGTCTTGACTGTCTTGACTGTCTTGACTGTCTTGACTGTCTTGACTGTCTTGACTGTCTTGACTGTCTTGACTGTCTTGACTGTCTTGACTGTCTTGACTGTCTTGATTGTCTTGACTGTCTTGACTGTCTTGACTGTCTTGACTGTCTTGACTGTCTTGACTTTCTTGACTTTTTTGACTGCTTTGACTGTCTTGACAGTCTTGACTGTCTTCACTATCTTGAATGTCGTGACTGTCTTGGCTGTCTTGACTTCTGGATTGTTATGACTGTCTTGACTGCCTTGTCCGTCTTGACTATCTTGACTGTCTTTACTATCTTGTCTATCTTGGTTGTCTTGACTGTCTTGACTGTCTTGATTTTCTTGACTGTTTCGACTGTCTTAACCCTTTTGACTTTCTTGAAGGTTTTGGCTTTCTTGACTGTCTAGGCTACATTGACCTTCTAGACTGTCTTGATTGTCGTGACTGTCTTGATTGCCTTGACCGTCAAGAGAGTTAAGACAGTTAAGACAGTCAAAACGGTGAGGACAGTCAAAACTGTACAGACAGTCAAAATAGTCAAAACAGTTAAAACAGTTAAGACATTTAACAGTCTCAACCGTCAAGACAGTTAAGACAGTCATTAATGTCCTAACTCTCTTGACTATTTTGTCTGTGTTGTACTTTTTGACTATCTTTAGTATCTTGACTGTTTTCGGGTCTTTACTGTTTTGACTTTTTGGATAGTCTTGACTATTCTGATTGTCGGTCTGACTTGACTGTCTTGAATATTTAAACTCTCTTGAATATCTTGACTATCTTGACTGTTTGACTCTTGTCTGTCTGACTATCTTGTCCGTTTTAACTATCTTGATTGTTTTAACTGTCTTGACTTTTTGAGCTGGTTTTACTTTCTTAGGTTTAGTTCATAACAGAAATTAGTTTTCTCTTTTAATGTCTTCTTATCGCTTTTTTGTTGTTTTATTACTTTCATGAATTAATTAAGCTACAGAGGCGTTTCCATGTATGTTTACCATTTAATCAGTTAAGTACAAATTAGAAAAAAACAATAATAATATTATTAGAATAAAATAAAGATCCATTATTAGTCATATTAGTTTTTCCCTGCTTCCAGGGATCCACGTCGTTTTATATCTAATCATATTTAATCAAACACAAATATATATACAAATTACTTCTTCTTCTTCTCAATATAAATTCAAGTCATTCTGATTGATCTTAATCCATAGAAATCTTCTTTATCTAAAATATAATCCCGACTTAAAAATAAAAAAAAATATTACTGATATTACATGAAAAAAATTCCTAAAGTCTAAAACGAAAATCAATCAACTATCCGACAATAATCCGGCACAACCTAACAAAACAAAACAATTTATATCTAACTCACCAATCTTACGTTCATTGCATTCTTATATAAAAATCTTTTTCTTTTGTAATTTTTATTTATTTATCTTGTACCAAAAAAAAAAGATGTATAATAACAAGGATACATGTAAGATAATAAAATTGAATATAAGATAAAATTATAATTTATTAAATGATTTCTTGAATGGATCACGTTTTAGGGGACAATCATTTCTATTTTGTTGTGGTTTTATTTCCTTTTATTTATTTTTTTTTTTTTCGTAAAAGGATTTTGTGTTTTTTCCGGTAAGCCTACATATTATTTTTATGTTCTTGTGTATGCATATACGAAGATTAGTTAGGAAATAAAAAACTGTGCCCAAAGGTGAAATAAGAAAACTAACTCACAGATATAACTTTGTTGCGTATTACTTGATTTCAACTAAAACTTTTTTGTTTAATATTTTTACTATTTAGCACTTGTACTTATTATACAACCCTCATAAACATAAAAGCATAACCACTAAAATTTACAAGAAAAAACGAATAAAAACTAAAACTATAAAATTTATCAAGATCTTTTTTAGATTTTCAAATGATTTCGTGTCGTTTGTAACAAGAACAAATTCTTTTATTTTTCCTTGCTTACGGTTTTTGATGCGAATAGATAAGTTCAAGAAGTAAATTACAGCAGAGATTAGCGCATTGTAATTTTTTGTTGGATAAAATTAGTTAAATCGTTTGTAACAGTAAGATAATATATTTGGAATGATATCAAATAGAGATTAATTCAGTGTGTGAACTTAATTCTTACTAGATTTATAAACATTCGAAGCATGGAATTTTATTCTCTATAGAAATATAACTTTTTTTTGAAAGCTGTAACCGTTAACTTTGTGAAATCTTAGAAGTTACAGTAGCCGACTTGTCATAGCCTTAAACGAACTAAGTTTGAAGCCCATTAAAAATTTCTCTCTGGATATTTTAAAATAGTTTAAATTAAAAATATGACTTTAATATTAACTAATTTCAAATGTTAACATCCCTTTAAAGAAGTTTCTTAATCGAAAATATATCACAATAATAATTCAATTAATTACTTTGCTTTTTATCTTATCAATATTTTGAATTAAATTAATTAAATCCTCTTCACTTTAAATCCCTCTCTAAATCGAAAAATAAATCCAAAATATTATAATTTATAGAAAATTCAATAAATATTTTATTTGAGATAAGAAATTATTATAAATTTCTTAAAAATACTTGAAAGAAATTCGTTTTTTTTCCTAAGTAATTTATTCGATATTTTATCTAACAAATAATATTCCGTCGCCATAAATTTTGTTAAAAAAACAGATATAAGAAACATATGAACAAAAAACTTAGATGATATAAAGATGTATCTAAATTAATTTCCTTTATGATGTCAGTCGTAGAAGATGTGGGAAATGATGAAAAAAATTGAAAATAAATCAATTCGTATATGTACTTACATGAAATATATTTTATCGATAAATTTCGTAGAAACAAGGATATTTCTTTACATTTTAATGTGGATATAACAGATTAGATCTCATAGAAACAGATAAAATTTTATCACTTGTGGAAATGATTTAATTGAACTTGTTTCGTATTGGAACGCTCAAAATATTAAATTTTAGACATCTCTTTTGAGCAACGATGAAAACGACATAGTTATAATAGTAAATATAATTTTAAATATAGAATTATCCAAATGCATATTAGTTAAAGAATAATAATATAAATATTTCATTCCCACAATACAACTATCAGAAAACGAGTAAGCTTATTTTTATTTTCAATTATAGTTGAACCAAGGTATGTGTACGCTCATAAAAAAAGTAAATATGTGAAGTAAGGTAGGTGAAGTAGACCAATTCGTTTATCTAGGAGAGTGGATGCACATTTCATTTTAATTTTTAATTATATGCCTATCATCTACTACTAGTCTCCATTTTTTACTCGCTTCCTGGTACGGTTTTATTAGGAACTAGTAAGATGGGCAATGCCAATTTGAAAGTAATTGGTTTTACTTAAATGTTGTTTTTAGCAATTGAATTTACTTTTTTTAATGAATTTTTATGTTTTAAACAACTTTTACCTACTATTTATTTGAAACTTACATTAAAATAGTGCAAAATTTACAAAAAGTTCAACTTGTAGGTAACGTACACTGTTGCTTGTATATATATATCGATCTTTCTAATGTTTCCTTTATTCCTAACAATAAAACTCTTCCATAAAATCTCATTAAAAATTTTATTTTTCTTGCAAAGCTTTGAAAAAAAAAATCATAAAAATTCATTTGATTTCTTATTCGGGATAAGGTATGCTCAAATACTCCCTTCCCGTTTATCGCCTATACAACATTTTCCCTTTTGTTTGATTAAATAATATAAGAAAAGAAACGAGATAAAAGTTTTCCTTTTCATTTTTTGCATCGAAAAGCTTTTTTTCTATGCTATATTTATTTTTTTTTAAAGACAAATGAAACAATATGGGAAAAGTTATGTAATTTTATCTTTTTCTTCTTTAAAGTTTTATATTCAGACAAGAGCATAAGAAAAATAATAACAAACAGATTCACCCTTAGAAATTAAAACAAAAAAACGAAAGAAAAAGTTTCTCTTGTGCCTTTTTTTTTTGTTTAGCTTTTTTACACATAAAAAATCAAAGTTTGTGGAATTGGAAATTTGATTTTAACGATGATTTTAAAGTTTGGTTCCGATTTTGTTGTTTTTTTTTTCTGAAAACATTTTTTTAATATTAAAGAGGGAGAGAAAAGTTAATGTCAATGATTTTGCATGTATTGCGATTTATTTATAGAGGGTTAGGTTTACATAGTAAGTGAAAGCTTAAATAAAAATGAATTACAAATAAGCAATAAATTCAATTTGCACCTTGTTTTGTTTGTTTTCTTTCATTCCAATAAAATTAAAATATTTAATTTATAACTTCTAAATCAACATTTCGTTAAATCCGTATATACAATAAACCCCAAACGCTACAGCAAATTTATTGATTTCCTAAAAACGAATGTAACACAGAAATAAAACTTCTAAGTAATACTCATACATACATCATTCCACTTTTTAAATTATTAATAAAATTGTATTAAATAAAATTCAAGAATAAAAAGTTTGTATACAACACGTGGGACTAATATCTTGCCATAAAAAAAACGAAACACTGTTCGCTTATTTATACTTCCAAAGATCTACTTTTATATATCTGAAAAGCTCTAGAGTATGAGTTATGATGTTATAATGAAATACACCTAATTTTTTGTGGGCTAGCGACATTTGAATTAAATTTCATCAAAACAAAACTTGATGAAAGCTTCTGCTTATAATTTATATAACTAAACATTAGATTTATTTGCTTGTTTCAAGTTTCATATTTTATGGGCTAGAAAAAAGAATAAATCACTAGTAATTGAAACAAAGGTGTATATAGCTATAATATTATATAATTTAAATGGTATAGGTGTGTGTATTTATTATTTTACTTTTAAAATTAATATAACCGAAGGCGTCACGTTATCGTTATCTTCCTGTGATAATGTTATTTACTGTTTTATTTACGATTCTTTATTTTTTTTTTGGTAAAAGATTTCATATCATTTTTGCTATTATTGTTAAGGAAAACAAATAGACTTACTTCCTCGTTGTTGTTGTTGTAAAATTCGAGTGATTTAATATGTTATTACGATAAATAAAATCAAATTAAAAAATAATAAATTAAATTAGTTAAGATAAGAAAAAACAAATAAAATTTATTGGTTTAAATTTTGTAATGATTTTCTGTTATGTTTATGGGGTAACATTGCTGAAAAACGGTTTCACCAACAAAATCTAATAGCGTGATATTTTTTTTATTTGACACATCAATCATTCTGTTTACAGAGGATACTTTACTATTATCTGATAAACGATTAAAACGAATCTCTTCTGTTGACACCATTATTTAGCAAACTAATGAGCAATAAAATTTCACTTCACTACAATTGAAAATTGTTGAAATAATGCAATTAATCTGAACAATTTAAATGTTAACGTTTCCCATTTTATTTTTATAATAACTTTAATGCTTAAGATAACGTTTTGTCCATGTTTTCAGTGAAGTTAATAAAGTTCGATGATGCTCAGTGGATGTGCTGGACAATCTAAAGATGTTACGTTGCAAGTTTTTACCAAGTTTAAAGTTGATGTATTAGTATATTTATGATAATAAATAATAAAATAGATTTATGTTTAAGTTTTTAAACTAAACAATTTTTGCTAGCAATCCTAATCAATAAAATAACTATAAATATTTAAAACTATATTCCAAATGGGATTTAATTTATCTTTTGCAATCCAGTGGGTGTCCTTATTTAATTAAGATCTTTTTTGTGTTGGGATTTATAATCTGAATTAGGGATCTAATTTTAAATTAGGAAAGAAAACCATTACTTATTTTCTATTTAACAATTAGGTAAAGAATGATTCTCCAAAGACAATTTTTTATAATGTAACAAAAACTTATTTCTTTCTACATCTTAACATTTTTATGTTGTTATATATAAACTTTAGTGAATGCATTTATAACTAATTTAGTTCTAGTAAAAATTTATTTTCCGTGCTTCTTCTTCGAAAAGTTTCTAATATATACTCGTAAGTTCGTTTTATTACTTAATATTCTCATGAGATAGATCGTCGTAATTTCTACATTATTTTTGGAGCTGTAAATGAAATTTTAATTTAAAAACCAAAAAACAAGAAACTTTAATATTTTTTTTTCTATATGGAAGATTGTGTTGAAAAGAAACAAATTCCGTCTTATGACAAAATGCACATGAATATATAAATATAAATATATATATGAGCAATTTCACGCAAGTTCAGCAAATTTTTGGGAAATTTTGACTTGACCCCTTTTAATTTTGATTATTTTTTGTTTATGGATAGTCTTTCATAAATAAAAAATACTAGTTCTCTTAGAATTTTTTTTTTCGACCAGGGGTCTTCACAGGGTGCCCCTCAATTTTTCGTTATTTTGTGATGTGAGTGCATTTTGACGAGCGATTGTAGAAAAACTACTCAATCGATTTTCATAAATGATATGTCGTTGAATAGGTATTAAAACAAAGTTTTTCAAAATGTACACTATTAATTTTTTGAAATAATTTTTAACGGTGTAACATAAGAAAAAAACGGTGTAATTGAAAATAAGATGGCATAACCTTTTTTTTTTTTAACTAAATTGAAGCTTATTTTATATCTTACCACTTGTGAAAGTTTGGAACTTGCGTTATTTTTTGTTTTAAAGATAAAATTCGTTGTGCATATGACTGTCGGGAATCAGTTTTTTTTGTTCTGAAGGAAAATTATAAAAATGGCGTTATAAACTAAGAGATTTTTTTTTAATGTTAAATATCAAATATTTTAATATTAGATGAACTTTTTAAAACATTATAAAAATTATATATGTAGTACAATAAATAAAATAAATACAATTGTTAAAAATGATTTACTTATTTTACAAACAGAAGTTTCTTTTGAATAGGAAAACACTTCTGCAATTATTTTCTTTGTATTAGATGGCATAAAAAAATGAAATGTTTATTTGAGACTTTGAGTAATCACTTGTCACTCTTATAAAAAATAATTTGACAGTCTCGACTGCAAACAAAAAAACCGTATAAATAACAAAATCTATTTAGGAACTTTTGACTGGAGAAGTATTATGTTCGTATTATGTTATTATGGTCAGAAAGTAAAAGATTGTATTTTAACATTAAATTACAAAACGATTTTGTATTATTTTTTTGTTAATTGATATTCATTTTTATCGGCGTATCCAAAGTTCATGGTAGATTCCTATTTTAAAGCCCATTTGAAAAGTTTTTTTGGTGTATCAATAATATCAATAATATCTTTGCTCCCTATACTATAACGGTGTGCAGCACGCTTCAGTGTACCACCAATTCCATCACAAGGTCCCTTTCCATGGCTGGTAGCATGAAAATGCCATTCTGCATCAACCTTAAAGTCTTTTTTATGGTGGCATAGGTTAATTAGGTTATGTTTATTTTTGTATTGCACCTTGCACCGTCAGTGTTATAAATTATTTTCGTAATATTAGAATTTATATGCGTTTTGATGAATTCAATAAGTTTTGTAATGAAAAGATGGACTATAGTACTATTGTGATCATTTATATCCGAAATGAGTATAAAACTTCAGTGCTGTATATATTCACTTGCGGCACTTTTAAAATAAATGACAAATGGATGAATAGTAGCTTGTGAATTATTATGATAATAGCCTTGGACCGCATCTTGAATTATGAAGCCGTAGTTTTCAGAAAAATCCCCTTGAACGAAGCACTCTCCTGCTTCTAATTTTTTTCCCCTCAATGAATGTAGATTGCTGTTTTGCTATAAAGTTGTGTGGTATAAAAATTTGTAAACGGTAAATAAATTTTTTCATAAATTCTTCTACAGTTTCTATTAAAGTATCCAAATTTCATCAATCAGTGGTATTCCATTATTGATATTTGACTTGAAGGATTCCTTTAACGTCAAAATCATGCACATTATGAACTCGCACACATTATGAACTCCTTGGGATAATTTTATATACATTCTTGTGGTCGAAGGGACGTGAATTTAGTAAATCCTAGCTTCACACCAGGAAACTTATTTTTAAACTCCACATAAGCTTCATTTAATGTAAATAGCAATAAGCGCTTTTGTGTTTTTATGCGGTCATATCCTTTTTTAAAAGATATTGCATCTCGTTTCCCGGGCAATAATCTACTGATTTCATCACTTTTATAGAACTGCTCCACAACATTTATATCTGTTGTGGATACACCTTTTTTTATCCGTCGCAGATGAATGCTGAAAATTATTTTTATGTAGAGTTTTACTTTTTTGAACCAAATGACGCGTAGAATTACTTCCAAATATATCTTGAATCTCCTGCATTTTCATTTTTCGCGATAAAATTGACAATATTTTTTGTTTTTCAGCATAATCCCCATTGTTGAAATGTATCTTTAGGTTTCTAATAATTTCTTCATAACGTTGCCTTATTTTTGGATTTTCCGACAACCCTAATACTTCTCCAGTCAAACGTTCCTGAATAGACTTAGTTATTTGAACGGCTTTTTGTTTTCTGTAGTCGAGACTGCTACACAAATTTATTTTAAGAGGTGAAAGATGATCCGATATATGCGGACATATAACAATATGTTCGTTTAAATTATTAATTAGCACATCACGCTCTAAGTTAATCAAGTTTGGTGTTTGAACATAATCTCGATTAAAGCTGGCACCAATCACTTGATCGGTTTGCATTTCATCTGATGTTTCATTTGAAGATGCGTCATTGGATACTGCATCGTCACCCACTGTTAGTGATGTTGATAAATCTGAACCAGAAGGTAATGTTGACTGTTTGACTAAACTAAAATAACAAGATGAACATATTCGCTTATTCTCCATTGCACTAATCCCGAGAACATCTAAATATTGTCGAACTTTTTCTGTGATTTTCCTTCTATTTGAAGAACACTTAGAATTTGAAAATGGTTTAACGCATTTATATTCACCCATTTTAGAAAAATTAAATTTTGAAAGTTTTTGTTAAAGTAATAGAAATTAACTGATAGTGACCAATTTAAAACTTCATTTATATAACAAAAATGGGATTAAAAATAGTAATGCAGGCATCAATAAAGATTATATACGCCTACTTTTTATGACCAAATATAATTACTCTACATTTACTACTCTACAGCATCTGTTCAACCTTTTGAAATATTTGTCTTAATTACAGCCATATATAATTTAAAACCCTTAAGATGGTTTTTATTTATTTTTAATCCATATTAGTTTACGCCTATATTCACTTAAAATTAAAAGTAGGATTTTCAAATTTTTCAATCATGCATATCTAAAAAAACAGCCTCCTTTTAATGGATTAACGGATTAACTTTCACAGGTAAATAAAAACAAGCTTCAATTTTATTTTTAAAAAAAATAGAAAAAGTGGGATTAGATGCTAGCGTCATCTTTTAAACTTGTTTTCTTATGGAACACCGTTAAATAGGATTAAAAAACTAACAATGCACAATTTCCAAAATTTCTTTTTAACACCTATTCTACGACATATTATTTATATTGTTATTATAATTATATTATTATATTTAAAAACATAATAATTTATATTATTATATTTTAAAAAAATTCTACTTGAAGTCGTATTTTTCATTTATCAAAGACTATCTATAAACTAAAAATAAACCAAATTAAAAAGGGTCGAGTCAAAATGTCACTAAATTTTGCTGAACTTGACTGAAATTGCTTTTTAAAAAGTTCATTTGATAATAAAATGTTTGATATTTAACATAAAAAAAGGTCTGAATTTAAAAATCGCCATTTTTATAATTTTCCTTCAGAACAAAAAAACTGATTCCCGACAGTTATATGCACAACGAATTTTAACTTCAAAACAAAAAATAACGCGTGTCTTAAACTTTCACAAGTGGTTAGATATAAAATAAGCTTCAATTTAGTTTAAAAAAAAAAGTTTATGCCATCTTTTTTTCAATTACACCGTTTTTTTCTTATGTTACACCGTTAAAAATTATTTTAAAAAATTAACAGTGTACATTTTTAAGAACTTGTTTTAATACCTATTCAACGACATATCATTTATGAAAATCGATTCAGTAGTTTTTCTACAATCGCTCGTCAAAATGCACTCACATCACAAAATAACAAAAAATTGAGGGCCACCCCTCAGAAGACCCCTGGTCGAAAAAAAAATTCTAAGAGAACTTAAATTTTTTATTTATGAAAGACTATCTATTAACAAAAAATAATCAAAATTAAAAGGGGTCAAGTCGAGCTCCCGCTAGGCTGCCCTCACTCACATTTCGTCCCATAAGCGTGCAGGGATTAAAATTGCAATAATGTCGCGATTCATATTTTTTATGCAACCTTTTTTTTTTTTTTTTTAATAAAATGTGTTGTGTAGTAGGAATTACAATATGTGTCACAATAACACATAAAAACCTTTTAAGACCAAGGTCCCACAACAACATACGTTCAAAGGTGTTGATGGACGTAAATCTTTCTTTTTTTGTTTTTTTTTATATTTTTTGTTAAAGAATGGATAACTAAACAAAAAATCCTATCACTGACAAAATATGACATAGGCCAATATATTATGATAGAATAGAGAAAATAAAAGTAAATTAAAAAGTAAAGAACAAATTTTTACAAAAATTTGCTGGAACAAAACAACAATGCAGTTGCCAATAATCCAGCCGGTTGCCTATTCCTTGATCCTGTGACGCACTGTCTTTCTTTAAGATTAAAGCCCACATATAGTTATATGAATGCTCGTTTCCTCAAGGAAGCAATAGCGTCTCATTCATCAAGGATTATTTCACAGCTAAGATTGAGGATGCTACCGTTGACTGAATACAGTTCATCCGCCACCACCCCTAAGATGTCACCTTGGCTTGTGATATCTCACTGCTATTGCCAGTGGTATGTGATATCTCACGTTAACTCGTATGTCAATAGCAGGGACTGGAGTACGCGGGGTTGTCACACCCGTAGATCAAAAATAAAAAAAAATTCAAAACAATAAAAACTGATCTCTCCATGCGGATAAGCGGATCTGCTTTTACATAGTGTTAATAAAAAATGCGGCCCTGTAAAAAAAAGTGCTAGTTTTTATTTGCCTAATAACAACAAATTACTGCCATATTACTTGTTAAATGAAACTTTCGCATTTGGTCGAAGGAATATTATGAAAGTGGGTGCCTAAGAGTTTTCAAATGTGATGAACATGAATCTGATGTCAGATTATAGAAATTCTAAATGGCTGATGAAAATCGAAAATATTAGAAAAATAAGGGATGAAATATTGTTCTTTGGAGTTTGTTGGATGCTGAATCTTTCAATTTTGACGTTTGACGAAAAAGAGTCAAACTTCAACAAGCTCTTAGTCCGTTTGGGTTTACAGACCCCATATATTCACCTTTTTTCATTTTTATACGTTTTTTCTAAGCTTTATTCGTGAATAAGTCGAAAAGTACTTTTTAGGGAAATATTTTTCACCTTCGAGAAGGGATAAATTGTTGAATAAAAAGAGTAGCACCCCTTTTCTTGAGGACACATTTTGATATGTTGTTTCTTACACATTTTTTTACACGCCCCAAAAGACATCAAAGCTCGGAGAATTTTTTTCGAAGTTAAAATCTAATATGACTTCCTTATTTGTGAAATGAGTTCTGAATGATAGATCACATATCATTTGCTCATTGTCATCATTTAAAAATAAATTCCAGTTATCGAAAATTTATTATTTTATGATAGGAGATAAAAAGTATATTTTCAAGCAGGCTTAATCCCCTGTGTAAATGTATTTTTTTTTCTCTAGTGTAAAAATGCTTTTGCTAAATAACAAATTGTATTTGCTATGATATTTTTAAGCAATTTTACAAAGTTTTTAAAACAAAGAAACCATGAAACCATTTCACTTTTGAGATATTGTTAAACTCGACACGCGTCTCGTAAACAAATTTTCACTCACGAAAAAGTAGCTTTTTCATCTCTTGTAGCAAAATGTATTATTGATTTGATATAATTTTCTTTCGTTAAAAAACTTATTACTTCACTGCTTCAAAGTTACAGAATCTAGCTGCTGTTATCATATACTGTGAGAAAACATGTTTTAAGTGCTAGTAAATTTTATCATTGTAACAAAACCAAGATACAAGCGTAAAAGTAAGAAATGTCCCATAGGTTGAGGTTTTAGCATTGGATCTACAAAAAATTCTCTTAAGTTACAGCTTCCTAGGTTGGCGAGCTGTGGACGGTGAAAACCGATCGTTAAGGCTGTTATAAAAAATTTGTGTATTTATTATATTTAAAAATGTGATCGTTTGAACATTCTCAGAAAAATTGGAACCAACAATCGGAAACAACAAACAGTAACTTAGACCTCTTTTTTAGGAAACTTAATTCTCTTAAATTTTGATAAATTAAAAATAAAATTAAACCAGCTATTCATTTTTGCGCAAAAATGTCGTTCTTCCCATTTTAATTATAGAAAACTGGAATTTTAGGAGAAGTTTTCGTAGGTCTAATGCTAAAACATGAGCCTATGGAACCAAAAAAAACTACCTCATATATATATATATATATATATATATATATATATATATATATATATATATATATATATATATATATATATATATATATATATATATATATATATATATATATATATATATATATATATATATATATATATATATATATATATATATATATATATATATATATATATATATACTAGCGGGACCCGGCGTGCTTTGCTACGTCTATACAAAAGTTTGTGCGCGTACATTTTGTTGAATTAGCAAAAATAATTTCAAAGAGTCGGAATAAAAATAGAAAGCGTATTTTTTAATTTTTCCGTTTGGGAAATATGAATAACAGAGAGCATTAGCATTCTAGCTGATCTAGATGGATTGAGAATCGAACGGCATGTCAAAATTTAAAAGTGATTGGTAAAGAGTTTTGGAGAAATTTTTAAGCTTGTTGTCGAATTTCCAATTCGATTAGCATTCGCACTATTAATAAGTCACAAGGCCAAACAATGTCAATTTGTGGGCTGGACCTAGAAACCTCGTGCTTTTCGCATGGTCAATTATATGTTGCGTGTTCAAAGGGTTGGAAAACCTTCAAGTTTTATCGTATATGCCCCTGAAAATATTGCAAAACTAATAACAATATCAAAATTTGAAACTTTTTACAAAATTTCAATAATTATAAAAAAATCAAAAATTCAAACTTCTTCAAATTCTAAAAATATTCCAAAAATTCTTACAAAATCAAAAATTGAAG
Organism: Diogma glabrata; assembly: GCA_963693315.1. Classification (NCBI taxonomy): domain Eukaryota; kingdom Metazoa; phylum Arthropoda; class Insecta; order Diptera; family Cylindrotomidae; genus Diogma; species Diogma glabrata. Next base: position 411,636,324 of record OY856187.1, on the reverse strand, counting down.
CTTTTTTCAAAATTCTAAAAATATTTATAAAATTCAAAATTCATAAATTCAAAAATTCAATTTGTTTTCAAAATTATAAAAATATTAACAAAATTAAAAATACAAACTTTTTTCAAAATTCCAAAAATTATAATAAAAACAAAAATTTAAACTATTTCTAAATTCTAAAAACATTCCGGGAATTCTTACAAAATCAAAAACTGAAACTTTTCCAAAAATATTGAAAAAATTTAAAATTCACAAATTCATATTGCATGTTCAATCACATTTCATGACATACAAATAATTAATTTTATTTTTTTCCAAAAATTTGGGTAAAAATTAAACGAAACATTCTTTTGACACACTGACAATATTTTTTTGACAAACTTATAATGAAATAATCTACTTTTTGATCTCACATACGAATCCCGACTATCAAGATTTCTTTAAACTCAAGGTTACTACTCATTATCACCTAAAACTACCGTTTTTAAGCAAAAAATATGAATATTTACTTGTTTTGACACTCTTGACGATTTTTTTTGACACACTTCTGGTACAGTTATCGAACATATCATCCTGACGGCTATTTTAATTGAGTGTACCTGTTTTTATAAATAAAAATTTTTAAAAATCCTTTCAGCGGTTTTCTAAATTTCGTAGGTGGTGACGGGCGACCGACCAGCAGACAGATATACATTTTTTTTGCTGTTTTAAAATCTTTATGACCTGAAACGTTGAGAAATGCCCTAAAAAGTGGGGGTAGGAATTTCACTTTTGGCTCGAGAATGTAATACTTATGTCTTTCAGACCGAAGTAATTGAAAAAAATTGTATTCCCGAATAATTTCGTTTAATAGCCAAAAAATTCAAGTTATACAATACAGCCACTATTATTGATCTCAATGAATTGGAGGTAGAATGTCGATCAGAATTGATAATCGCTGACAAATGTTATCTACAAATATATTGTAGGTGGTACGAAGTTCACCGAGTGGGTCTTCTAGTAAAAATTTGTAATTTTAATTTAAATCAGTGCTAATCGCTTTACAATATTTTTAGTTAACCTGTTTTTTGCTGATACAATAAGATTTGCTGATTTACCCACACGTGAGCATACAGCATATAGTTGCCCATGGGAGAAACATGGATTTGCCAAGTCCAAGCCTCAAATGGACATTGTTTGTCCTTGAGACTTATTTATGGTCAAGGCGAAAGCCAAACGAATAGGAAATTGAAGTCTTTTGAATGGTATTGGAAAATCTGATGGTATCAAATGGAGAATCTGATGTATCAACTTTTTATTATTATTTTTTTAATATCAGCACAATGCTTTAAACTGTAGCTAGCTTCATTCTTTATTGATCATGAGGAAAAAATTAAGAAATTTTAAAATTTTTCATTGAGAAAAATATATTTCAAAAATAAATTTTTTTTCCTCAAAATAAATTTTTATACAAACTTGGTAAAAGTAATTTCATTGTGCATGCACTGTAATGTTTTTGGGGCTTAAACTGTTTCTAAACGTTAAAGGCTTAAAATAGCTAAATCGTTTTTATGCCTTTTTGGACAATTTATTAACTTTTCAAAAACGTCCATGAAATAATGATTTTAAGCGGCGTTTAAAAGTAATATTAGAAAAGAAGTAATAAATTATGTGCAATACCCTAACAAACTATTGTTTTAATACAGATTTAGTGACAATACAAATTAGTTATCATCATTATAGCATTTACTGTTTTTTGTCAAACCAAATTTGAAATTTTCCACCTCCGTGATTTTGAATCTAAAATATAAATAAAAACCAAAAAAGCAATAAAAACGGAACGACGTGACTTGATTCGTACTCGAAACTTTTTGGTTGATAGCTCATGTTATTGGCCATTAAGTTATCTAGACGTATTTACTACTAACTGTAATTTTGGGTATTTATAAAGAAATCATTAAAATTAATAAACTTTAATTGTTGTCACTTTAAGTGTTGTCAAAATTCTAATGATTTCTAATGAATTTTAATGTTTTTAAGACGTTCGGTAAAGTAGATTTTTTCTGTATATTTGTCGTTACTCATTTCTCAAAAATGGCGATGAAATTGAAATTTAGTCGTTTTTCGCAGAAATATTATGTTTTGTTTTGCTTTATCTTCTTCTACAAAAATTAAATTACGAAAAAACAAATATTGAAAAACAAATATTACATGAATTTCAACACAACAATCTGGCAAAATTTATTCAAATGCGATAGCAAAAAATCGTTCAAAAATGGCAGTAAATGGTGAAAGTTTGGACATCAAAGGAAAAATCGTTCAACTCTAAGGGGTGCCCCCGGCCACTTAAAGTTGAGAGGTTTGGTTGTGGCCATTACAAAGAAAAACTTAAATTTTTGTACGACACCCTTCCATTTGGTGTCAATACACATAAAAATATTATATGTAAAATTTAGAATCAATCGGTCAACTCTAAGGGGTGCCCCCGGCAACTTAAAGTTGAGAGGTTTTGTTTTTGCCATTACAAAGAAAAATTTAAATTTTTTGTACGGCACCCTTCCATTTGGTATCAATACCCATAAAAATATTATGTGTAAAATTTGAAATCAATCGGTCAACTCTAAGGGGTGCCCCCGACTGAAGGGAGGGTGTCGCACAAAAAATAATTTTTTTTTAGGTCCAGAACAAAATTTCTTAACTTTAAGTGGCCGGAGGGAGGCACGTCTTAGAATTGACCGATTGATTTCAAATTTTGTAAATAATATTTTTACGGGTATTGACATGAAATGGGAGGGTGTCGCACAAAAAATTTAAATTTTTATTTGTAATGGCCAGAACAAAACCTTTCAAGTTTAAGCGGCCGGGGGCACGCCTTAGAGTTGAACGATTGATTTCAAATTTTACACATAATATTTTTATGGGTTTTGACACAAAATGGGAGGGTGTCGCACAAAAAAATTAAATTTTTCTTTGTAATGGCCAGAACCAAACCTCTCAACTTTAAGTGGCCGGGGGCAGCCCTTAGAGTTGAACGATTGATTTGAATTTTTACACATAATTTTTTTATAGGTATTGACACGAAATGAGAGGGTGTTGCACAAAAAATAAAAAAGTTTTTTTTAAGGTTCAGAACAAAATTTTACAACTTTAAGTGGCCGGAGGCACGTCTTAGAATTGACCGATTGATATCAGATCTTGCAAAAAAAATTTTTTATGGGTATTCACACGAAATGTGAGGGTGCCGTACAAAAAATAAAAATGTTTGTTTTTTAGGGCCACCTAAAATTATATATATATATATATATATATATATATATATATATATATATATATATATATATATATATATATATATATATATATATATATATATATATATATATATATATATATATATATATATATATATATATATATATATATATATATATATATATATATATATATATATATATATATATATATATATATATATATATATATATATATATATATATATATATATAAATCAACATAAACATTAAAGATAATATAAGTAAATTGTACATACGAGTATACAAAATATATAATAAGATACATGATATTGTGAATTTTATATGATTAAAGAGAAAAGAATATATTTGGAATAATCTTAGCTGAAATAAAAAGATTGTCATCCTCTAAGATCTTTTTTATGTGAGAAAATTTTATTTTTTTCGTCATATATGGCTATCGCACTATCCAACAACTTCATTTTCTTTATTCAAATAAAACTGAAATTTATGAAAATGTCGAAGTTCAGAATCATAAAGTCTGTTATTATATGTTAATGGAGATAAGAGTTTAAGTAGCAAAGATAGTCTTATGTTACATTATTTTCTTTAGGGATTTAAAATTCTGGACTATCTATATAGATGAATTTGATTTATGAAGTGCTTTATTGCGTTATTGTTGTATTTAGTTTTGTCAACATAACGTGTTAGGCAATTGTGAAAAGAAAGAAAGAATGTTGTATGGTATTTACTCTGTTTATTCTTCTGACAACGTTAAATATCTCATGGGAATGACATTTTACATTCACAACAAAAAAAAAATTCATTCTTTTATCCTTAAATTTATGTGTTTACTTCATTTTAGTTGAAATACGAAATAAAAAAAAAACGAAGCGACATAAAAACATAAAAAGAAATATGTTCAGTTTCATTTTGAATTGATCCCAAATGTTCTGTGCTTAAAGCTCTTTAAAACATAGATTTTTGTTAACAACTGTGATTCACATCTGCTAATATAAAACGTAAAAATATATACACAACTTTTTTTGTATAACTAACGCCTTACAACCTATCATCATACACGAATAATAATTCAAAGTCGACAAAGAAAACTTTTTAAAAAATAGAAAAGTCTATTACAAAAAAATTTTAACGTGAAGAAAAAAGCTTTTCATTTTTAGACAAATTTTTTTTAATGCATGTAAATTATTTTATACTTTTATGTGTTTGTGATTTCTTTATGTTAAATAACTGCAGCATACAGTATTACAAATGTTATATAGGTGTATCAAAGTCATTCTTTTTTTGTACATAATTTAGATTCAGATAGCTAGTTCGAAGTAGGTAATATAACATAAAAGTAATATTTATATATAAAGTATAATACAACTAATTTTGTAATTTAATTTCTGTACATATTTCATTTGATAGTTATTCAAATTGAAAGCTTTTAGTCTTCAAAAAATGCTTTTAGTTTCCATTTCGATTTTTGTTTGTAATGAATTTATAAATTTATGAATAGAAAGTATTTTCATGCTTCAAAGTATTTCGTTTTAATTAGCTGATGTAGTTTTGAAAGAAAATTTTGTCGAAAAATTTGTAGGTAGATGTATTTTTTCGTTATAGAAAAAAAAGTTTTGGAAATAATTTTTATCAAAATTGAATGGTTCAATAATTCTAACCTTTAGTTCATAATAAAATTGGTAAGAAATTATAATTTTAATTCAAAATGGGTGTTCAAAGATATTATTTCATTGACAGAAATATTGTTTGTTGTTAGTTTAATGAAATACCGTATTTAGACTTTGATGGAGTAAAATTTTTTATGTTCCTTTCTCTTGCACAAAACTGGTACCTGCATCTGCATTCAGCATTTGACCTGCATCTGAAAGCATCATTATTTTAAGATTTATTCATTAATTCGATTGTTGCTGTTAGCATTTTTGTTTTTAATAATTAAATGTTGATTTATAGTAATTATAATACGTTTGGACTAAACACTTTTCTGCATACTGTAACTATATGGCAATATGTGATCTCGGCATAAACTGTTGGTTGAACAAATCTAGTTTAGACATCAGAGGTTTTATTCATCATTTATCGTTCACTATCAACCATAGATCAAAACAATAAAATGTTCTCACACTCATACTTAAACTAATCGTCATCCGGCTCGAAGGACCAATATATAGATGAATCTAAAAAATAATATATTTTGTATGTAGATATCATAAAATATAGTTTTTAATTAGATTTGAAGGACATAAATGGTCAATCATGGTTTAAAACAATAAAATGTTCTCACACTCATACTTAAACTACTCGCCATCCGGCTCGAAGGACCAACATATAAAAATATATTATATTTTGTGTGTGGATATGTTGAAATTTAGTTTTAAAAAAGATTTGAAGGACCTACGCTCTTTCCTCGTATTTTTACCACGAACATCTAACTCAACAAAACCAATGACCACATTTATTTATCGCTTTATTAAATGTTGTTAATGCTTTTTGTTGAAAGACATATTTTTATTTTGAATATTTGAAGCATTAGCTAAGCTTTAACTAAACAAACTCCTACATGATACTAATGCTCCAAGACACTTTTGTTCGTAACAAAATTACTTCTAAACTCTCAGACCTATCAAATGAATAAAAATGTTGTTCTTCATTCATTTTCCAATTCATACTTTAGATTTTAAGCAATGATTGTACATCGTCACAACTTACGTCGTCAAAACATAATCATAAAAAAATAATTAAAAAACTTTTAATCCTTACAATCGAGCACTCCCATAAGCTTTCATTGCCATCTGAACTTAATAAGTGAAAAAGATTTAATATAATGATAAAAAAAATTAAAATTACTATCGTTTCTCATAACAACGTCTTCTGTACACTAATATAGTTTTTGCATTTTTTCATTAACATTAAACCCAAGGAAAGAAATAAACCATCAAATAAACATTAAAAGTAACATTTTAAAATTAAAACATAAAAATATGAATTTTTCCTTTTTAGATCTTAACGTCCCGTCTTGAGTTATCTTTCATTATTAAGAAAAAAAAAGAGAGTAAAGTCGAGATATAAATGTTATACTCATCTTTTGTTTTTATTTTATATTCAATCATTTATGGTTTCCTTTTTCTTTTAATGTCACTTTATTTTCACAAGCTTGATATAATATTAAAAAAACGGGAACCTAATTTTGTTACTTCAGAGTAACTGCTACGCAGTAGGAACCTGTGTACGACAAGAATTAATTATCATCCTACTAGCTTACAATCAGATTCAACAACGAACCTCAGCAAAAAATGTAACTAGGCTTCCCAAATCTTCTACCATGTATTAAAAGAAAAGCAATTTATTTTTTTTACTTCTAGGAAATCGAAGGAAAACCCTTTTTTTTATTTTTAGTATTACTGTTTTGTCACATAATGAATTGCTTTTATTATGTGAATTGGCGAGAAAATTTTCGAATGTTAAGACGTACGAGAAGAAAACGAAAAAAAAAATTATTTATTGAAGTGGTTTGTGGAAATGAAAAGGAAAACGATATTCTAGATAAATATAAAGATTTTCTTTATGTTACCGTTTTTATGCTTTAGTTTTAAGGTTATTAGAAGAATATTAGTAATTTTAGACCTTTTTTTTGTAGTTTATTGGGGCAACTAAAATGATTTTTTTTATGTACATATATTTTTGGTTTTATGTGATTTAGTTTTTTTGAGTGTGTCTCTTTTGAAAGGGAATCATGAAAGTGGTTTTATGATTAATTTAAGTTTTCTGATTTATGAAAAAACTTATTCTTTTTATGTATAGAATAGATATAAATTTTTTGAAAGCCATTAAGATAGTGTTACTGTGGTTGATATATTAATGTTATTAATTAGTTACAATAAAATTTATGAACCTCCGTAAATTTTTGTTTTCGTAGTGATAAACCTTTATTATGATAACATTTCTTTTGCGATATGCTCTAGTTCGTTCTTACAAATTTTATCGACCGTATCCGGTTGACATAATTAGATGTATAAATAGTGATTAAAAGTTTCATAATCAAATTTTTGTCCGAAAATTTATTATCTTTATAACCATAAAAAATAAAAGGTCGATTTATTATTATTATTATTATTTTTTTTACAAATAATTGAAATTTAATCAATTTTTAGGTTCTGATAAGAACAATTTATTTATTTTCTTTAAAAAATTGTGGTTATGATTTATGGAAAAAGAAAAATATAAACGTAATAAATTTTGTGTATAAGATGTTTTTAGGGTGAATTGAACTAGGAAATTGTTACCTGTATTGAGGTTTTGTTTGGTTTTGATTTTGAATTTATTGGTAATATTATATGTGGGTCTCAAACTGAAAATATGGAGGGGTTGAAATCTCACAGCTCTGAGATATCAAGACTTCGGTCTGGGTTAAGGATTTTGATATAGTTTTCGGCAAAAAACTTTCACGAGGACATGGTTTTTAGTTTTGGGCAGCGATGTATATCAAACATAACTCTTTGTTAAAGTACAAGTATTTTTTATCTCTCTTTAAAAATTTATTACAAAACTAACACGAATCATCAATACGTTGCCGGAAAATTATAATCAAAATTCCAAAAATATTGTTAAATTAAATAAAATCAAACTTTTCAAAATTCTAAAAATATTCCAAAAATTCTTACAAAATCAAAAATTAAAACTTTTGCCGAAATTCTAAAAATATTGTAAAAATTATTACAAAATCAAAAATACAAACTTTTTCAAAATTCCAAATATATGTATTTCAAAAACTATAACAAATTCAAAAATTTCCATGTCCAATTTCATTTTTAAATTACATTTACGTCATAAAAACAGCTACATTTGTTTTTTTTAAAAATTGGCTATAAATAAATAAAATCGTTTTTGACACACTTGACATTATTTTTTAACAAACTTATAATGCCATAATTCTCTATAATAATAATAAAATATTATGTCATACAAACTATTAATTTTATTTTTTTCTAAAAATTGGGTAAAAAATAAATAAAAACCTTTCTTTTGACACACTTGACAACATTTTTTTGACAAATTTATAATGCAATAATCTAGTTTTTGATCTCACATACCAATCCCGACCATCAAGATTTCTCCAAATTTAATGTTCCTACTCGTAATCACTTAAAATGAACGTTTTTTAAGCCAAAAATATGAAAATTTGCTATTTTTGACACACATAATGATTTTTTTGACACACTTCCGGTACAGTTATCGAACACAGCGTCCTTTCGGACTTCACTCTTGTGAATACCTATTTTTAGAAAAAAAAATTTTTGAAATCCCTCCAGCCGTTTTCCCTGCAGCGTAGGTAATGACGGACGGACGGCTGGACGGACGGCCGGCCGGCCGACAGACAGACATACATTTTTTTTTTTTGCTTTTTTAGAATCAGTAGGTCCTAAAACGTCGAGAAATGCCAAAAAAAGTGGGGGTAAGAATTTCACTTTGAGCTCATGAATGTAATACTTAGGTCTTTCAGACCAAAGTAATTTCCCATGATTTAATTGACCAACAGTTTATTACCAACATATAGTACAGTTCTTAAATTATTCGACTTTTTCCTTCTGTATTCGATCACTAATTAGTAAGCAAAAACATCACTTCCTATTTAGAATTTTTTTTCCAACAACTTCGGAAACTGCAACGGCTGATTGTAGAAATTTGCAGTATAACACAATAGCGTTTAAAATAATAAACAATATTTCTATTAAATAACACTTAAAACTGTATTCACAGTTAAAACATCGCTTAACACAATCACATTCCACGTAAACTGTTCACACTATCGCAGTCTAATTTGAAGCATCTATCGCTCTGCAAAAGAAATTCCTTAAACACATTTTTTCTTAAATTCACGATTATTCGAGATCAATTTCCTTATAAAGAAAACTCGAGAAATTCTAAGAATAATTGACGTCATTATCTTACATATATTTTATTTAATGTTTTTATTCTGTCGAACTTGTTTATTACAAACAGTATGATATGTTGCTGTATAGCTATAGTTTTGTTATTAAAATATTGTATAAGTATAGAGGTTGAAAAAATTTTGTTTTGTATTTCGTTGCAATTATGTAAAATGGTAATATTACCCTCCACCTAAACCTGATCGTCCAGAACAGGTTCTTAATATCTTCTCCAATTGTTAAACCCAAATTGTTCTTATCTTTTCCCTTTGAGTTTTTCACCATTCCGCATTCCTGCACCGTTCCTATTTTTCAAGTTTTCGGCTGCGACACGTTTTACATTGAAGCCCTTGAATCACTTTATTTAATCTGCTGACATGATCAACATTCGTTATGCACTTGCCCTTTTCCTTTAAAAGTTTCGCAATTTTGTTAAACGTTTGCGTTTTTTTTCTTATCCGGTTTGGATGATGGTTCTAGAGTTGCCTCGGAACTGCATTGTTGCTATTCATTTTTGTGTACTATAATCCATTCAACAGTAGTGAAATTTAAAAATTATTAACATTTAGGATACCACCTCCAAAATCAAAGATTCCTTCAACTGCATGAAGAACATTCCCAAAAAAAACTTTATCCATGATGCTACTTCCAATATGACTTTTGATGTCCAAACATTCACCATTTACTGCCATTTTTGAAATTGGAATGTAGGTTACATCCTCCTTACTTCTAGCATTACTGTGAGATATGTCTCGATTTTCTTCATATACAACACAGGAGATACCTACTTCTGCTACTGAATTTCCTTTACTCGTCCCAGAACACGACGAACTACTTGCTTTCTTATTTTTCCTACACTCACGTAGCCTCTTTATAACATATTCAGTATTTAATGTCACTTCTGTCTCTATGGATAACACCTCACCTCTCATGTTTTCATCTGAATTCTTTTGTTACCATTCTTGCTACGACTGGCTTCTAGATCATACGGAAGGATATTTCGAGTGTGACAGATGAACAAATCATTTCGTTGCAGCGACCCTTTAGCTCGATTATGTATAACTCTATTTATTATCGTTGCCGTTTTTCATTCTGAAGGTACGGTTTCCTAGGATAGCAGTGCCGCTATATAGCGGCCGCAATATTAAAACCGTCATTGTGGTGATGAGAGGTGGAAAGTTAGAACAACGTAATATTACGTTAGAGATTTGACAGTTTTAAATTTGACATACAAAGAAAAGGTTATGGACGATCTACCTAGATATAGCATTAGTAATACTTTTGGAGGATGAGGAGTCGTCGGAAGAGGAAAACAGAGAAAAGACAAATGCTATGTTTAAAAATCGAGAAACAGAAGGTAGTTTTGAAATTTTAGTGATTCCTCATCCACATCGTAATGATGAGAAATTTCGGCAATATTTCCGTTTAACGCCGGTATTGTTTGATTATGTTTTAAATCACATAAGAGAGGATTTAAATACAAAACCATACAACAGACATAAAAAACCTATATCCGCAGAACAAATGCTATGTATATTTGTGAGGAATGTAAAAATAACAATATATTCTAAATAAAACATATAATTTTAACATAAATGTACTTTAATACTCGTGACTTTGATTACATGCTTCCCGATTATTGGGTAATAATTTCTGAAATCACGTCTTTATATTAGGTGACCAATAGGGTGGCCCTTAGATTACACTAGAATTTTTTTTCACTGTACAGTTTGCGGCATCCTCCTATTTCGTGTGAATACCCATAAAAATATTATTTGCAAAATCTGATATCAATCGGTCAATTCTAAGACGTGCCTCTGGCCACCTAAAGTTGAGAAATTTTGTCCTGGACCTTAAAAAAAAACTTTTTTATTTTTTGTGCGACACCCTCTTATTTCGTGTCAATACCCATAAAAAAATTATGTGTAAAAATTCAAATGGTCAATGGTTCCATGAACCATGGCCAATGAACCATGTGGTGCTCTAAATCCCAATTCTGTTTGTATGAGAGTGGTAAATGTAGTAATAATTTTCCAAAACCTTTTTCTGAAAATATTAAAGAATATGTGAATGGTTATCCTTTGTACCGTCGACGTGATAATGGTATGAGTGTTGATGTACGTGGTGCATCTCTTGATAATAGATATGTTGTTCCGTATAATATTTATCTTCTTGCAAAATTCAATTGTCATATTAACGTGGAAATATGTACGACTGTTAGAAGTGTGAAATATGTTTACAAGTATGTATATAAAGAATATGATTCTGCCAATGTTGAATTGAGAGTGAATGGAGGGAATGCAGTGAATAATGATGATGCGATTGTGGGAAATGAAATTCAAGATTTTTTGAATGGACGGTATGTTGGTTCGACTGAAGCTGCTTGGCGCATATTTGAATTTCCAATGCATTTTCAATCTCATACAATTATTCGACTTGATTGTCATTTGCCTAATAGACAAAATGTTTATATCAGGAATGGTAATGTGGCTGGCACAGTCGCAAATGTATCAAGAACAAAATTGTTAGCATTTTTCCATTTGAATTCCATTGATAATTTAGCTAATGAGTTTTTGTATACAGAATTAATTATGTTTGGTATGACCAAAGTAAATCGTGGAAAAGAAGACAACGTGGGGCTGATAAAGTTGTTGCTCGATTATATATGGTTACTCCAAAAGATATAGAATTGTTTCATATGCGTTTACTTCTGTTGCATGTTCGTGGTCCAAAATCTTTTTTTGATCTACGTATGTATGAAGGTGTACCCTACCCTACTTTTGTTGCAGCATGTGAAGCTCGAGGTATTGCAACAAATGATAATGAATAGCGTGAATGTTTACTTGAAGCTTCACAAATTCAATCACCAAAACAGTTTCGTCAATTATTTGCATTCATCTGTGGTTTGAATGTTCCTCCGAATGCTTTAGCTTTTTTTCTTGACAGCTCATGCAGGTTGTGGGAAAACTTTTGTTCAAACGGCAATCATTCATAAATTTAATTCACTAAATCTTTCGTGTATTGTAACTGCCTTCAGTGGTATTGCATCAACTCTTTTGATTGGGGGGCGAACTTTGCATAATGTTTTCAAATTACCAATTCCATTATTAGAGAATTCAATGCCAAATATAACTCCAAACAGTGTATTGGCCAGAACACTGGTAATGGCCAGAACAAAACCTCAAAACTTTAAGTGGCCGGGGGCACGCCTTAAAGTTGACCGATTGATTTCAAATTTTGTAAATAACATTTTTAAAGTAATTCACACTAAATGGGAGGGTGTCGTACAAAAAATTTAAATTTTTCTTTGTAATGGCCAAAACAAAACTTTTCAAGTTTAAGTGGCCCCCCGCACGTCTTAGAGTTCAACGATTGATTTCAAATTTTGCAATTAATATTTTTACATGTATTGACATGAAATGGGACGGTGTCACAAAAAAAATTTTAAATTTTTATTTGTAATGGCCAGAAAAAAACCTTTCAAGTTTAAGTGGCCGGGGGCACGTCTTAGAGTTGAACGATTGATTTCAAATTTTACACATAATTTTTTTATGGGTATTGACACGAAATGGGAGGGTGTCACAGAAAAAATAAAATTTTTTTTTTTTGGGTCCAAAACAAAATTTCTCAACTTTAAGTGGCCGGAGGCACGTCATAGAATTGACCGATTGATTTCAAATTGTGAAAATAATATTTTTATGGGTATTGACATGAAATGGGAGGGTGTCGTACACAAAATTTAAATTTTTCTTTGTAATGGCCAGAACAAAACCTTTCAAGTTTAAGTGACCCCGGGAGCATGCCTTAGAGTTGAACGATTTCTTTCAAATTTTACACATAATTTTTTTATGGGTATTAACACGAAATGGGAGGGTGTCACACAAAAAGTAATTTTTTTTTAAGGTCCAGAACAAAATTTCTCAACTTTAAGTGGCCGGAGACACGTCTTAGGATCTACCGATTGATTTCAAATTTTGCAAACAATATTTTAACGAGTATTGAAATGAAATGGGAGAGTGTCGTACACAAAATTTAAATATTTTCTTTGTAAAGGCCAGAACAAAACCTTTCAAGTTTAAGTGGCCGGGGGCACGTCTTAGAGTTGAACGATTGATTTCAAATTTTACACATAATTTTTTTATGGGTATTGACATGAAATGGGAGGGTGTCGCACAAAAAATAAGTTCTTTTTTAAGGTCCAAAACAAAATTTCTCAACTTTAAGTGGCCGGAGGCACGTCATAGAATTGACCGATTGATTTCAAATTTTGCAAATAATTTTTTTATGGGTATTGACATGAAATGGGAGGGTGTCGTACACAAAATTTAAATTTTTATTTGTAATGGCCAGAACAAAACCTTTCAAGTTTATGTGGCCCCTCGGCACGCCTTAATGTTGACCGATTGATTTCAAATTTTGAAAATAACATTTTTAAAGGTATTCACACGAAATGGGAGGGTGTCGTACAAAAAATTTAAATTTTTCTTTGTAATGGCCAGAACAAAACCTTACAAGTTTAAGAGGCCAGGGGCATGCCTTAGAGTGGAACGATTGATTTCAAATTTTACACATAATTTTTTATGGGTATTGACACGAAATGAGAGGGTGTCGCACAAAAAATTTAAATATTTTTGTTAAGGTCCAGAACAAAATTTCTCAACTTTACGTGGCCGGAGGCACGTCTTAGGATTGACCGATTGATTTCAAATTTTGCAAATAATATTTCTACGGGTATTGACATGAAATGGGAGGGTGTCGTACAAAAAATTTAAATTTTTCTTTGTAATGGTCACAACGAAACCTCTCAACTTTAAGTGGCCGGGGGCACCCCTTAGAGTTGACCGATTGATTTCAAATTTTACAAATAATATTTAAATGGGTATTGACACCAAATGGGAGGGTGTCGTACAAAAAATTTAAATTTTTCTTTGTAATGGCCACAACCAAACCTCTTAACTTTAAGTTGTCGGGGCACCCCTTAGAGTTGAACGATTGATTTGAATTTTTACACATAATATTTTTATAGGTATTGACACGAAATGAGAGGGTGTTGCAAAAAAAATAAAAAAGTTTTTTTTCTAAGGTTCAGAACAAAATTTCACAATTTTAAGTGGCCGGAGGCACGTCTTAGAATTGACCGATTGATATCAGATTTTGCAAATAATATTTTTATGGGTATTCACACGAAAAATGAGGGTGCCGTACAAAAAATAAAAAATTTTGTTTTTTAGGCCCACCCTAGTGACCAACCAACCTTCTTTTGCAATGACAGTCCTTATTTTGTAGGTCCTGTCCTGCCTCGGAATATGTCCTCCTAGCTGTCATCCTTTTTGATATTTTAAAACAAATCTGTTAATCTTTGTATTCACAGACTTTTTTATTAGTACACAGCCATCTATCAATTTAATTTTGTTGCTAAGTAAGTTAGGTTAAGCTAAATTTTTGTAGCAAAAAATTGGAATTTCTCAATCGAAAGGGTGTTGTTTTCCATCATGACAATGCCAGACTACACAAATCTTTGATGACCCACCAAAAAATGGTTGAACTGACAACTGGGTTGTGTATTTTTGGTGCAGTCAATGTATAGCCCAGATTTTGTTCCATCTAACTATCATCTCTCTCTGTCATTGAAAAACTTCCTTGATGGAAAAAAGCTTGCCGAGTCACCGAAAATCACTTGACCAAGGTTTTTAGCGATAAACCACAGAAGTACTCCTGTATCAGAATCATGAAACTAACTATAAAATGGCAAAAAGTTGTAGATAATAATGACGCATATGTACAACTTGATTAAAATTAATTGTCATTCGAAAATTGAACAAAAAATTACGAATACTTTTTATATTATCTAATAGTCACCGGGCCTTCGCACCTTTTTGTTTGATGATTACCACATATTTTATACTTTGTGAAGCGAATGTCTGAGGAGTCCGACAAACTTTTTACCTGGCATTTTCCTCAATTCTGGCATTTTCCTCTGAACATCATAATGGATATGTATCAAATGTATTAAAATAGATTATGTGTAATCTGTTTATTTAATAGATTAGATAACAAATATTGAACAGTTTGTACATAACAATTTGAGATGAAAATATTTTATGGTTTCATATTTGATTTTTTAATAATCTGGTTTTAGTTTTGGAACTTAATTTTTTTATAAATATTCTTTAATAGTTCATCGCCTGTTATAAATAAAACTTCTTCGTTATCTGATAGCTCGTTTGTCGGTAAGTATAATATCATATCTGATGAATCATTCAGACTGAAACATAATCTTGATGACGATTTATTGCTTTCCCCCGTTTCCATTGGCATGCACCGAATTTCTGCATTTCCAACCAATTTTGAAATTTCTATCCTCAATTCAACTTGCTCATATCTAGGAAGCTTTTTAACAATTTTTGCTCTGGAACTAATAAATAAATTAGTTTCATCCAACTCACTTTGAACATTTTCTCTTCGTTGAGCTATTTGTTTCAATAGCTTCTCAATCGTTCTTCAGAATGAGTAAATTTTTTATTTTTTTATTGCTGTTAAATTGAGATGCCTGGGAGATTTTTTTAGAGATTTCTGGGGTTTTAATGCATTTCTGTCTATAGAAAGATGAGATTCCTCAATATTACTAATGCTGTTCCTCTGTGATGCAGGAAGAATATCCAAATAGGAAAGGAGATCACTCCTTTTTTTTGCTGCTGCTTCACTTCAACCAGCGCCAGGTTTTCCTTTACATCGAATATAATAATCTCTTATGTACATCCATCTTTTTCGACAATCAAAACCTGCAAAATACATAAACATTGATTTTTATTTCTATTTTAGGCATTTGGCGACTGGGGAGTCGTTTCGATCGCTTGCTTTCCAGTTTTGAGTAAGCCACTCCTGGATAAGCGTTATAGTTAGAGAAGTTTCAAGTGCCATTATCAAAAATATGTTAAAGTTAATAATACCATCCCCAACAGAAAATCAATTTAAAAAAAAAATGTTTTTTCAACAAAATGGAATTATCCAAACTACGTCGGAGCGATCGATGGGAAACATGTACGATTAAAGGCTCCCAAGGGTAGTGGCTCTTTATATTTTAACTATAAAGAGTATTATTCGATGGTTTTGCTAGCAATTATTGATCCGGATTGCAAATTTACAGCAATTAATGTCGGGTCCTATGGTAGAGAAGGAGATGCTGGTATATTTTTAAAAAGCAAAATGGGTCAAAAGATAAAAAATAATGCCTTTAATATACCAGCACCAAAAGAACTCCCAGGCACGAATATTGTTGTACCGCATGTAATTGTAGGAGATGAAGCTTTTGCTTTACATGAAAGTTTGATGAAAGCCTACCCACGACAGCAATCTCTTTGTGATGCATCCAAAGCGGTATATAACTATTGACACTCGATCTTGAAGGACAAGCGAAAATACGTTCGGAATTTTATGCGGTTATTTTAGAATATTTTTTCTACCTATTGCTACCGCACCAGAAACTAGGGACAAATTAATTGTATGCGCCTGCATATTGCATAATATTTTACGGGAAGCAAAAGTACTTGCTCCAGGTCAAAAACATTTGGATGATGAACTGCCATTACCTTCAGAAAATTTAATGCCTTTAACAGAGCACAATGTACGGGCTAGCATGAATTCTACTCAAATCAGAGATGTGTTTAAAGATTATTTCAACGGTCCAGGTGCTGTTGAGTGGCAACATAAATATGCAGTGCAACATTAGAGTTATAGTTTTTTTTATATATTATGCACTTTTGGTAATACCATTAGAAGATATTGAGACAAAATAAATTATATTCAAATTAATAGTACATTATGATGCTAGGACGTAAAGCTTAAGATTTTGGACGGACGTGGAGTTTGCAAATCGAGGCACTAGCCGAGATTTGCACCCACATTAAGTCCAAAATAGCTTCCGTGCATCATATACTATTTTTTATTCGCCGCAAGCAAAATATTTTAAGAAATATTGTTTATTCTAAATTAAAATTATAAATTTTCATAAATTTTATAATAAAAATATGTGGAACAAGTAAAATTTGACAAAATATTTATTATTTTTTCCAAATTATTGTGTAGCTATGACAACAAATGATAACAACTATTTTAAATTGGATAATGAAATTTTGAATTTGAGGGTTGCTTTGATAAAAATTTTTATTTTTCATAGAATTTAAACAAATACAAATGCTTTTTACTTTTTTGGACGTAGCTATGACAACAAAATAAATAATTGAAAAGTGATACTTTAAAGCCGCAAATCACAGTAATAAAGTAACACTTTAATGTGTAGTAGGCGAATAAAAAAGATATTTACCAGTTTTTTTTAGTGAAGTTCCGATATTAGCCCAAAGGTTTTCTTTCATTTGTGAATTTCTGTATTCTTTGGTTTTTAAATTATATAAAACCTCATGATTCTTAGCAAAATCAACCAAACCCTCATCATCTTCATTAGTCCAGTTTACATTCATGTTTACATATTATGAAAAACCACAGTTGTTTTAGCAAAATCTACAATGATAACAAAATCTTTACAAAGTTAGAATATATGGTCTTATTTTATTTATTATTTACCACAATTTATAATTTGCAACACAATTGTTTATGCTTAGTAAAGAAACACTTATAAGTTTGAACCAGTTTTTATTAATATGATTGACAAATGGACAATACACATCAAATCTGTAAATTCCCTAAAATCGAAAAAGTCCAACGAAAAATTTTTTAAAATCTTCACCGTTATTTTCAAAAGAACGTTCAAACTATTTGACAACGTAATGACGGCCGTAATGAAAATAGCGGCACCGCTTTTTCACGTTCAAATCACTCTAAGAAACCACCGCCATTTAATTTATATAGACAACGTTTTTATGACGTTCACTACAATGTTTTTATGACGTTCACTAAACTCTTTTCTCTAAGCCCACAAATACTCGGAATAATCTTGTATTACAGCTGTTGAAAAAGATACAACTACTTTATAACCCAAAACCTTTTAGTCCAGAAACAAGTACTAATTTTTCTCTTGTTAAAATGAATTAGATTGATAAACGGTATTACTCAAAATTGTCTTTCTCCAATCTCCAACCTTGTTACGTTGTTCAATTTCCTTGTTAAGTTTTCAATAATTATTTGTGAGAAAATCAATTTACAACAATCTTTTATTTTTCTAATTTTTCTTTTAGTTTTTAATCCTGAATTTAAATCAAAATCGCCATCATTTATAATTAATATTAAAACTAAACTGAACTTTATATATCAATGTGGTTTTACCGATCGATTCGATTTTAAACGGTTTCCATCCATCTCCATTGTGATTAAGTTTTCTCATTCTAACGCAAATATATCAATACACACCATAGAAATTCAGCCGTGAACAAAAAAATGAAACTGAAAAGAAAAATTATTCAAATAAACAGCACCATACTATTATATCAAAACATACGATCCTTAAATAATTTAACAATTTATTAATATTGCGAAAATATTTCAGTTAAAACAACACAAAGCAGATCACTCTATTGATTATCTCAACATCAACGCACCTACGCAGAATTCATTTCCTTTATTTTCGTTTTCGTTTAAAAAAGATATATCTCTTTCAACTTTTGAAGGGAAAATAAAAGGTGACGTAATATACTAAAATATGAATTTATTCATACAGTGGAACGTTGTATATGGTCAGATATTATTTATGAAGCGAATCCAAAATTATTTGATAAAAAAATTGCATTTATGATTGTTGTGAGGACTGTTAATTTTATAACTTAAAAGAAAATGTCTTCAGATACCTTGAATGAATAGATTTTCTTGTTCGTTACAATCTTCCAAACACTTCTCAAAATCGTCAACTTTAGTAAATAGTTTATGCTCTAATTAGAATTTCACTTTGCATCTTCCCGACCTTTCATTAGAATGTCATTAATATTTAGAGAAGTTTCTCATTCATAATTTGTTTGAATTTATCAAGACTTCTTCCTTACTAGGTGCCATATGTTGATTAGAAATACTAATTTGTTGATCAAATATTTAATTCAACTTGTCTTCGTTAGCGGAGCTATATTTGAGCTTACGACTTCCAGTTTCTTATTTACGTTCAAATTTATATGCTGAATCATAACCATTAACTGTGTAAAATTAAATTTTGAAGTGGGTACTGAAATTGTTGAAGAAACTTTTATCTCACTCATGAAAAACTAATTCATACCTCTCAACCACTGTCACCAATGTCATAATTTTTATTTTCCTCGAATTGGCTTTACTGTGAATAGTGAATAGAATTTTTAAAACAACATTCTTATCGAGCATATTATTTCAGTAGCCTCAGAAACTGCAACGATTTATTGTAGTAATTTCCAGTATACTATTATAATATTAGTATAATATTTCCATTAAATAACTTTGCATATTCTCAACCCCCTCCCCCTCAAACTTTTAAAAGTTACTCTATCGGAGTCTAATTTGAAATATCTAACGTTCTGCAAAAGGAATTCCTTATAAACAATTTTTCAGAATTCTCAATTATTCAAGTTCAAATTCTTTACAAAAAAATTCCAGAAATTCTTAGAATATCAACGTCATAATTTTGCATTTTTTCATTTGTATTTTATTTACTTTTTTTTTTGTTTTGGCGACCTTTTTTCTTGGAAACAGTATCATTTGTGGAAATGTGATTTTAATTTTGTTATTGAAATATTATATAACAGAAATTGAGAATTCTTTCTTTGTATTTTGTTGCTATTATATCATATGGTAGCAATATTAACTTAACAACCAAAATGTGATTTTTATAATTCTAATTGCTTTTCTTGTTCAGTCCATTTGTAACAGTTAACCTATAAGCCAAAATCATATCTCCATATCCCTAAAGGAAAGCTTAACACTATTGTATCATAATAACGTTAAAAAAATCTGTTCAATAAAAGTTTAAGGTACACCAAAGCCCTATTATTCTCGGTCCATCAAAAGATTTATAAATTTATTATCTTGTTTTTATTTATGTTTAAGAAGGTTGAATCCAAAAAAATTATTTGTACAACTTTAAGTAACTCTATACCAACCTCCATTATAAATCTATTTTATTTTCATTTTGAATAATATTATTTAGAGTTTCCTATTTTTGATATATATTATTGGGATACAGTATTTATTTCAAATACCATGATATGAAAAAATATTGAAGATAGGCAATATAATGGGAAAAAGATTAACATACATATCAATGAATTTTAGATTAGGATGAATTATCTTTGATTTCTATATAATAGAAAAAAACCAACGAATACATATAAATGTTTCCAAACATTATGAAGAAACATTTCATTAGATTTATTTTTAACAAATAAAAATCTCCCATTTAGCCATTGATCCTCTTGAGAATTAATTAGTTTCACCTACCAATGATGTTATCTCTTAAAAATAAATTCATATTCTTTTTTTATAACTTCGAGCTATATGGTACATCATTCCACAACCATTTAATTTCCCATGCATATCCTATTGTAACACTATACATAAAAAATAAATACAAATAAATTTTATAAAAAAATTCATAAAATAGAAAATAAAAAATACAAAAAAAAACGGAAAACTGCACAACCTAATTACACTCTAGTGAATGTACATATTGTATGTTTATAGTTAATTTACAATAGATAAAACTTAGATGAAAACACACCAAAAATAGGAAACAAAAAAATAACAACAAAAATGTGTCTGATTGCTAAAAGCACGATATGGAGAAAAAAAACTATTTATAGTTTTAAAGTTTTTAGTACAATTTTTTTTAAAGAGTTTTCACGATAAAATAGGAGTTCTTTTGATTAAAAATTGGAATAAATCTGTAAAGGAAGGGAATAGAAAGAATGAGTGCGAAAATCACATCAGAGTCACCACTTGTAGTACGTGTTAGTATTTGAAACATTGGAATTATTTAAAAACTTTAAAGTCACAAATTTTCGAGTTGGCAGTGCTTTGAATACCGAAAATGTATCCTCTTGAATAACATAAACAAAATTATATAACCTTCCTATAACCATCAACGTTATTAAATTTTTAAATAGAAACAATAAAACTAAATGTATCGAACCATTAACACCACAATTTTTTTTTATTGCCAGAATTTCAAATTCAATACATTCCATTAATCCAAAATTAGTTTTTCGATCCCTTCTATTCGAATAAAAAACTTCTTTACATTAAGAATTTACATTTTAAATTAATTCAAAAAAAAATTTTTTCTTATTTCAGGTAAGATATATCAAGGAATATAAAACTATATAATCAAAAGAAAAACACCAAAAGAAATTTAGAAGACCAAAACCACAGAAACAAGAAAATTCCATAAAAGGTGTGTCGAATTTTCACAATTTTTATGTTTCTCTATTTTATTCATTGCGTTTCTTTTAACAATCAAGTAAATAATAAAAACACATACACACATATACATTCACACAAAAAAAGGATTAGATGAATTGAATTGTGGATATAAAATGAAAATCTATATAAACTTTTTCTTTATGAAACAAAATAGAAAATCTATTACGTTTATCGAAAATTCTATAAACTTACTATGCGTGTCTAATGACCATGGTCAGAAAATGAATTTTTATATTGTTTTCTTGGTTTGCTTATTCCAACAGGGCAAGGATATTTTATTTTAACTACATTTTTATAATCTTAACGAAGAACCTACAAAAAAATAGAAATTAAATTCAAATTCGTAATTTGAAAGTTTTGGAAAATTAAAAGACAATTAAAATAGATCGTTAAAAAAACACAAAACTAAAAATGTTGTGAAGTGGAACTATAAAAATAAAATTGGAATAATAGTTAAGGAATTTTCATTACTTAATGGGTAAAGGATTAGGATTCTAAAAATAAATTAAGGAAACTTAATTACTACATTTATGGTGGTTAGTTTTATTTCAGGGAATAAAATAAATATTGTGTGAGGGTGGAAAAATAATTAAAAAATGTCCTTGTAGGTGAGCTTGTTCGTGAAAGGTCAATTTAACTGGAAAGAAATCTTACGTTATAAAAACTAATTGTTTTTGGGAATATTTTCCATCACATTTCAAATTTTCTAGCACTTTCCTAATTCAATTTTTCAAAAGTTAACTTAACCAGATACATGAAATCTTAGATTTGTAACCATAAACCTGAAATCGGAAATCTGAAACTTGAGATCTAAAATTTAAAACATAAAATATTAAATTTGAAAGCTGAAAAATAAAATCTGAACCAGGAAACTAAAAAATCAAGCCGTAAACCTGCAACCTGAAACATAAAACTTGGCACCTGAATTTTAAAGCCGGAAAGAGAAACTTCAGATATAAATCCTAAAATATGAAACCTAAAACGAGAAACTTGAAAACAAAGGGCTGAAAAGTGAATCGTTCATAATGTGGTTTGTGTAAATGGTTCAAAATTTAACTGTCAAATTTAACATTTATTACTCACAAACCACACTTTTCACACCTAATAATTAAATTTCAAAAATGGAAACCAACCATCAACAATTTAAAAAGGTGTTAACCTAACAACTCGTTTGATTGCTTCCTAATCTTTTTCAAATAAAATCCCTAGATTGTTCACACAAAGAAAAAACCAAAAAACAGCAACAAAATTACCGGATACACAAATAATCCCATTTGTAATTCGGTTACGTTATTTTTTTTTTTAGATTGTTTATAAAATAATTAAAATCAAATTTCTTTCAAAACATTACGTAAACCAATCGAATAAAATATAAGTCAGGTAGAAAATGTAATAAAAATAGTTTTTCCAAACCCTTCGTCAACTCCTTACTTCCATTTTATGAATTTCCGTCGACAACAGCATTATAATAAAATTATATACATAATTTTTTTTTTTTTTTTTCAAACCAACCAACAATAGCAAAAAGTCATTATCATTAGATTGATGATTGTCTGATAGCAGAAAAATTATAAAAATAGACAAAATAAATGGATATACCACAACCACCTTTCGCATAAATTAATTTCAATTTTATTTCAGTGGTTTTTAACCTTTTTCTGTTTTAATGTTCGTCGATGTATCTGTATATATGTTTATATTTTGAAAATTTCAAAATTATTTCAGGATACAATACAAACCCACAGTGGATTAAATTTTAATTATCTTTTTAATTTGTTAAGGTTTTACAGTGGATTTTCTTTATTTAACTTTAATTTAAGCTTTTATTACATTATTGGTGGGTTTGGTTATGTTTGAGATCCAAAGTTGGTTAAAAATTTTAGGTGGTTGAATTTGTTGGAAAATAATTATTTATTGAGATGGCTTCGAGAAAACGTTATTCTGTTACATACAGAAAAACTCTCTTGCACATGTCCCCTAACCTATTTTATTTATTTAGAAGAAAAATGGTGGGATGCTGAAACACATTTTTAGAGTTCAAGCTAACCCCGCAGTTTTGAAAAAGAAATAAAAAAAGATTGCACTAGAGTTTTGCTGGTTTTGATACTCAAAAAAATGCCATGCTATTCACCTTTCATATGACACCCCACTCATCAAGTTCAAAATTTACACACTCAAACTCACGTTTTTGTTGAATTTTCGTTTTTGAAATTTTTAATATTTTTCGATTTTTCTAAATCAAACTAGATAGCTTAAAAAAACATTTGGTTTACTAATTTCTTATATATCTATATATATATTACATAAGAAAAGAAAAAGCGTAGCCCTACCTTAGGACAGGAAAAAAGAGAATATAAAAATATAATCGTTTAATTGATTAAAAAAAAACAAAAAAACAAAACAACAAACGAAATAAGAACTTTAAATTTTAATATTTTCAATTTAGTTTATGCTTTGCTGTCGGAGTGGACAGACTTATTATTTTGGATTTAATTTATTTCAGGCTTAAAATAATATTTGTTTTAAAATTTCAACTGTGTTTAAACTTTAAATTTATTTTTCACTTTCTTTTTTTCGGAAAATTAAAAATAAAATTCATAATTAAAAAAATTATTTTAAGTTTCCTTTCTTCTGAATCTTAACTTTTATTTTAGTCATACTTTTCATTGTTTTTAAATATTTTCTATTGATTAGAAATTAAAGAAACAGTTTATAAAATTGATTTGTTCTTTCTTTGCAAAACAAAATAAGCAGGCTATAGACCTTCATTCAATTTGTCAATCAATTCGAAAACGAAAACAAACGAAATAAAATTTAGTGTAAAAATCCCCTAAATTTTACTTCGTTTATTTTCGTTTTCAATTGATTGACAAATTGATTGGAGGTATGTAGCCTGCTTAATATAAAAAAATTAAACGATTAAACAAAATAAACGAAATAAGAAATTTAAATTTTAATATTTTCAATTTAATATTTAGTTTATGCTTTGCATGCGGAGTGGATAGACGTATTATTTTGGATTTAATTTATTTCAGGCTCAAAAAAATATTTGTTTTAAAATTTCAGCTGTGTTTAAACTTTAAATTCATTGTTCCCTTTCTTTTTTTCGGAAAATTAAAAATGAAATTCATGCATAGGGAAAGAATTAAAAAAAGTTATTTTAAGTTTCCTGTCTTCTGCATCTTAACTTTTATTTTAGTCATAATTTTCTTTCTTTTTAAATATTTTCTTTTGATAAGAAATTAAAGAAACAATTCATAAAATTGATTTGTTCTTTCTTTGCAAACCAAGGATGTATGAGGAGTTTGCAATCGAGGCGCAAGTCGAGATTTGCACCCACATTAAGTCCAAAATAGCTTACGTCCGTGCGTCATATACTATTTTTTATTCGCCACAAGCAACATATTTTTAAAAAAATTGTTCATTCTAAATTAATATTATAAATTTGCATAAATTTTGAAATAAAAATATGTGGAACAAGTAACTTTTGACAAAATATTTGTTATTTTTTCTAAATAATTGTATAACTATGACAACAAATTATAACAAGTATTTTGATTGGATTATGAAATTTTGGTTTGAACGGTTGCTTTGATAAAAATTTCTATTTTTATAGAATTTAAACAAATACAAATGTATTGTTACTGTTTTGGACGTAACTATGACAACAAAATAGATGGTTAAAAAGTGACACTTTAAGGCCGTGAATCACAGTAATAAACTTTAATATGTAGGCGAATAAAAAAAAAAGTCGTGTTGTTTTGGGCCATAGTTTTGCTGATTGTGCTACTCATATCACTAATGGAAAAAAGTTATCACGCTAAAGCGGTTTTTCGAACTTTAGTGAGTTCCGCCATTTTGAACAACAGAATTAAAACCCAAAGGTTTTGCTGTGTTGTGCTCGAGCTGTGCTGGCTACTCAGGAAAAAATTTCACCTTCCCAATGTAAACATTTTATAACGCTAATATTATTTTTTTGACTAAAAGTTAAAAATAAAACAAAATGATTGTGTAGCAACGCTAGATATATGAAATTTTTTCTGAGCTAGTTATTTCTAA
Source organism: Diogma glabrata (assembly GCA_963693315.1). Classification (NCBI taxonomy): domain Eukaryota; kingdom Metazoa; phylum Arthropoda; class Insecta; order Diptera; family Cylindrotomidae; genus Diogma; species Diogma glabrata. The sequence continues at coordinate 411,610,715 of OY856187.1, read as the reverse complement.
GTCATATCACCAGTCGGACTACACATTCTTTGTTTTTCAATTTTTTGAAAATGGCAGGGCTGAGTTTTGTTCAAAAAAATGATGTTAGAGTTATAAAATAATTTCATTGCTGGTATGAAATTTTTTCTAAGTAGCACATCCAGCACAACTCGAGTACAATACAACACAACCTTTGTTTGTAATTTTTTTTTTCAAAATGGCGGGGCTCACTACTGCTCGAAAAATCGTTTAAGTGTGCCAACTTATTTCTATTGGTAATTATGGAATTCTTTCTGAGGAGCACATCCAGGATAAATGTGGCACAACAAAGCAAAATGGGGTTAACCTTTACTCGAAAAAATGATGTTAGCCTTATAAAATGTTTCCGTTAGTGATATAAAATTTCATTTTGAGTAGCACATCCAGCATATTCGAGCACAATACAGCATAATCTTTGTTTTTCATGTGTCTAATTCTTTCATTTTTCTGAATTCTACTCGAAAGATTGTTCAAGCGTGCCAACGTTTTCTATAAGATATATGGAATTTTTCAGCCCAGAGTTTTTTATTTTATTTTTTCCAACATGATGGAGCTATAATTTCAACTTGAAAAATTGTTTTAGCATGTTTATATTCTTCCATAGGTCTTCCCGTGGTGGAAGTTTTTAAAAGTAGCACAACCAGCACAGCTGTAGTACACTACAGCATGCTCTTTGTTTTTCTTTTTTTCCAAAATGGTGGGACTAACTTCTGCTCAAAAAATCGTTTTAGTGAGTCAAATTTTTTTCATTGGTGATATGGAATTCTTGCTGAGTAGCACATTCAGTATAACTGAATGTGTTTCGTAAATGTTTCTCTACTAGCACAATAACTCATGCAGTCAACACTTTTCAAAACTTCCGTTATATCAAACTGGATTTCCTTTACAATTGTGAATAGTCTTGGTTGGTCAAATAGTTGTGGTCTTAATGAGAATTCCTAAACTATAAAAAATAATGGTGTTAACGTAACCTAATGTTTATTAGTGGCCTTAAAAATGCTCAGCCTATATTCTGCAACAAGAAAATTTCGTCTAAAATCTGCAAACATTATTAAATTTCAAGACCATGTAGATCATCGAACACTACACATCTCATGAATTCTAGCACAAACGGATGGTTTTTACCAGTAGACGTTTGGCGGTAAATATTTAAACTTGGAGTTTGAATTAACTCCAGCTTAAACTTGGATATGTGATTGGACGAGGTCAATTAAGAAGTAGCTAAGACGAGGTCAATTAAGAAGTAGAAGGAGCTCCGCGCCGTAAAGTTGATTGTCTACAATCTTGTGAATATCAATAGTCACTGGAGAAAAAGGATTAATATTGTGATCATTGCACTAACACTTGATAGTGCATCGGCGACCACATTGTCTTAAAAATTGCCTTTATTAGAAGTTTGTGGTCTGTGTAGATTGTGAACGATACTCCACAAAAGTCGTATTGGGGTCACCAATTTAGTTTATTTAAATAAAAAATTTATTGTTCTATTTTTGTACACAATTTAAAATGTTTAGTCTTTAATTTATTATGTTTAGGTTTATTTATAATTTCACTGAAAATGTGGAAGGTGTGATCCAAGGTGTGACGGATTAAATATGCTCGTTGATTCTGATTAAACGCCCTAAAATACATAGAAAAATTTAATTTTCGTCACCAGATACTTTAAAATGGCTTTAAAATGACTTTAAAATTTTTCACAATAAACCTGCTCCAAGCAGACCAAAAAAGCATGGCCAATTCTGGCCATTACATTACTTTAAAAGAAACTTGATACCTCCAATTCTAGCCATTACTTTTTTTTACAAAAAATCTGATACCTCCGCATAAACAAAAGTATTTATTGTGAATGCCACCTAACTTAGCTCCGCCATTATGAGAAAAATGAAAAACAAAGATTGTGCTGTATTGTGCTACAGTTATGCTGGATGTGCTACTCAGAAAGAATGCCATATCACCAATGAAAAAAAGTTGGCACGCTGAAACAATTTTTCGAGCAGAAGTTAGCCACGCCATTTTGAAAAAATGAAAAACAAAGGTTGTCCTGTATTGTGCTCGAGTTGTGCTGAATGTGATACTCACCAAAAAATATCATATCCTTATTAGAAAAATTTTATATCGCTAAAATCATTTTTTCGAGTAAAAGTTAGCCCCGCTATTTTAGAAAAAATGAAAAGAAAGGTTGTGCTGTATTGTGCTAGAGTTGTGCTAGTGGTGCTACTCAAAAACAAATTCGTACCACCAACAGAATAATTTAAACATCCTAGAACGACTTTTCGAGCTGAAGTTAGGCCCACCATTTTGAAAAAAATGAAAAGCAAAGGTTGTTCTGTATTGAGCGATTCCATGTCACCGCAACAGCATATGTTCTAGCATCCGGACTGACCTCCTCCGATTTCGATGAAATTTCATACACAGATAGCCAATGACAAAATAAAAATACTGTTTTTTGATAAATGAAATTTCGCTCTGGGGATGACACAGGGTGGCTGCAAAGTTTTACGGGCTCGCGAAACATTATTATCTTTGGCTTTCGATCGTAGACGATTGACTAAACCGATTTAGGTCATTTATAGCCCATTAGAAAGGTAATTGATAGACTTTATAATTTTTTTTTTTTAATTTTTTAGTAATTTTTTAAAACTGTGTTAAAATATTTTCAAAGATGGAGCTGTTGAGGGTACCCTCACTTTTACCACATTGTTTTTTCCAGAAAAAAATGTTTAATTAGTTCGTAATCTAAAACGAAAATTTCCCAATTGCATGATTTCTCGTTTTGAAAATAAAATTCTTACAAAATTTTAATTTCCGTTTTTTAAATTTTAAATAAAATGCATTTAATTTAACTAAAAGCACCTGAATTCTTGTTTATAGAAATTTAATTATTTTGAGGATACAAGTTCAGTATTTGAGGGTGTGGATGCTTTTTTTACATAATTGACTTTTCTCCTATTTCTACCTGTCCGAAATTAATTATAAATGAAATATATTAAAACTGATGCTGAGAATAATAATTTTTAATGGTAGGTATATGGTGAAATGAAATTTGTTAATTGTAGTAAATTACATGATGAATGTCGTCAATGTGTGGAATGTGTTGAAAATCTTAAAGAACGGGCTGAGGAATGGAATTTTTGAGGTGAAATACATGCGTTGGAGTACCACCGATCGATGCAATTTAGACACGTTCATCAATTCTTCTTCAGCATTTATACATAAAATAACACACAGGCTAAAATTATTAATGCCTCACTATTTTATGGCACAACAACAGTTCATTTATTTGGAAAACACAAAAGCAAACTTGAAAGTGGGAGAGTGCTTAGTACTTGGCGATTTTTTGGAAAATTGCTCTTTTGCGAAATCATCATCATCATCACAATCACAATCACATCATCAAAACAGGTGAGTCACTTATACACAGTGATAATTTTGATAATCCAAGTATACAAGATTCTTCGAAATCGTTTGTAGTATTTCACAGTAATGAAAAATATTTTGGGAAATTTAGTCTATGGGTTTCCCCTGTTTTGATAATTTGAGTGATATTTATTACAACTACTAACAAAAACTGTTACTACAATCATTTACGTCGTTTGTAGTTTCTGAGATCAAAAGAATATTGCATCTTTTTGCTCAACTGTACAATTTTTTATTTTTTGATTGAAAAAAAATTCCAAAAATATTTATCATTACTACAAAATACTACAAACGATTTCAAACAATCTTGTATACTTGGATTATCAAAATTATTACTGTGTGTAGCGGATTCACCTGTTTTAAGGATTTGAGTAATATTTTATACAACAACAATCAAAAAAATTTTACTACAATTATCTACGCCGTTTGTTGTTTCTAAAAATATTTTTCTATTTTACTTCGGTCTGAAAGACCTAAGTATTACATTCATGAGCTCAAAGTGAAATTCTTACCCCCACTTTTTTTGACATTTCTCGACGTTTTAGGACTTCTTGATTCTAAAAAAGCAAAAAAAAAAATTTATGTCTGTCTGCCGGCCGTCCGTCCTGCCGGCCGTTCTAAAAATAGATATACTTAAGAGACAGGTCCGAAAGGACGCTGTGTTCGATAACTGTACCGGAAGTGTGTCAAAAAAATCATTTGTGTGTCAAAAATAGCAAATTTTCATATTTTTGGTTTAAAAAACGTTCATTTAAAGTGATTACGAGTAGGAACATTAAATTTGGAGAAATCTTGATGGTAGGGATTGGTATGTGAGATCAAAAACTAGATTATTGCATTATAAGTTTGTCAAAAAAATGTTGTCAAGTGTGTCAAAAGAAAGATTTTTATTTATTTTTTTACCCAATTTTTTGGAAAAAACATAAAATTAATTGTTTGTTTGAAATGAGATTTTATTAATATTATGGACAGTTATGGCATTATAAGTGTGTCAAAAAAAAGTTGTCAAGTGTGTCAAAAGAGAGATTTTTTTTTAATTTTACCAAATTTTTTGGAAAAAATAAAATTGTTTGTTTGAAATGAAATTTTATTATTATTATTGAGAATTATGGCATTATAAGTTTGTCAAAAAAATTTTGTTGTCAAGTGTGTCAAAAAATAATTTCAATTATGTTTTAGCAAATTTTTTGGAAAAAAAAATGTAGCTGTTTTTATGACGTAAATGTAATTGAAAATGAAATTGGACATGGAAATTTTTGAATTTGTTATAGTTTTTGAAATATTTTTGGAATTTTGAAAAAGTTTGTATTTTTGATTTTGTAATAATTTTTGCATTATTTTTAGAATTTCGGAAAAAGTTTTAATTTTTGATTTCGTAAGAATATTTGGAATATTTTTAGAATTTTGAAAAATTTTAAATTTTTGATTTTTTTATAATTTTGAAAAATGTTTTAATTTTTGATTTTGTAATAATTTTTGCAATATTTTTAGAATTTTGGAAAAGTTTGAATTTTTAAGAATTTTTGGAATATTATCGGAAGTTAGAAAAAGTTTAAATATTTGATTTCATTCTAGTTTTTGGAATATTTTTGGAATTTTTAAAAGTTTGATTTTATTTAATATAACAATATTTTTGGTATTTTGATTGTAATTTTCCGGCAACGTATTGATGTTTCGTGTTAGTTTTGTAATAAGTTTTTAAACAGATATAAAAAATACTTGTACTTTAACAAAGAGTTATGTTTGATATACTGTAATGAAGAGCTTTCTCATTGGCGAACCAATGAGAATGGCATAGCAGGATGCGTACCTAGAGTGATTTTACACCTTAACGACTAAAGCCCAGTCCTCGTGGATGTGATGGAGTAATACCTGCTGCTACAACACAAATGCAGAAATGTACGCAATTTACGAAAAGTTACAGAAATGGAAAAAAATACAAGTGGAAAATGGAGACTCTGGCGACCCCGTTTGCGAAAGACCTACGATCAGCGCGTCCAACCCACACAATCATTCTCAGACGCCCACACACTCACGCTTCACACATGCCAACATTCACCCACACACTCAGACTGCGAAGCAAGACAACCAAGCTCTAAGACCCGCAGCAAGTATCGCAAGTGATAGTAATCAAAATTAAGTTGTATTGCTGTCCCATGAGCAACGTGATACAGCCCACAAACCACTGCCATTGCTGGTACACCGTAGATCAAAGCACTGGAGAACGTCACACGCCATATTGAAAGTCTTTATTGATTATTTCCCTTTTCTTTATTAATAACACCTTCAAAAAAAATTTATAAAATCATAAGTAATTCCCAAGACAAAATATTTACAACTCAACAAAATTATAAGTTCATTTGTTAGTTGAACAAACATGTCCAAACCAGTTTATTTCAATTCCTGTAGTTTACAGTTGGTTGATGTATCATAGAATTAATAAACCTAAAACATGACAAAAATTTGTTTTTTTCTGTTTTTGATTTTTTGTATTACAGGTTATTTGAGAATGATTGTTTTGAAAATATAACTTCATCAATTTAGGTGATATAATACAAGAAAAGGTATTTGGTATGTTAAGTTTCACCTCGGAGCAAAAATATTTAGATTAGAATCATTTCCAATTCAGACTAAATGTGTCACGCCACACGCACCGCCAGTTCGCACACACACGCAACGACTAGCACGCCCCCATTCAATCACTGATACACCCTTTCGCACACATTCACACCTCTACAAATAAAATAAAAATAAATCAAGTTCACTCACCACATGACTAAATCCTTCCGGCCACAACGTCTTACAGGCTCAGCCCTCCATCCTCGATGACCAATCCAACAGGTAAAGTATCAAGAAAATTGCTTGTCAATGTGGATAGAATTGTATAGAAAATACTGATGTGTTGAAATACGGTCGGAATGCGGCAGCAATAGCCCCAAAAATTTTAAACCTATGCTGTGTTGTGTTACGATTGAAATCCAATAGTAACAGCGAAAATTAGATCTCAATGTTGCGTTGAAATATGTATATTATCCAGTAGTAATAGCAAAAATTAGATATCGATGTTGCGTTGAAATATGTATAATACACAACAGCAATATGATTGTTAATATATCTGATACAACATTAAGAAATTTTGCGCTACTATAAGCTAGCGATTGTTGATAATAATAATATAAATTTTGATGAAAGTGACGTATAAACAGACAATTGGTGATAATAATAATATAAATTTTGGTGAAATTGACGTGTAGACAGGCAATTGTTGATAATGATAGTATGAATTTTGATGAAAGTTGCGTACAAACACAAGCAATTGTTGATAATAATAACATAAATTTTGATGAAAGTGGCGTATACACAAGCGACCCATGTGGTGGCTGACCCCACTCCTGTTCGCCGATTTGTTCAGCCGATCATCCTTACTCCGGTCAATAATGGAACAAGCATGTATTGGTTGAATCTTGCATAAGCAGACCCAAAATATAGACAATCGCTTATCAGATGTATGCAAATTTAACGACTGAGTGATTTATATTTGTTGAATCACCCATAAGCAGATTAGTTGTGGGTAATTGTTAAAAGTATGCGTGTGTGAATCTAGCGGCTTTAACTGCTGAGCTATATATGACTACTAAGGGAGTCACGCTTAATTTAAATCCACGTAGATAGAGGTTGCGGTAGTTGGACGTAGATAAATTGCTGAACTTAAAGGATGAACTCAATACATAAACACCGGTAGATTCACGCCGATGCGAAACAATTGTTGTATGCTACTACCGCATGCAAATGTAAATCAATTGTCGAACCAGGAATAAACATCCAGTCGGGCATATATTTTGATAATCACGACTAGTATATAGAAGCTAAAGGCCGAGCCATGTACATATATAATTGAAAACGCTGGCCCTGGTACATCAAATGTTCAACTATCAATATATCGTTCGTCAAAAACCAAAATAAACCATGGAAGTTTCTGATTAATCTTCACTATATATTTAATTTTTCTTTCTTTTGATTATTATTTTCTTTCTTTTTAAATAGTAACAGAACAATCCGTAGTTACTTAATTAATTATTTAAATAGCTTACATAAAAGCAGAGTTAATCGCTTATTGATTAATTAATAACTTCAACAAAAACAAACAAAGTTGATCACTAAATGATTAATTAATAACTTAAACAAATACAAACAGAGTTAATTACTTAATTAGGAATTTAATACTTTTCACGTAACTAGCAAGCCAGAAAAATGTATCTACTGTTCACAAATTGTAGTTAAAAAAAAAATGAGTTCGTACGACCTTGCTAACATGGTGGATGACTGAACATCATCATTCTAATCTTTTTCCGTCATATTCATTTGTTATAACGGTTAATTTTATTAATATTATTTTTCTTGGAAGAAAAAAAAACAATTGGTCCACTATTCATATAGAGGCATCTAACTATAAAATTAATAATGAAATAATGACGTATTTACCATGCAGGCCATCTGATATCCCGAAAATGGGCGTGATTTTGCCTCATCGAAACTGCTTGGAGGTCGTCCTTGGTAGATTTTTGGTATTTTTCTCCTTTACCCTAAATCTAACAACCACGGAATCACATTTGTTATGTTAATTCATTTAACAAAATAGGATACGGCACGAAATTATTTGCGAACTCATTCTTTTAGATTTTTTTTGAACCACAACACATATTAAAACTTCAGAAACAAGATTTATTTAATAAATTTGCTTATAATTTGATCGGACACATACGAACACATAATATTTTTTTATTTCTTTGGAATTCTTAATTATAATTCCACACGATAAATTACACTTTCCTTTTATTGTGATTTTTTTTGGCAATATTTTTTTTAAAAATGGATGTTAATATCACCCCGCCCGAATAAAATGAAAAAATGTCAAACTACATAGGCAAGAATCTAATCAGAGAGAATGAAATATATTAGACTAAGAGATTGAAAAATTGTATAGTCATTCCTTATATAGCAATTCTTTTAATATCGAAAAATTCGAAACAAGGGTTTCTGATGCAAGGAAATTAATTTACATTCTGTAAACAAATGTTAGGACCTTTTTTCGTTAAAACAAAACTGTTTGTTACTTTGTAATACTTAACATTGCAAAAATAATTTGACGAAATAAATTATTTCCAACACACTAGTAAGAAATATCAATGAATTAGAATGGGTTAAACGTAAATTTAATCGACCTCATGACGCTTACGTATTACAAAATAACAACTAACAACAGTAATACATTGAAACTCAGATCCATAACAAGAAGATAATTTGATAAAAATACCCATATAGGAAATCGAATGCATAACGAGTTGTAGGATAATAATTTTTTCTATTGCGACAATTGGACAAATATGCACAGCTATTTTGAGGTTTGAAAATTTCGTTGACCAAGTACGGTTAGTGTTTAGAGAATTCAAATGTTAGCAGTATGGTAACGTAAGGCGGGTGAAAACGAAGTATGAGTCAATAATAGGGGATTGTAAAAGAAATATTATTGTTAATTATTTTATGCTAAGAACAAATTTATGTACGGAAACTATATGCAAATATGACTATAGACTGTGGATGGATGAGAAACTATTATGAGCTACGTATGTTAATCAAAATGATGACTTATGAGGAAACAGACACTAATTAAATCGGGAATTTTACCGCTCTACATTATCATGTTCTAGTCTACATTACAATACATCGCTGCCCAAAACTAAAAACCATGTCCTCGTGAAAGTTTTTTGCCGAAAACTATATCAAAATCCTTTACACAGACCGAAATCTTGATATCTCAGAGCTGTGAGATTTCTGCCCCTCCATATTTTCCCTTATGTTTGGGTTCCAAATTCACACAGCTTTTGTAAGAATATTTTTTTTATTATCATATAATGTTGGTGATTCCTTTATTTTATATAAACAAAACATGCCAGATTAATTTATTACACCAGATGTCACTTATATTATAACTAGCTAGCAAAACTAGCACAATTTTAACACAATACAGCACTCCTTTTATTTTTCATTTTTTCCAAAATGGCAAAATTATTTTAGGGTTATAAAATGTTTCTGCTACTGATACGAAATTTTAGTCTGAGTAGCCCAACCAGCACAACTCAAACACAATACAGCACAGCCTTTGTTTTATATTTTTTTTCAAATGACGGTGCTATTAGTCCCTGGGCCTTCACCTACATAATTTTCTGATTACCACATATTTTATACTCCGTGAGGCGTCTGTCCTTGACGAGCTCGAAAACATTTGTTCTGCGATTTTTTTCAAATCGGCCGCTTTTGCTTTCGGCAAGCTCCGGAAAATGCCGATTGCCCGGGATCTTGTAAATTTTTGTTTTTTTTTAACTATGGGGGTTGGAAATTTGATTTAGAACACAAGGGTAACCTTGTCCGCCAAAAATTTGTCTGCTATTGTCTAGTCCGACTACCTAAACATCCAAAATGTCAGTTGTCGGACTCGACAATAGCAAACACATTTTGGTCGGACAAGCTTGCCCTCGTATTCTAAAACAAATTTCCAACCTCTACAGTTAAAAAAAATAAATGTGGTAGCAAATTTACTTTTTAACTTAATTTTTTAATTTAGATCGCGGGCAATCGGCATTTTTTGGAGCTTGCCGAACGCAAAAGCGGCCGATTTGAGAAAAATCATAGAACAAATGTTTTCAGGCTCGTCTAGGACAGGCGCATCATGAAGTATAAAATATGTGGTAATCAGAAAATTATGTAGGTGAAGGCCCAGGGACTATAACTTCTGTTCGAAAAACCGGTTTAGTCTGTCAACTTTTATTCATTGATTATATGCAATTCTTTCTGAGTAGCACAACCAGCACAAATAAAGCACAATGCAAAACAATCTTTGCTTTGCATTTTTTTCAAAATGGTGGGGCTAACTTCTGCTTAACCTTCTGCTCGAAGATATCCTTCTGCTCGAAAAATCGTTTTAGCGTGCCAAATTTTATTCATTGTTGATATGGGATTTTTTTTAGCAGCACATCCAGCACAACTGTAGCACGCGTTAGCAAATTATTATATAAAGGGGACATGCAAAACTTGTTTTGGTTTGCAAATTTTCTGCACTTTTAAAACCAAACCTATTTACGTTGGGAACCATTATTTATTTGTAAAATTTATTACAATGGGTCAGATGAGAAACATGATTCGTCTATTCAATTTTCTTCACATCAAAAGAACTCTTCAGTTTCTAATTGAATCACATATCACTTCCAATACTATTAATCTAACATTTTATGATACAAAAATTTGATACAATTGAATTCAAAAAATAACATTCTATTAGAACTAATATTCCTACACAATTTGAATATATATCTACATATATCTTTCACATAACAATTAATAGAAAATCTTTAGCTCTAGACATAACATAATATTCTTAAATAATCTGAAAAACGTAAACACAATCTTTGGATATGGGGTTTCCATTCTTGAAACAACAACAAAAATTCAGAAAACATAGGGGATGTAAATGAATACAAGAAAAATTATCATATTTTAATGAAAGGGTATGTGCTCAGTTTTGTTTGATTTGATTCCTCGATTATTTGTTTATATTCATTAATTTTAATTGGTTGAATTTGTAATTTGCTATCAGAAGCTTTTTTGTGTAATTAATCCTTAAAAAAGGAAAACAGTTGATGGAACAAATTTCAATCAATAACAGAAACGAAATTGTTTCTAGAGATATAAAGGTAAATAAAAAAAAATTTAATAAGGTAAAAATTATGTTAATGAATTATTTACATGCAAAATATAATTAAATTTAAAGGGTAATAAAATGGAAAAATTATGTGAACGGAGGGATTGAGTCTTGTGTGTTTAAAAAATTTAAGAATTTAAAATTATTTCATTGAAACATGAACTGATATTTCCCAATTATAATAGGGACGTTAAATATTGTTGGGATAGGTTGCGTGGAGTCTTTTCAATTGGAAACCGACCAATCTTAGAAACAAGTCGAGAGCAAAAAATGTTAATATATTCTGTGTATTTTGTGGAAACTATTTAACGTTTTATGAAAAAAATGATCAGTCATTTATAAAACAAAGACCTTTCAAAGCGGTTTTGAGAGGTAACACTTTCGAAAATTGCAGAAGAGATGAAATAAACGACCGGTTACTGTCAATAAGCAATTTTTTTGTCTTTTCTAGTCTCTACTTTATCTCCTGCCCTTCAAAAAATTAAAATTATTTGGCATTTTACCAATTTAACATCCAATTAAATTAATTAAATATCTTAAAGCAAACAAAAATTTCCAGACAAAATGTTATTTATATTTCAGATTTCTTTTTACCATGAATTTATTTTAAATAAAAATACATTCTTTCATTTCGCTAAAAGTCAAAATCGACATACATATTTTGCAACAGCTGCAGACGAGTTTTCCGAATTTTTTTTTTGTTGGTATTAATTTTTAATTTATTTGTGCAATTTTCCATTAAATTGGTTCAACTATTTTGTAGTTGAATTTTTGTTTTTGTTTATGTTTATAGTGGAGTTTACTCTTTATTCCAATTAATTTCGAATATACAACAATTTCCAATACATATACTTTTGAAATCCAATAACGAAAACAAAAAACTCATTAAAATCCAGAAGATAATTTTTGCGCTTTTGGTTTTGATTTGGATATTTTTTTTTGTATATCAACCTAGGATGAGTGGGTAGTTTATCGGTCGGTTAATTAATGAGATTTTTGGATTGTTCAAATAAATAATTATCAACCAACCTTTATTTTATAATGGATTAACTCAGAAATTAAAAATTACCTGAAAACTCCCAAGGATATTATAATGAAATTAACTGATGGTGTTTTACTATTAACAGTTAAAAAGTCCAACAATTTTCCCTGTTTCGTGTTTATAATCTTTACCTCTTTTACACAAAACCCCTGATTTAATTTACAAAAATGAAAAGGTTTTCTGTTTTTTGTTTTGTGAAGCTTTTCTGATTATTTCTTGTTTATTCATTTTCTTCTTTCGTTCTGTTATCACATTCAATAATTTATCACATTTCAAGTATCAGATAAAAATAATAATAATAAAATCTACTCCTACGATTTCCAAACAAAAAACGGAAAGAAAACCTTCAGGCGTATTCTTTGTTAATAAGGGTGGCGAAAGGAGGATCTTCAAAAATATACAAATAATATTATTTCAGGATAATGTCGAAGAAAAGAAAAACAGAAAAAAAAATTAAGAAAATTAACAGAAGTGGTTTTATTTTCTGTTTTGATTTTTAAAAAACGAATTTCGTTGCTGGTTAAGCTGAAGGAAAAGAAATATTCAAACCGGCACGGGGGTTAAATATAAAAGGAAAATATGAACCATTATTGAGAATTTGTTTAAAAGAATGTTTTCTGTTTTTTTATTTTTGGTAAATTGAAACTTATTGAATTGCCGTCTTTTTTTATATTTTTGCTTCTTCTCTTATATCTTAATTGGATGGATAATATTTAACAAGCCTTAATTGTGTAAGGATAAATGAAAATGAATGAAAATTATAATTTTTTTTTTTTTTGCTTTCGTGCTTTTTCAGCTTTGAATTGTGTTATAAATTTTAAATTAGGTTGATTAAGTTTTTAATGCTTTTAGATTGTGTTGTTATGGTGGGTGGTTTTGGGGTGAAGAGAAATTTTTTATTTTAATAACTAAAAATTGTAAGAACTTTTTAAATTTTTGTTCGAAATAATAGAAGAAGTAATTGAGATCTAATAGTACCAACTGAACTGAGCTTGAAAATTTTAGCAAATGGAATTAAAAATGGGAGTGTAAAAATTGTTTCCAATCAATATGAACTCAATATCTAATCAAATCATCAATCATTTCTACTCAACATCATCCTTCGTCTTAGATATTAGATAACATTAAAGGGCTTGCATATGCGTCAATTTGTATAACACTAAGTCGACCCGGCTCGGCTGAGACATTCCTAGGGTTGTAAAAAGCCCCACTATTTGTGACAAAAAACTCATCAATGCAGTAATTGTGGTAAATTAAAGTAAATTAATTAAATTTTTTTTATCAGAGTGAAATTATTTTATTCGTCCATATTTTTTAAACTAAAAAAACACTTAAATTTAGATTGTTCATTATTTTTCTTTGTTAAAATACAAGCTTTGAGGAATTTTTTTTAGGAACAAAATGCCTACCAATGAGGAAATTTGAAAAACACTAAAATAAATTGCGAGGGATTCTTTATGAATCATCGCGTAATTTTTCTCTGGTTTTGAAAGTGTTCGCGAAGCATACGCAATTGGTTTTTCCTCTCCATTTGGAAACACGTGAACTAGTTATTAATTTTACTGGCAATGATGGGTTAAAGTGAACCAAAAAAGCATCGGACTCCATCACTTTCTTAATTTGATCAAAAGAATTTTAGCAAACAGCATTCCAAATAAATTCAGAATTCTTTTGCAATAATTTATATAATGGGTTTAAAATATCGGTTATGTTTGGTACAAACTTACCATAATAGTTGATCATTCCAATAAATGCTCTTGTCTGGGTAATATCCTTTGGAACTGGCGCATTGACTATCGCCTCATTCTTATTGGCATCTTTGTAAAATCCCATTGAATCAATAACAAAACCTAAATAGCGAGCCTCAGTTTGGAAAAATGAACATTTTCCCTTACTTAACTTAAAACCAGCCTCATTAAGAAGCTCAAAAACCGCTTCTAAATTGGCTAGATGTTCTTGATCTGACGTCCCGGTAATTAAAATATCATCCAATAATACTACAGCTCCTTTACAGCCTTGAAAAGTTTTTTCCATAATTTGCTGAAAAATTGAAGGAGCGGGCTTAGTTCCAAAAGGTAGACGATTAACAATAAAAACTCCTTTTGTACTACTCCACGGTAATATATGTTTTGTATCTTCGTCCAACTCAATTTGATTGTATGCAGAACTTAGATCAAGCTTGGTAAATTTTTCTTCCCCCTCTAAGCAGCAAATAAATCATCAATAAGCGGAATTGGATAATTTACATTATCCAATTCCGTAACTTTTTAATTTTCTGTTCGGCTAAACCATATTTTCTGAACTAAAATGTTCATTGAAAAACTGTTCAAAAACCGCCGTTACTGAAGACCCTGAGTCAATTTCCATTTCCATCGGTACATTATTAATTAACACATTTAAAAAAAATGGCTTGTTCTCAACAATAATTGGATCATTGTCCTCATCAACATTAAAAAGTTCTAAATAATTTTTTCGCTGACTGTTATCCGCTTTATTTTGTCGCACATTGTTACCTCGTTTGTTTACAGTATCGCACATAGCTCTAACGTAACCTTTTTGCCACATAAATCACAAAACTGTCTTCTGAATCTGCAGAAAGCGCAATAAGCTAGATTATTTTTAGCCCCCGACTAGCTACAGCCCATGGGGTCGAGAGAAGAATACCTGCTGCTCCAGCAGAAATAACTGAATCTGTACGCGAATCATGAGATAAGAACGGAGGTAAAAAAAACAAGTGAATTAAATTAGACTCTGGCGACCCACTATGTACAAGAACCACGATCACCCCGTCCAACCCCACATTTACTCATATATTCTCATATTCTCACCCCTCATACACTCGCGCACCCTCAACAACATATACACACGCCCACACACATATGCACGCAATCAACCACATATACACACGCCCACACACATAAACACCCAATCAACCATACCTACATCCATGCCCATACGTTTAACATTTCATTCATCCTTCACTTCCAGTCACATAGAGATTTCATTGTTATACATGTTATGCTTTATAAAAATGATGGCGGTACTTAAGGATGAAATTTTAAAACAACATATCGGTTAAATAATTTAAATTGATTAGTAAATGAAGGGAAAAAAGGTTCCAGTTAGTGCTGGAATTATTTATTCGATTATTGTTTTAATAAGTTAAATTTCTATATAAATTCCTAAAAAAAAAATGGTAACAAATTTGTAAGTTTTCTGGCCGTAAAAATCCCGCGCATTCAGAACTTGGAATGCACAAACAGAACAAAAAAATATCATTTTGTTTGGTGTTACTGCAAACGGTTAACCCTTAACGCCTTCTCAGTGGGAAGCAATATATTTATACAATAGGCCCACTTCCTGGCTTGGAAAAAAAAATAGCCATAATTCAGCATTCCGATTTTATTCCCCTGTATAAAACCACACCCAGGATATATTATGACTTAAAGCATGTTCACGTCATGTGCCGGAGTGATGTTATTGCGTCTGCGCAAGGTCAACAATCCCAACATAAATTATTATTACCTTTGCTTAAATTAAAGTAAAAGTTAACATCAGAATCCACAAATAACGTTGGATCTTGCATAGATGTGATCGAAAAAAAACAGGTTTGACTTCTAAAAATAAAAAAAATTAGAGGTAGTCTTTGCTACTTATGATAGCCGTAGACATCAGTGTTGTGTGTAAAGAAATTCATATAAGCTGACACATTCCTCTGACTCACACGCGCATACACCACATACACTCTCTCATACATAACCCCATCACATGTCCATATACACACACTCGTACACCTACATACATAACCATAATCATTCATGCATAAAAGAAAAATTCAAATACGACTCGCCCCATGATGTTGTCCAGTCCCACTCTCCTATCCTTCTTCGTGCCCCACTCAATACATCATCTTACTTGTTGTAATTATAGAAACAAATTAGTTGACCCGAATAGATAGCGAGATTTGTCGAAATTATGAGCGGTGATACAACTGATGTTCACAAAAATCAATATTGACAGCGATTGTGTGAGTTGGTCAATATCTATCTGTCCAACTTGCAGACAGAAAACTGTGGCCGTAAGTAGATAAATTATCGGTTGCACAATTTTGAAACTATGACCTTGGTAAATGTTGTAGAGGCAGCGATGAAACGATCGTAACCAAACTCAAGGTCCGCCCTTATTCCCGCTGATGACAATAGCAAAAATGATAACAACCAAGCACGTAATGGCCACAGTTTACTTGTTGTCATAGATAAATACCGTATGTTTGTTTCTTTATTATCACTTGACAAACAGGTATGAAAGTATGAATGATGAAGCGAACAACTAAATTCCCCTTTATTGGGGAAAATGGTTGAAAATGCGCTGATACTGACTTTTTCACACGAAAATTTTTTTTTGTTTTTAATATGAAAAATAAACTATTTGAATGCAAAAAAAATTGTGTAAAAGTTACTTTATTATTTAATTCTCGTCGCCATGTGTAAGATAGCCGCTGATGATAGTTATGTAATTAAATAAAATGTAGTTTTTTACACAATGAAAATTGAAATGCTAAGTTTTATTGTAATGACAAAACGGAAGACACTTAGATGTCCAATATTAGTTTTTAAGTACAGTGGAACGACAAAGATAATTTTTTCTTTAGTTACAAATAATAGAATAAAGATGTCGTGTATAATACATTACAATAACTATAGGCATAAAAGAATGGAAATTCTAGTACAGTTGACCCAGAATATCTTGACCATTACAGGACAGGTTGAAAAGAGGACGTCTGGCTAACATCATTTATCCTGAACGTCATAAAAACGAAATGTTAGTCGGGATCGAACCCAAACCTTGTGATATATACTCTCAGGTTCTACCGTCTAACCTAGCCGAACTAAACGATAAAACTACTAAATCTAAGGATTAGGTCCTTGGTCCAAAGGTGGGAAATCCAGTATATAAAAAAATGTTAACAAAATGTGAAGGAACTGTCCGGACAATACAGGATTAAAGAAGAACTAAAGAAAACCATATGCCTACTGATGCACGTCTTTGGAATGATATATGTCACGCCAACTTAAAATTAAGTCAAATTATAAGTAAGAATTATTACCAACCAACTTAAAAACTTTGGCTTTCACCAATTTTGGGACTAATTGGCCACCTTAATGCTTGCCGGTGTCACTCAATACGGAGTCTCGGTGGAATGCGTTGTTGCCGGAAGAAACGCGTTTTTCAGCTCGCAAACTCTAGCACTCCCCGTTTTCGCAATTACTTCAGCGGTTAGTTCTTTAATTTGGGAGCGAATTTGGAGTAATTGATCTATGCGAACAATTCAAACGTCTGAGCATAGAATAGGACGTACCATGAAAGATCATGAGTAGACCAAAGAATACTAAAGTTTGATGCACAAAAGTAAATACGCACGTAATCCAGCAACGACACTTCTGATCAGTCTCTTGGATGCGTTTGCTATTCTTCACAAGCAATAAAGGTATGGTGAGCCCCATACCTTGAAAGGCAATTCTCAAACAATTTAGATTTAAACTGTGACCCATTGTCTGGGAAAATTGTTTCTGGATAATCAAAAAAATGGAAAACATTGGTTTCTACCAGTTTTCAAATCGTTCTGGGTTAAGGACCGATTTGTCTTCGTTCTGGGTTAAGGACCAATTATAATAATGTATATTCGTTGACCGAGTTTTTTTGATTTCAGAAATATAACCATAACGCGTAACACCGTGTTAGGAGCTTTTTGCAAATGTCGTGTGAGAAACATACGAATCAATTTTCTTGGCCATCTGAGGCCAAAAAAATCAACGCAGCTGATGCAAAGTTTTTCTCCTTCACCGTATGCAGAGGTAGGAGTATCGTAGGTCTGAGAAATTAATTTGTCAGGTAACTCTGCTGAAATCCACTGCTTCCAAGTTTGGCCTTCCAGTGTAACATCACTGCCAGATATATTAATTTAGTTACACACATTTCTTGCGATGCATTGTAGAATAAACGGCTTGGAATAATTACGTTTCACCAGAACCGGCATTTTTTGAAAAATTAAATGCCTTCCAGTTTGTTCAACATAAAACTTACTACATTTAGAGTTTTGTAATGAAGCGCTACTTCGTTTAATGACAACGAAGTGGCATAGCAGGTCGCGTACCTAGCGAGATTAATTTTTTTTGCCCCAGACTAGCTTCAATCTATGGGAACAAGTAAGAAACCCTGCTACTTCAGCACAAATAAACAATATAGTACGCGAGAAACGTACGGAAATGAGAAAAAGCAAGTGAAAGAATGAGACTCTGGCGACCCCTGTATCTGGAAGAACTGGAATCAGCCCGTCCAACCCCAAAGTTACTCACACACTCACGTACTACTGTTATGACCTGGAGGAGCTTGATGTTGAAATTACACTTTATTATTACACACAAAAAACGTACACATGATTTTATTTTATTAGTTTAATAACTGATTTAATTTTTAAATTTATAACTAAATAATTTTATAACTTTTATCAGAACTTATATGAAAATCTGTTTTGACTGTAAAAATAATTAATTCGACTGACTACACTAACTGATTGACTTATTCTAAAAATATACTAACGGACTGTTTAACTGTTGACTGTCTACTTTACTGGAAAAACTAACTCTAACTCTTAAAATTAATTGATTGGATATTTGTTTGTTTTTTGTTAAGTTGACAAATTTGTTGATGCTTTAATTTATTACAATTTAAAATTTGTCAAAATAGCAATAGTAATCATTTCTTTACTTTAAATGTTTAAAGTAAATTAAGGTATTATTTTTACTATTTCGAAATAATTTTGCTCGTGTGAATAATTTTGAATTTCAAAATATGAAGTAATAAGTAAGTCGATTAATTTAATTGAATAATTAACAATTTTGAAGTTTTGAGTTATTTGCTACATAGTTTAATATGTTACGAATGTAACAATAATGAATGTTTAATATGTTACAAAGTTACTCATGCACTCAGACACACCCACACACATATACACACATCCATGCCTATACGCAAAAAAATAACGGAAATATAAATTCATATGTATTTGAATTTTTAATTCGGCAAGCACTAAATCCTTATGTTATAAATATCTTCATATACATATTTATGGGTGCATGTGTTTATTTATTAAACTAATATAAACATAATTTAGACTTGACTAAACAAATACCATTGAAATGTTGTTAAATAATTATTTAATTTGAATATATTTTTTTTTGTAGTGAAAATATCAATTTATTATAATTTTAATTTATTAATAAACAACAACGTGTATCTTTTTTTGCATTCAACTTTGTATTTTTCTATTTTTAAGTTTTTATCAATAAGTTCTGCACTATTTATATAAAATTCTTGATTCTATAGTGCGCATTGGGTTCAAGAAAAAAAACATACGTACATGCTATATATATACTCGCTCACGCACACCCACATCCACACATCTATACATGCATGCACTCGCAGTCGCTCGCCTACGCATTTATTCACATTCATTATAAAATAAAATAAAATTGAACTCACCCATGGATAGTCCAGACCCCGCTTCTGTTCCTTTGATTTTGTACATTATGCCCTGCATTTTGCGTTCATCGTTACACATTGTGAATGGAACGACGCTCCTCTATATGGTGATCTCCTACCAGACTTCGTTCTCAATACAGGATTTACGGTATCTCCAAATTTTTCTGCAGCCTTTTTGGTATCAGCTCAATACCTGTGTCTTCAACCCAATTACAATCCGGTAAAGCCACGATATTATAATAACCGTAGGATCAGGGTGATAACCTCACACATAGGTTTACTTGGTGTTATTATATTTATTCTGAGCACAACGAAAGATGTATTACTTTAGCTCTCCAAGAAAAAACCACAATTTCAAGCACTAGGTTGTAGTAAGCAATACACTTTGATTTTGTTTTGCTATTAATGATTTTTTTACTGTTCCAAGCGTAAATGGCGTATCGAATTAACAAAAATAAATAACCTTTGCCGCTTTTGTTTTATCAATGTTCTTATTTTTATTTGTCGACAAAAAACAACATTTTTATTGTGTAAAATTTTACTTAAATTAGTTATATATATCAAACATAATCTATGGCGAATGGCCTCTTTACGAAATTCTCGAACTTGATAATTTTTAATTTAAATTAACAAACTATACAATAGGTTTATGACTAATTACACCACAACATAAATATATATTTTTTTTTATCTTTATTTTTATTGTATCACAGCCAAAAACATTCAAAAGTATTGAATGCATTAATTTGTTTGTTTCTGTTTCTTTAAAAAAAAAAATTGAGCAATAATTGGTTGATTACCTTTATAAAATTCCCGAATTTAATTCTTTTGGATTGACACCGCATGCAGAAAAATATAAAAAAATATTTCAATCTGACTAGCAGGAATTTCCAAGCAAAAAACTTGATATGTAAATGTCAAAAATATCAACAGCTGTTTTATCATCAGACAAAAAAAATCGACTAAGAGAGCCTCTATACGTCGATAGAAGTATTTCGATAAAAAAAGGTGTCTTCACTAAAGAAAAACAGAGACATCTATTATGAAATGATTTTAGGAAATTACATTTACCAGTGTATACACTTAGGAATTATTTCAACCACCAGGTAATAAAATTGGAGACTACAACCAAATTTATAGCAGAATTTTGGTTGTAAGATTTATATATGAACATAGT
The DNA here is from genome assembly GCA_963693315.1 of Diogma glabrata. Taxonomy (NCBI): domain Eukaryota; kingdom Metazoa; phylum Arthropoda; class Insecta; order Diptera; family Cylindrotomidae; genus Diogma; species Diogma glabrata. The sequence continues at coordinate 411,589,763 of OY856187.1, read as the reverse complement.
GGAATTCTTTTAGGATAATTTACCAGTAACCAACGAATACAAACTGAATACAAAAAACTATATTGGGAAACTATTATAAACCGAAACCTTGACCATACAACGATTGTAGGAAATTCACATGGGAATAGCGGAAGTACGAAGACAAATTGAGTAAAGGCAACTACATTGGAGAAATATTACACAACTATTTTAGGACAATAATCCTTCAAACGGAAACCATAGCAGATGATTATTATGGATTAAGTATGCAAAACTATGTGTACAGGACAAAAATGAAAACGACCATGAAAATTTCTGTTAAGGCAAACCTGGTGTATGCGGGACAGTGGCTCGAATTACAATTATGGAGCTTGAATCACCCGTCATAACAGTTTCTTATAAGATTTAAATTGAAGAATAGGTTCGGATATATTTGGAACAATTCGAGATTTCTTGTAATATCAAGTCAGCGTTATAAGTCAGCGTTAAATACGCACAGAGATAAAATAAATAAAAGATTAATAAGATGGGTGTGATTGCGTTTAACAAATAAATTTTTCTGGGGCTAGTAGGGTATCGGTCTGGTAGGGAAATCAGAACTTCTTAAAAAGTTGTATTAACTCTAACCTATAGTCTAGAATATCTGCATTATTGTACACGTTTCATTCAGGCATAAGTGTAAATTTTAAAATTATTTAAATTAAGTTTTTGAGTTTTATTAAATATTTAAAGTTTTTTTTAAATATTTAAAAAAAATGTACTGCTAAAAATCAATATAGAAAATCATATATAAAATCAAGTTCAATAAAATTTGGAGAACATAGTTTCAAAATCTATGAATTTCAGTTATTCAATTCAAAATAAAAATCAAATTTTAAATTTGATAAATAAAAAACCACATCAAAATGATTTATTCAAATTCAAATTTTGCTAACATTATATGTTGGTCAAACTGGCTGAAATTACAAAATTTGTTATATGAACATTTTCTTTGTGAAAGTTTTTTCTATGCATTAAAGCCAAAATGGGCAAGCTGAATACACTAATAACTGTTGAAATTCAAAAAGCCCTCTTCTATATTAATAGTTAATTTTTTTTAATCATTTCTGTTTGAAATAATTTTGCTGGCCTTTAGGGCGTCTGCGATACCACTCAAATGTTTTGTTACGTAAGATATCTACCTTAATTTACAATCTAAATTAAAGATTTATTGTAATTATTCCCATAGTAATTATCTTCACTACAACATAACTTTAAATTAATTTTCATTGTGCAATCACATAATTTCATAATAAACAATCCTATTTGATTTCTAATAATTATAACTAAAGCTACCAAAAAACGTTATCTACTGACAACAATAACTTTGTTAGTTCTTCTTATTTGTAAATAAAAACCATTAGTAGAATTATTATTTTCTTAAGATTATCATATTCATGTCTTACAATCATAATTTTTGTTACAACAACAACAAAATATTTATTTAAAGTTTTACATACGAATGCTATTGATTAAAACATAATGGGTGTGTTAAAAAGCCTTGATTCTATATAACTCAGCATGATCGAAACTTGTAAACTGTTAAACCTCTCCTGATATTTTAATTTAATTGAAAAACTTTACAAAAAAACATAGAAATTGGATTAGAAATTGAACATTATTACAAATAATAAAATAATTTTATTGTAAATCCTCTGATGTATGTTCAATTTAATATTATTTTAATATTAAAAAGCTCATACATACCCTTTGCACTTTCAAAGTTAAATTTCGATTGTAATTAAATGTTGTATCATTACAAAATTAAATAAAATTTATATAATATTTAAAATTATTTATGATGATTAGGATATGTGGTTAGAGATTTCAAACACAAAAAAAAAATTATTTAAGTGAAATTTATAAACTTCTTTGGGTTTTGTAGTAGTTTTTAGTCTTTTAAATTTTTCTTCAAGAAATTAATCAAGATTAATGAGATTTGTATTCACTTAGGGTGCAAAATTGGTTAAATATATCTCTTGATTTTTCGTTATCAAATAAGATTAGTGTTATATGTGGAACATTAAGAAAATTTATTAAGAGTAAGATTTTAATGATTTAAGAAATGGGTAAATCAATTAAATTAAAATGCTAATGTTAAAATTGATATTCTAAAATACAGCTGTTTGTATTTACTAACAGAAAGTTCTAAGCTTTGGTCTTCCACAGAAATGTTTTTAGCAAATATCTGGTCCGAAAATGGTACTGGTTGTACAAAGAAATTGTCATGGTCATTTTCAGGCACGGACATCTCCTTCTAAAAAATCTTACTGTAATTGAATCAATTAAAAAACACAACTTTAGATAAATAACGCCTTCAATTATCTTTTCTTATCCATCTGACAAATTTTAAGTCGTATTAAATTTATTGAGTCACTTTATATAGATAAATTATTTAATTTTGATTAAACAGAAAAAATAGATCAAAGAAATACGCTCGCTTAGATACATTTAATTTTTTTCCGAAGCAAATCGAAAAAAAAAATATCCAAACAAAAACCTGACATATGTTGAAAGAGATAAATCTTAATTTTTTTTTTAAATTTAATCCGATAAAATTTTTTTTTAAATATTAATTTTACTATTAGTCAATTAAAACATTGGAATATAAAAATATATTTTTAAGATTCAAAATCGTTTTTAGTTTGTGATTTAAGAAAATAATGAAAATTAAAATAATCGACACGTGTTTTAATATAATTCAAATTTGAATCATTAACGTTCTTAAACAAATCCAAATCGAACGAACTTCAAATTTCTCTTGAATCAAACAAATTAGAAAAAAAAAAATTCCACCCCCACCCACTTCCACCCTCTTCAAAATTATTCAATAATATTAGTATTTTAATTTTTAATGGAAGATCGATGTAAGGAATTCTTATTAAAAGTAGATGAAAAATTAATCTTTTTTTTTTTGTTATACATTGAATCGGAAATACATTTCAATTTCATTTTCAACATTTCTTTGTCATTGAAATCACTTGAAATATGAAATCCTAATGTTATTTTTGACTTTTGTTATATTTTCCAAAAATAAATTGAAATCGATTTGAAGCTTAAAGTGGTGATACATACATACATTAAAACATAAAACAAAATAGCAGAATATATTTGCGATTCGGTTTTTGTATTATGATTGATTGAATTTTAAATGCGATTTCATGTAATGTCATTACACAGTTTCCATATATCTTGAAGAAAAATTATGAATGTATTTACATATATCAATCTATTAACATCTGATGTGTAGTGTAAATATAAAGCTCAGATATGATTAAATGAAAAGCTACAACAAAAAAAAGAAATCTGTTTCCATTATAATTAATCCTTGTATGAGATAACTGATAAACCAACCAACAAAAAAAAAATAGAAAATAAAACGATTTTTCTTCAATTCAACGAAAGATTAAAAAAGATTAAATTTATAGCCTTCAGCTTGGTTTATGTATGTGCTTGTGTTTTTTTTTTTTTTGGTTTTGAAATATAATTTTATAATTAATTATAATTATTGTTTATTTGTGTTGATTGAAATCGTTGGTTTTTATGATAATTAATTGGTTAACGCAAATACTGGCAAGTAAAATTAGCACACCAATTTTTTTAAACGATAAGGATTATTAAGCTTGGTAGAAGATGAAATTATTACAAATGAAAATGTATTGTTATTGGTATTGGTATTGGTATTGGTATTGGTATTGGTATTGGTATTGGTATTGGTATTGGTATTGGTATTGGTATTGGTATTGGTATTGGTATTGGTATTGGTATTGGTATTGGTATTGGTATTGGTATTGGTATTGGTATTGGTATTGGTATTGGTATTGGTATTGGTATTGGTATTGGTATTGGTATTGGTATTGGTATTGGTATTGGTATTGGTATTGGTATTGGTATTGGTATTGGTATTGGTATTGGTATTGGTATTGGTATTGGTATTGGTATTGGTATTGGTATTGGTATTGGTATTGGTATTGGTATTGGTATTGGTATTGGTATTGGTATTGGTATTGGTATTGGTATTGGTATTGGTATTGGTATTGGTATTGGTATTGGTATTGGTATTGGTATTGGTATTGGTATTGGTATTGGTATTGGTATTGGTATTGGTATTGGTATTGGTATTGGTAGAGGTATTGGTATTGGTATTGATATTGGTATTGGTATTGGTATTAGTATTGGTATTGGTATTGGTATTGGTATTGGTATTGGTATTGGTATTGGTATTGGTATTGGTATTGGTATTGGTATTTCTATTGCTATTGCTATTGGTATTGGTATTGGTATTGGTATTGGTATTGGTATTGGTATTGGTATTGGTATTGGTATTGGTATTGGTATTGGTATTGGTATTGGTATTGGTATTGGTATTGGTATTGGTATTGGTATTGGTATTGGTATTGGTATTGGTATTGGTATTGGTATTGGTATTGGTATTGGTATTGGTATTGGTATTGGTATTGGTATTGGTATTGGTATTGGTATTGGTATTGGTATTGGTATTGGTATTGCCTATGGTATTGGTATTTGTATTGGTATTGCTGTTAATCTTGCTACAACTATTTGTGCTAATATTGGGATATGTTTTTATCTAGAAATAATAAAGACGTGAGTTGAATGAGATAACATTTAATTCTTATTCTTCTATTAAAATTAAATATTTTAAATCTAACAAATGTTTAAAACAAAAAATATACAAAAGCTATTCCTTGAATACGAAAAAAAAAATATGGAGCTTGTGATTGTTAATGTATAAATAAAATAATAAAGAACGAGTATAACAACATTTTTTTAGTCATAAATTTAATTTTATGTATCCTGTTGTACGTGTAATTCACCATCACCCTACTTCACACAAAAAAAGGAACAAAGCTTTTAAAAAAATATAACTAGAAAATATATAAAATTAAAAATATGTGTTTTGTATAATGTTAATGACTATAACGGTGCTATGGTTAAAAAATACATATTTTTTTTCCTTTTCATAAAAACAACAATTTGAAGAATGTAGTGTAAACCATCATTTATATTTATGTTAAGTAATAAAACTCAAATTATTCCTTTGAGTGTTTTCTTCTAATAAATGGTATTATTTGTAAAAATTCAAGATTATATAGTAGTAATATTTTGTTTTTGTTGTTAACCATCATTGAAGCAACCAAACCAAAAACGTACTTATAAAAACTCAAAACAAAAGAGGTTTATATATGAACTCGAAAAAAATCTCCAGTAATAAATGGAAACTGTAATATTCGTATGAAGTTAATTTAAATTTTTAAATTATATTTTTTCATACTTTTTGTTTTATAATATGCATTTATGAGTGGTTTGAGACAGTTAATTAAAGTACTAACAAAAATAAAGATGAACGAAATACATATTCAGACATCCTTTTATATGGAAAACTTTATTATTTTATCACAATATAATTTTTAATATTTTTTAATGCATTTTTTGTCTTTGAATAAAATCTAATTAATTTTTTTTTATTATATAATTTCAGGTTAGTACAAACAACAACATCTTACATCTAAAAAATAAAACCAAACATTAAGTAAGTTTTTTCAACATGTTTCCAAACATAATTGTATCTAGAAAGAAATATTAACTTTGAAATTTATTTCCCAATGGGATTGTTTAACTTAAATTTCACTAAAATTATAAAAATTAAAACTGATGATAAAAAATCATTCCCAGTTTTATTTTGTAATAAAAGTCCAATAACTTTTTAGTTTTTCATTTAATTTGATTATATATATAAATAAACTTTGAAGTTGTTTCAAAACAAACAAAAAACTATTTATAAAAACTTTTAAAAACTTACTCCTCCAGCAGGTAGCATTAATGAAATAAAAAATGTCAACTAATTTTATTTAATTTAAAATGGCGACGAAAGATGTTAAAATTAATGTTCGAAACGATCATTTTAAATAAACCATAAATCTTACCCACACCTCCCGATTTTTTCATTTGAATAGAAAATTAGCGAAAATTAATTTCAAAGTAAAAGCTTTTAAAAAAAAAATTCATTGCTAAATCGTAAATTTTAAAACGGATTTATTAGGAAAAATCTATTTTAATTTCACATTATTCTCGTAATGTTATATATATTTTTTTACGATTGATCATTAAAAGCATCAAAAACAAAATAAAATAAATAAACGAATTACGTTTAACGGTAAAATGAAATTATCTCGATTCTGGAAAAACTTTTATAAAAATAAAGAAACAAAATAAAAGTTTTATTTTTGTATTATTTAATCAATTCAATGAGTAAATTTCAAGAACTACAGGAACTACAAATAATGAAAAAACAAAGTGAGACGATTTTAAATGTGGAATTAGGAACAATAAAATCACTATCCTTGTTGTTTAGTTTTTGAAAAAGGTAACACAACCTAATAACGATTTTCGTAATACTTTGTTTGTTAATTTTCATTTTTGTTATAAATTAAATGTTAGTTTTGATAGGAAAAACTATTTGTTTGTTTCATTGTAAATGTAAATAACAACATCAATTTTTAGGAAATGCAGAACATATTTTGTTTAGATTTGATTCCTTTTAAATTTAAATTTTGTGGAGCTTTTTTTTATTTTTTGTGTTTCTGTAATTAGAAAAACTTTTAGTTTTCTTTGTATCGTAAATTAAAAAATAAACCTTTAATCTGACCGAGATTTTTATGTTATAACTTTATTATATAATACAACCGATGTTATTGAAAAGGTATGACAATGTTGGATGCAAATATGTATGTTTAAAAAACATTATCATATCTTTGTATTACCTTTTCAATCTTGAGTGGTAGTGTAAAAAAAATATATTGCTGGACAACCACAACCACTGGTCAATTTTCGAGCATTTATCCAGTGCAGAAGAGTGCATCTGGTATGTTCCACAACATATTTCTGAATTATATGGATGAAACATTATTTCTTCCTCATTTTCATCCTTCTGCCAAAGTTATTGCCAAGATAACCAACCCTGTTTGTTTGTGTGAAATGTGACTGCATTACTTTTAAGAACGATGTTTAAACACGGGCCCACCATTAGGGAACAATTTCGGAACTTTTTTAAGGTTATGGCGACGGCGGTCACATATTTAAAAAAAATTTCAGAACGAAACGAAAAATTATAGTTCCTTAGCATTTTCCCGTAAAATACGATAAAAATATTCACAAAAATTTTAAGGGTAGTTTTCTCCTTAGTTTTGGGGTTTAAAGCTTAAAAATAATTTTTCGAAATATATGACAAGTTTTTTTAGTTTAATTTAATTTAAAATATGCACTTTGAAATAATTGTTATCGCGTGATGGAAGTGGTATCGATGTGAGCGCTAGAGTTCGTTGAAGGTATAAAAACACAGTTTTTACGGAGTTCTAAAACTTTATGATCTTTTTTCTCGGAAATAGCACACAAATCACAACTCAAATTCATGTTCAATTGCCGTTCATGTTTGAATTGATTTCAAACAATTATAATAAAATCAAAACTTCAAACTTTTTCCAAAATTCCTAAATTATGGCAAAAATTTTAACAAAATCAAAAATACAAACTTTTTTCAAAATTTCAAAAATTATAATAAATTCAAAAATTTAAACTTTTTTTTAAAATCCTAAAACTACTCGAAAATTAATTCCAAAATCATAGGTCGAAATTTCAAAATTCCAAAAATATTTCAAAAATTATAACATAATCAAAAAATCAAGCTTATTTTCCAACGGTTCCTGTTATTCAGAAGTCGTGGAATCTGAAATCACACAAAAAATTACTTAAGAAACATCTCCCAAATAATTAGAATTTGTGTTAAAAATCGACATTTAATCTGCAACAACTTGATATTTTCCAACTGTTCCTTTAAGTTGAAAGTAGCTGAAGTTGGAAAGAAGCATATTCCATATCCAATTTGATGTTCAATTTCATTCCATGTCATAAAAATTATTAATTTTATTTTTTCAAAACAAATGGATAAAAAAATAAAAGAAAATCATTCTTTTGACACAGTTGACGGTATTTTTTGGACTCGCTTATAATACCAATGCCGACCATCAAAATTTCTCCACATTCAATGTTCCTATTCGTAATCAATTGAAATGAATGTTTTTTAAGCAAAAAATATTAGAATTTTCTTGTTTTGACACACTTAACGATTTTTTGACATACTTCATGTCAAATTTAATGTTTAATTACATTTCATGTCATCCAAATAATTATAAAGTTTTATATCTTTCTAGTCGAAAATGTTTCCCATAATATGTTTCTCAAAAAAATTGGGAAACAAAATATATGAAAATCATTCTTTTGACACAATTAACGATTTTTTTTGACACACTTATAACACAATACTCAAAGTCCGGGTCCAGATGCCTATCATCTCGATTTCTCCCGATCCAATGTTACTACTCGTTACTACTGAAAATAAAAGTTTTTTATGCAAATATATGCAAATTTTTTGTTTTGATACACGTCCTTTCGACTCTTACCATTAACATAACCTATTTTTAAATTTTGAAATCGTTCCAGTAGTTTTCTTGCTTTCGTCAGTTGTGATGGGCGGATGGCCGGCCGGCAGAGAAACAGACATTTTGTTTGCTTTTTTAGAATCTTTATGACCTAAAACGTCGAGAACTGTCAAAAAGTGGGCACTTTTGGCTCGAGATTCTAATACTTAGGTCCTTCATACCGCCGATGTTATTTAGCATAATTAAGCATGAATCAGAACACAGAAATGTTGGCTGAGACCAAAAACCACGTGAAATCAAAACAGCATATCACGCGCATGTGTCACAAAATTTTATCTGTTCATATACATGTTGTAGTAGACCATTAAATTAATATGAAAATTTTTGTCAACATTTTTGGTTTGAGTACCTCACCTGTTTGAAATTACTCAATGAAAGTTACTTAACGCCAATAGACCGAAAAAGCGCAACTATATGCTTAGTAAGCTTTGATCGTAAATTTTGCCTTTTTTATTTATGTATTTTATTTTTCGGAAAAAAGCTAAACTAATTTTGTACAATGGAAACTAGAAAATTAATTTTTTACAATGGAAATTTTATTCAATTTATTCAAAGTGACCTTGGCCTTTTTAAAATTCGAGAGAGGGACATGCGCATTAGTTTGAATTTACAGTTTTATATATGATTAGAAAGAAATGTTTTTCATGATTTTTATTATAAAATACAATGAAATTATTTATAAAATACAACCAAACTAATTTATTTCAGAGTTCAATACAATCCAATAAATTATTTTATTGTGCTCCGAAACATTCGCGCAAAAGGATAAAATTGTTTAAATAAAAATAACTGTTTAAACACTGATTATTGTTTGTAACAGTGACACATGCACCAACCAAACTATAATAGTTTAAAAAAAGCGGTTTGATTTTAATGCAGACGACAAACTATTTTTGTAAAAGTGAAGAATTTTGTGAACGACCTTGATATAGGGTTTGTTATTTGTACCCTGCTATCGTAAAGTATTTTTGTTACTCTTCTTATTTCTTTCGTATATCTGTTGAAAAACTTGAAATGGGATTGTGCATTATATTGCGTAGTTGGTCATTCACTATTTAAACTGTGTTATGATGTGGAGACTGTAAAAAGATTTTTGGCAACAAAAGCACCGTTTTAATTTTTGTCCGTCTAAATATTTTCCGGCTTTACACTTCAAGCTTCTTCCACAGCGATTTGAATAACTAAGATAATTATAGGTATTTATCGCACTGTGATATTGGCTTTGATCATAGCTTCATAATCATAGTTTTTGGAAAAATTACTTTTTTCATCTGATTTAGACCGACGAAATCTAGAAAACGGCTGAACGGATTGCAAAAATTTTTTTTTCTAAAAATAGGTTTACTCAATGGAAAGAGTCGAAAGTACGATGTGGACGAAATCATTAAAGTTCGTCAAAACAAGGAAATTTGCATATGTTTTGCTTAGAAAACGTTCATTTTAAGTGATTACGAATAGAAACATTAATTTTGAAGAAATCTCGGTGGTCGATTGGTATGTGAGACGAAAAACTAGATTATTGTATTAGAAGTTTGTCAAAAAAATATTGTCAAGTGTGTCAAAAAAAAGATTTTATTTATTTTATTACCCAATTTTTTGGAAAAAAATAAAATTAATTATTTGTATGACATGAAATTTTATTATTATTATAGAGAATTATGGCATTATAAGTTTGTCAAAAAAATTAATGTCAAGTGTGTCATAAGAATGATTTTCATTTATTTTTTTAGAAAATAATAAAATTAGTTATTTCTATGGAATGAAATGTAACGAAAATATTCTTATTGAGAATTTTATTGCATTATAAGGTTGTCAAACAAATATTGTCAAATGTGTCAAAAAATGATTTTTAGAATTTTTGAATTTGTGGATTTTGTAATATATTTTTAGAATTTTGAAAAAAGTTTCAATTTTTGATTTTATTATAATTTTTGCAATATTCTTAGAATTTTTTAACAAAGTTTTATTCTTTGATTTTGTAATAATTTTTGGAATATTTTTGAAATTTTGAAAAAACCTTGATTTAATTTAATTTTGACAATATTTTTGGAATTTTTAAAAAAATATGAGTTTGTGATTTTGTAATATTTTCTCGAAACGCTAGATGTAGAGGTTTTTGAAGAGTTTGCTGAGTGTATCATCTTTTCAGTAAATTTTGTTAATATATGATCTGTTATAATTTTCAGGAGAGGAATTGATTTTTCGTGTTAGTTTTGTAATAAATTTCTAAACAGAGATAAAATACCTTTGCTTTTACAAAGAGATTTATGTTTGATATACATCGATGCCCAAAACTAAAATCAAAATCCTTAACCAAAACCGAAGTCTTGATATCTCAGAGCTTGATATCTCCCCTCCATATCTTATGTTTTAGATTCATTTTTCATTTCCATTTTATTTACTAAATGATTTATCAAACAATTTTCACTAAAACTCATTACATCGAAAATAAATTAATAAAAAAACTTCGATATCATTATTAAAACAAATAATTTATTTTTCTATAATAAAAATTAGCCTCGGTTTCGATTTAAATTTACATAATAATATTCTTTGTTTAATTTTAGTTAATTACTAATCTTCGATCCTTTACATCGTAATAAGCAATTTTCTCCAACAGACAACAATTCTACTTTTTTTACAAATTAAACAATCATTTATGCAAACCATGTATTATTAATTGACGTTGAGTGACGTAGCTAAACCGTCAACAAAACAAATGTTTTTGCACAACAGCACAAATTATTACAATTGAAGAGAATAAATTAATAAATTATTAGCGAATTTCTTTATATATGAATACTATTATTTTAGAGTAAAAATTGAAAATAGTCCGTCGTTACACATTTATCAAAGCAACAGACAGTCTCAGACGAACTGATGATTTAATGGAACGGCTAAAAAGTTTTACATAAGAACTAGAAGTTGTGTTTTTAATAAGTGCATTGTAATGAAGCGCTGCTTCGCTGGTCAACAATGAAGTGGCATACCAGATCACGCATCTGGATGAGATTTATTTGCCCCATGCTAGCTTCAACCATCGAGAGAAATACCTGCTACTCCAGCACAAATAACTGTAATGTACGCGTAACATGAGATAATAACGGATGTAATAATAAAATAATTTGGTAGAATAATTTTTAACGGTTCATTGTAGTAATTATAATTGTAATAATTTCATGGACATTGTAATAATTTCATGGACAAAATGGTAACCAGTGTAAGTTTTCTGAAAGTAAACATCTCGCGTATTCACAATTTGGAATGCATCAAACCGAACTAAAATGAAAACATTCACTGGTGGGTGTTACTATAAAGTGTTTTTACTTATCGCTTTCTCAGTAGAAAGAAGTATGGTTGCATTATCTGTGACACGTCAACAATCCCAACAGTAATTATTATCAACTACTTTCCAAATTTAAATTGAACTATAATATCAGGATCTACAACTAACGGTGGAGCTTGGTTTGATGTGATGGAAATAATCGAATATAAAAAAATACAGGTTTGACTTTTAATAATAAAAATAAAATGATGGTAGTCTTTGCTACTTATGATAACCGTAAACTTTATTTTCTTTTTGTGTGGGTAGCAACTAATACAATCCAGCACATTCTCATCTGATTCATGCGCGCATGCAACACATACTCTCGCTCATACATCCCCACAGCCACATATCCATGTATACACACTCATTTAACTACTCAAACATACACAATCAATCGTACCTAAACGTATTACAAAATTAATAGAGCACTCACCCCATGATAGTAGTGGATCCCAGTTCCTCCTTGTCGGATTAGCCGTTCATCTCCCCCCGGTTAATTCGCGCCTACATATGTGTTGTTGAATCCAGTTTATTCGAATGGTGAATGAATTATTAAGAATAAATATATAGTTGAATCAGGTTTAAGTAGGCTGTTTGTTGAAATATATAATTGTCGAATCAGATAGCGGCAGATTAAAGGTTGAACTTTATACTTGTCGGATCAGGTATATATCGATCAAATGCTGAAATTGATGAATCAGATAAGAATTGATGAAATTGATGAATCAGAAAAAACACTCAATTTTTAACTATCCATATGTATATATATAACCAATATGATTAATGAGCTAACTATATTTAATTATTTATAAAGACATGCAAATATTCACCTAAATGTCACGAAATATACATATATATCCAATTAATTCAGTAAATTATTTGTGATATAACATCACCCCGATGGAAAATCTCCCATCAAGAATAATATAAGAACTGAATCTAAAAAATTATGGTAACAGTGATCACCAGAGAAATTAATTGACTAAACCTGAATTTATTAAATGTATGTTTATGTAAATTTTTTGTTTTTACACTTCGCTAGAGTTGTAACCCAATTTTTGGTTTATAATCATTAGCGTTAACATTTTTTGGTAAAGTTTATCTAGTCGGCTAGCCCTGATGAGAATGATAAACTTTTTTAAAGTTTAAAAATTTTCTCATTGGTTCGAAACTAGATCGCTCTAAAATTGTATGGATTGCAAAAAGTTTCATAATTTGCACCATAATTTTTTAGATTCAGTTCTTATATATATCCAGTGCGTATTTTATTATTGAAGGTCATACCGCACAGAAGTACCGGAAAAATAATCTTGTGAGGTTTTACCGTGAGATTTGAAATCCCGTATTAACACTAATGTTCTAATGATTTTCAATTGACATCGCGACACGAGCAAAACAAAATAATCTCGAGCACATCAAATTAACTATTCGAAATATTTTTTTTATAAAATTCACTAGTTTTAATAATTTAATTTGACTAAAATTGAACATGAACTAACAAAACTAGAATCGACACGTAACAAAAACAAATGTCAAAATCAATCCAATAAGACAATCAGATTACGAGTCACAATAGACTAAGTAAAAATAAGAGAAGGAGGCTAACTATCAGCTGCTATTTATATGCTGTCAACGCCGTTTCGTTGTTTATTCCCCAATAACAAATCGATAAAGTAGTTTCTTGGGAAATTATATTTTTATGTTATCGTTAGTTTTGATTCCCATTAAGAAGTACGGACGGCTAGTTTGCAATAGAAATTGGAAAGGATTTTTAAAAAAAAACATTGCTTACGAAACAATTGACCGAATTATATATGTAAATTATGGATTAATGACAATACACAACCGTTTTTTTTACTTCACCACAATTTTAAATTGTGTGAAGTAATGCAATCTATCGTGAAAAAAAAAATCTTACAGACCCCAAATTTTATTTTATCTTTTGTTTTGGACAATCCTCTATCTAAATAGCCAAAAAAAATTTTGGTGTACGTCTGTGTGTGCGTGGGTGGGTGGATGGGTGGGTTGGTGGGTGGGTGAGTTTTCTGCATAGGATCTTGATGAAATTTTGGCAAATGATACAGGTTCACTTGAAAATGGAAGATCTGGATTCACTTCAAATTTGGACAAAATGGCGGGGGGTCTCCCGAACACCTCTAAGTTTAAATCTTGAATAACTTCTGATCTCGGGCTATGATCTTATTGAAACTTAGTATATAAGGTTTTAATACTGTTTCCAATATTTCTGCATACCAACTTCCGGTTTGTCACTTCCGGTTAAAAAGTTTTTTTTCAGGTGTTTATCCCTACTGTAGCCTACAATTGCCGATCGATTTTCATGAAACGTTGCGAAAAGCTTTTAAATGACATGAGAAAGATTTTATCAGCTTTTCAAGCACATTGGATAAAGGGTTGGGGGTCCACCATACAACAGGTGGTTTTTTCCACTAAGTTTTTATGTTTGTTGGGAGCATAAAACATTCATTCGTGAATGAATTTTGATGACACTTTGGAAAAAGATGCAAACATGTATGACAAAGAACTGATTAGTTTTTGAGCTATAGTGAACAAAGTGGTGGGGGGTCCCTGGAGCACCTGTTTTTTTGAAAGCTCAATAACTTCTGTACCTGATAAGCGAATTGGATGAAACTTGGTACATGAGTAATGAGTATGTAGTACGGTTTAAAATAGTTCTGCATCCCAACTTCTGGTTTTTCACTTCCGGTAAAAAAATTTTTTTTGTACTTTTCTGAAGTTTTTTCAGTGTCACACTAAAGAATACAATAATGAAGCGATTATGATGAAACTTATGGAATAGGGTTCCAATTAGTGTGAAAACATAATTATCATATTTTGGGACACATTGATCAAAGTGGTGGGGGGTCTACCATACAAATGCTGACTTTTCACACTTTGTTTTTTAAGTTTGTTGGGAGCATACAGTCTTCATCCATTAATTTATTTTAATGACACTTTGGAAAAAGATGGAGACTTAAGTAACAAAGAACTGATTAGTTTTTGGATAATATTGGAATAAGTGGTGGGGGTCCTCCCGAACACCTGTTTAATGTGTCACACTTTTTTCAATGTTTGTTGGGAGCACACAGCATTCGTTCGTGAACCAATTTTGATGACACTTTGGAAAAAGATGCAAACATGTATGGCAAAGAACTGATTAGTTTTTGAGCGATAGTGAACAAAGTGGTGGGAGGTGTCCCATACACCTGTTTTTTTTTAAAGCTCAATAACATCTGTACCTGATAATCGAATTGGATGAAACTTTGTACATAATAATTTAGTATGATTTACAAAAATTCTGCATCCCAACTTCCAGTTTTTTACTTCCGGTAAAAAAAAATTTTTAATTATTGGCAGTTTTTTCAGTATCTTTATGCACACTACAGTCTACAATAATGAAGTGATTATGATGAAACTTATGGAAAGGTTTCAATTAGTGTAAGAAGATAATTATCATCTTTTAGGACACATTGATCAAAGTGGCGGGGGATCTACCATACAACTGCATTCCTTTTCACACTTGGTTTTTAAAGTTTGTTGGGAGCATACAGATTTCATTCATTAATCAATTTTAATGGCACTTTGAAAAAAGATAAAGACTTTATTGACAAAGAATTAACTGGTTTTTGGACAATATTGGAATAAGTGGTGGGGTCCTCCCGAACACCTGCTTATTGTTTCAATGTTTGTTGGAAGCATAAACATTCGTTCGTTAAGTAATTTTGATTACACTTTGCAAAAATATGCAAATATGTATGGCAAGGAACTGATTAGTTTTTTTTAGCGATAGTGAACATAGTGGTAAGGGGTCCTCCAATCACCTGTAATTTTTGAAGCTCAATAACTTCTGTACCTGATTATCGAGTTGGATGAAATTTGGTACATACACATTTAGTACGGTTTACAACAGTTCTGCATCCTAACTTCCGCTTTGTCACTTCCGATAAAATTTTTTTACTTTTTCTCGTACAACAGAATTTATGTTTGTTGGGATACTACTGCCTGCTTTAATATTTTTATTATTAGAACTACGAAGTCCATAATGTTGGTTAGCTTTTAATTAAAGTATTTTATGGATATTAGCTAATTATATATCCAGAACACTATGTTTCTAGAGCTGTGGTGAAGTCAGCCTATGCATCAGCGTCGCAATATTTTTGATAATTTTATAGCGATTAATGATTATAAATTAAACATAGGAAACTACATTGGGAAATACTACCAATTGACAGACGACGGTAGGAAATCTATGTGTATATTGCGGAACCATGAATACAATTTGGAAAAAGGAAATTACATTTGAAAGAAAATATTACACCACTATTTTAGAACAATAAATGTTTGCTTTATGAAAAGTATTGCAGATGCTATCACGGCATGAATTTAAGAAAAAAAATGATTATGAGAGTCTCAACCAATGCAAACTTGATGTATAGGCGACAATAATGAATCTATAAATCAAAGAACTACACAACGCTTCGTTGATCTCCAGACTACGACATAACAGCATGTCCACTAGCATGCCCACCACACGGAAATCGGGTAAAATAAAATTAATGCCATGACAAATGATTATCAATTCAATGCCCGCTTATGTCCTTTAGGGTTAACCACTGGAAGTAACAATCTTCTCTGCAATGCGTGAATAAGGTGAGAAGCCAAAAAGCTTCTTTTAAAACTCATCGTACCAGTAACATTTTTTCTCTTCCTCATACGTATTGCAGTGGTTTCAGAAGCGTCTTTTAAGAGTTGTTGATTCCGATTCTCAGAAGCCAGGTTCAAGAACCAGATTTTAACTATTAACTCCATCATATCATCCTAAATATCACGACATGGTACCATCTATTTATTTGACAAATTTAGTACGATTCTTTAGAGGAACACAATTTAATTTTATTAGAGCTTTTACTTTTGAATATTTTATCAGTCACATACACCAATTTGTGTTAAACAGAGATTTTCTGAACCAATATAAAATTTGGTAAATGTTTTTAACAAGTAAAGCTACTTTGGAACCATAAATCAAAAAACGTGCAACATTTAGATGTCTTCTCTATCTCCAAAATGAGCGTAGACCAAAAACCATCAAAGCATTTGTAAAATATATTTTTTAATCCGTTCTATATGGAGCACTTTGTGCTTCGTTTGAGTGTAACGCAACATGAACTAAATTGGTAAATTTTCTCCACCTCAAACAGCAATTTGTTGTTTTGTTTTGTTTTTTGTAAAATGAATTAAATAGTCCGGTCAATTTAGACATTCGAAGTTACATAAAGTCCCAACAAGCTGAATTTCAGTGAAATGGTTCAAAACATAATTATAAACAATGTCTAGAAGTTCCCCATCATTCCCGTGTATGGAAAAAATTTTATTCAAGGTCAAAGGTCAAAAAATTGAGTTTTTCGCCATTTTCAGCAAAACGGTAAGTTTTATTATAAAAGTACCTCAGACAAAAATTGTAGATCATAAAATTATCTATAATAAATGTATCAATACTTTTTTTCTTGCGAGCCACCGTTTCTGAGATATAACGATTCAAAAAGTTATAAAAGTTGTTATCGTCATAATATGCACACGTTTCCACGCCACCTATGAGGTAGTGTACTTAGCGCGTTTTTTTTAACGTGGTTTCACGAGTAGGCCTACTCCACGGGTCAGTAGGTGATCCTGTTTAATGTAAAACTATTGCAAAATAACGGAAATTTTCAAAGATTGGAAAAGATAAAAGCGATGTAAATTTAAAAAAAGTGTTGAAGTTCATTCGTCTTATTCAAGTTAGTAAGTAAGTAAGTTCCAAATTCTTGTTCTTCTTTTGATCTTCTTCTTGTTCTTCTTCTCCTGCTTCTTCTTCATCTTCATTTTGGATGCAAGTAAATTGCGTCAATAGCGATGTATCGCATGATGCTTCGTCAGAGTCAAACGAATCCTCCATTGTTTGTGATTCAATATTAGAGCACGACCGGCCTTGACAATTTGTGAATGCCAAAGAACAAAACAGTCCGACTTTTTTGCAACCACATTTAGCACTGCATCCCTTTTTGCAGTTGCAAAAAATAGTGTTCAGCAATTTTTCCGGCGCAGGTGGAAGTAAAGTTTGATCTGGCTCTAATATATTGAACTGGCTCTAATATATACTACAGAGTGACGCTCAAGACTAACGGTATTTCATTTATTATAGCAGTTATAAGACCCTAGCCACGCACACAATAGAACAAGAGACAGATATCTCGAAGTTACACTGGCTTAAAAATTAAGGGACTGGGTTTTATTTTACCTGATATTAATACGCTAACGAAAAATTTTGTGGAGCCTAAGGCTTTTTTATTCGAATTTTGATTGATTTCAAATTTTTAGTGCTAACTGATATTACTGTAACTTAGGTTTTAGAGATTTTTAGGGTTTTTTCGGATCATAAATAAAAAAGTTATTATATACGAAAAACTTTTTATATACATATGCATTATAAGTTTGCATACATACAAAAACGAAATTAAAAATTTATTTTATTTTTTTATATTTTCTTTTTTATATATTAGATATCGAACAACGAACAACAAAAACGAAACTTAAAAATTTTATTTTCTTTCTTATATTTATTTTTTCTCATCTCAGTTAGTTGATTTCATTTTACCGTTAGTTTTATATATATTATATAAAATATAACAACTCTAGATGTATATACGTTTTATGATCTACAATCTTCGTCTGAGGTACTTTTATGATAAAACTTACCGTTTTGCTGAAAATCGTGTAAAACTCATTTTTTTTACCTTTGACCTTGAATAAAATTTTTTCCATACACGGGAATGATGGGGAACTTCTAGACATTGTTTATAATTATGTTTTGAACAATTTCACTGAAATTCAGCTTGTTGGGACTTTATGTAACTTCACTCTCATATTTTGGTCTAAATTGACCGGACTATAAAAAACGAAAATTAATTTAATACTTTTATAACATGTTTGAAAAACAAGCAACAACAAATGAACTATATGATAAACAAAAAATTAAAAGTCAATAATTTCCAGTGGGAAGTGTTATAATTATTGACTCAATCATAAATTATTAAGTTTTCAATATAAAACAAAAGAAATAGTTTAACACCACAAATACTCCACTTGTATTATCGATTTAATTCAATTTCATATCAAATCATAAAACTCATCCTCCATACCAATAAATCGAATTTATAATAACAAAAATATATCTATAAAATGGTTGATGGTGATAATGAATGAAAATTTTCTAAAATCTATTTTATGTGGAGAATTAAAATTTTCGAACAATTGAAAATTTTTAAAAGAAAATTGTAAAATTGATGACTACGACAACAATGAAAATGTGCTATCCAACTTTATTAAATTAATAATGATTGTAATAACAATAATGATACTGATTAAAATGATGATGATCATGAATTGTGATTTAAATGGAAAAATGTATATCTATAACAATATTGTGTATTATTATGGTTACTTGTGGTTTACTTTATAGTGATTTGGTTTTGTATTACTATTTTGTGGACAAAAGATAGTTTCAAATTTATTTGTAATTTATTAGACAATAACACTTTTTGTGAAAAACATTTAAAGAATAATTAAAACTAAATTTTGACAATTAATGAAAATATTGCGTGTGGATGCTTCACCGGACAACAACAAGGCCGCACTTAACCTGACAATCAACTAAAAATAAAAACTAACTTATTGCACACCCTATTGTTATCCTGCATCAAAAGAACATTTATTATAATTTTTGTTTTTTTTTTTATTAAATCGATATTCAAATTAGAATAAATTAAATTTTAAGTAATTAATTCATTTTATTTTGTGATAAAACTGCAATAATAAATATTTTTATTATTATTTTGCGGATACGTATAATTTCTGAAAACTTTTCCTATTTGTTTTAGTTATGAAAATTATATTTAAATTATTGTTTTTTTTTTTTGTTAATTTATTCATAATAATTATATAAACTGTGATATTATTTAGATTGTCAGAATTATTGTGATTTATTGGATGTGTGAATTTGATATAATGCTAAAAAGGTGTAAAATTTGTTTTAAGAGAATTAAGAGATTGAATTGGAATTATACGATGCAACATTCGGCTGTTCGCTATCGAAAATATCTATCAATATCTATCTAAATATAATGTAAATTAAGCTAAATTCTGAGGGGTAAGCCACGATGTAGTGCAGGATGAGATACAAAAATATTACTTTTAATTGAAGCCTAAAGTTGAAAAATGGTAAATATTTACACGTTGATTTTTTCTTCGCCAATGAACGAACATATAGAAGATTCCACGTTGTTGATGTATATACCAAAAATATTCAATGGACGCTCGCTAAAGTACTTTGACAAGCTTGATACTAAAGAACTTAAAGGAGTTGTCATGTTTGGGCAGTATAACGTGAAAATAATATCATAACTACATCTTATTATGAAAACATCGTAGCAACGCTCAAGTTAAATTAAAACCATTCCTCAATGAAATCACCCATCATGACTGTGGAGAAATATAAGTTATAGGATCAAAACCGACTGAAATATATGTTGAATCGACAGGGATTCCTTTTGATTTTACAAACATATTTTTGAAGTAAAACTTCTTTAGGCGCATTATGAGAATTTTGCAACGGAAGTTATCATTTGAACAGATATATAACCACTAGGGTGGCCCTTAAAAACAAAAATTTTTATTTATTGTACGGCACCCTCCCATTTAGTGTGAATACTCATAATAATATTATTTGCAAAATCTGATATCAATCGGTCAATTCTAGGACGTGCCTCCGGCCACTTAAAGTTGAGAAATTTTGTTCTGGACCTTAAAAATAAATTTTTTTATTTTTTGTGCGACACCCTCCCATTTCGTGTCAATACCGATAAAAAAACGATGTGTAAAAATTGAAATCAATCGTTCAACTCTAAGGGGTGCCCCAGCCACTTAAAGTTGAGAGGTTTGGTTGTGGCCATTACAAAGAAAAATTTTAATTTTTTGTACGACACCCTCCCATTTGGTGTCAATATCCATAAAAATTTTAAGTGTAAAATTTGAAATCAATCGGTCAACTCTAAGGAGTGCCCCCGGCCACTTAGAGTAGAGAGGTTTTGTTCTGGCCAATATAAAGAAAAATTTAAATTTTTTGTACGACACCCTCCCATTTGGTGTCAATACTCATAAAAATATTATTTGCAAAATTCTAAATCAATCGTTCAATTCTAAGGGGTGCCCCCAACCACTTAAAGTTGAAGGTTTGGTTGTGGCCATTACAAACAAAAATTTAAATTTTTTGTATGACACCCTCCCATTTGGTGTCAATCCCAATAAAAATATTATTTGTAGAATTTGAAATCAATCGTTCAATTCTAAGGGGTGCCCCCGGCCACTTAAAGTTGAAAGGTTTTATTGTTACCATTATAAAGAAATATTAAAATTTTTTGTACCACACCCTCTTATTTGGTGTCAATACCCATAAAAATATTATGTGTAAAATTTGAAATCAATCGGTCAACTCTAAGGGGTGCCCCAGCCACTTAAAGTTGAGGGTTTTGTTGTGGCCAATATAAAGAAAAATTTAAATTTTTTGTGCGACACCCTCCCATTTGGTGTCAATACCCATAAAAATATTATTTGCAAAATTTGAAATCAATCGTTCAACGTGTCGCACAAAATATAAAAATTTTTTTTTAAGGTCTAGAACAAAATTTCTCAATTTTAAGTGGCCGGGGGCACGTCTTAGAATTGACCGATTGATTTCAAATTTTGCAAATAATATTTTTCCGGGTATTGACATGAAATGGAAGGGTGTCGTACAAAAAAATTTAATTTTTCTTTGTAATGGCCAGAACAAAACCTCTCAAATATAAGTGGTCGGGAGCACGCCTTAAAGTTGATCGATTGATTTCAAATTTTGCAAATAACATTTTTAAGGGTATTCACACGAAATGGAAGGATTTCGTACAAAAAATTTAAATATTTCTTTGTAATGGCCAGAACAAAACCTTTCAAGTTTAAGTGGCCAGGGGCACGCCTTAGAGTTAAACGATTGATATCAAATTTTACACATAATTTTTTTATGGGTATTGACACGAAATGGGAGGGTGTCGCACAAAAAATTAAAAATGTTTATTTTAAGGTCCAGAACAAAATTTTTCAACTTTAAGTGGCCGGAGGCACCTTTAAGAATTGACCGATTGATTTAGAATTTTGCAAATAATATTTTTACGGATATTGAAACGAAATGGTAGGATGTCGTACAAAAAATTTAAATTTTTCTTTATATTGGCCACAAGAAAGCCTCTCAACTTTAAATGGCCGGGGGCACCCCTTAGAGTTGACCGATTGATTTAGAATTTTACACATAATATTTTTATGGGTATTGACACCAAATGGGAGGGTGTCGTACAAAAAATTTAAATTTTTCTTTGTAATGGCCACAACTACACCTCTCAACTCTAAGTGGCCGGGGGCACCCCTTAGAGTTGAACGATTGATTTCAAATTTTACACATAAGATTTTTATGGGTATTGACACCAAATGGGAGGATGTCATACAAAAAAATTAAATTTTTCTTTGTAATGACTACAACAAAACCTTCAACTTTAAGCGGCCGGGGTACCCCTTAGAGTCGAACGATTGATTTTTAAATTTTGCAAATAATATTTGTATGGGTATTGACACCAAATAGGACGGTGTCGTTCAAAAAAATTAAATTTTTCTTTATAATGGCCAGAACAAAACCTCTCAACTTTAAGGGGTCGGGGGCACCCCTTAGAGTTGACCGATTGATTTCAAATTTTACACATAATATTTTTATGGGTATTGACACCAAATGGGAGGTAGTCGTGCAAAAAATTTAAATTTTTCTTTCTAATGGCCACAACCAAACCTTTCAACTTTAAGTGGCCGGGGGCACCCCTCAGAGTTGAACGATTGATTTCAATTTTTGCACATAATTTTTTTATGGGTATTAACACGAAATGAGAAGGTGTCGCACAAAAAATAAACGAAATGGGAGGGTGCCGCAAACTATATAATGAAAAAAAAATTTCTAGTGCAATCTAAGGGCCACCCTAATAACCACATTTATTCATCTCTAGCATACTACAGTCTGATTTTGAATTTTTAACATATGCATGCACACAATTCCAAAAAACGAAAGTGGAAATTTAAACACAATGAAATAAAAAGGAAATTAGAAGTAAAAAAGGCAAACGAATATTATGTTCGGCAGGTATGCGATACAATTCGATTATGTGTATTGTATTTTTTATACACTTATTCAGTATCATACTAAATGATATATGAGTTGGACGTGTCGATTTTAGATTTAAATATCTAATAATATAATATTCGTAATATTTTATTGAGTTTAGTAATTTTTTAAATTTATATTTTGAATTGTTTTAGTTTTTATTTGGATAATTTAAATTGTATTCTATTTGGATTGATTTCGAGAGGGTCCCATAGTTTTCTATGATGTGAAAAATACCGTTTTCAGAAAATTTGAAAAACCCGTATTTTTATGTTCAATTATGTTCCATGTCATCCAAATAATTATTTCTGTGGCAAATGTTTCTACTCGAAAATGTTCACCGTTATATGTTTGTCAAAAAAAATGAGTAACAAAATGTTTTGAAATCATTCTTTTGACGCACAACGATTTTTTTACACACTTATAATACAAATGCTGATCATCCAGATTTCTACACATGTGACGAAATTTCAGTTTTGTGTCAAATTTTTATTTTTACTTTCCTTCGTCGAAAGGAAACATTTAGTTTTTATGTCTTAAGACATCAAATTCATTTTTACAGTTTTTTATGTTTTTCTATAACTTTTGAAGAAACCCAAGTATTGAGTTCTCGAGCCAAAACTGAAATTCTTACCTCCACTTTTTTGGTATTTCTCGACGTTTTAGGACCTATTGATTCTAAAAAAGCAAAAAAAATGTATATCTGTCTGCCGGCCGGCCGTCACAACCGACGAAATCTAGGAAACTGTTGGAGGGATTTCAAAAATGTTTGTTTCTAAAACAGCTGTACTCAATGGTAAGTTTGATAACTGTCCTGAAAGTGTGTCAAAAAAATCGTCAAGTGTGTCAAAACAAGGAAATTTGCATATTTTTTGCTTAAAAATCGTTCATTTTAATCTTGATGGTCGGGATTGGTATGTGAGGCCAAAAACTAGATTATTGTGTTAGAAGTTTGTCAAAAAAATATTGTCAAGTGTGTCAAACGAATGATTTTCATTTTTTTAACCAATTTTTTAGCAACAAATGAAATTAATTATTTGTATGACATGAAATTTAATCAAACATGAAATTGGACATGGAAATTTTTGGTTTCGCTATAATTTTTGGAATTTTGAAAAAAGGGTTGTTTTTTTAATTTTGTTATAGTTTTTGCAGTAGTTTTAGAATTATGAAAAAATTATTGAATTCGGTCTGAATTTGAATTTTTGGAACATTTTTAGAATTTTGAAAAAGTTTAAATTTTTGATTTTATCATAATTTTTGGAATTTTGAAAAAAGTTGATTCTTTAGATTTTGTTATAATTTTTGCAATATTTTGAAAATTTTGGAAAAAGTTTCAATTTTCGGAATAGTTTTAAAATTTTGAAAAAAGTTTCAATTTTGAAATATTTTTAAAATTTTGGAAAAAGTTTTTTGATTTGGAAAAAATTTTTGATTTTGTAATAATATTTGGAATATTTTTAGCAATTATTTTAGTTCTGCAATATTTTTAGAATTCTGAAACAAAGTTTCAATCTTTGATTTTGTTATAATTTTGGGAATTTTGCAAAAAAGATTCAATTTTTGATTTTTGTAAGAATTTTCGGAATGTTTTTAGAGTCTTAAAAAAGTTTAAATTTTTGATTTTATTATAATTTTTGGAATTCGGAAAAAAGTTTGTTTTTTTGATTTTGTTATCATTTTTGCGATATTTTTAGAATTTTGAAAAAAAAAGTTTGTTTTTTTTGATTTTGTTATAGTTTTTGCAATAGTTTTAGAATTTTGAAAACAGTTACTTCAGTCTGAATTTGAATTTTCGGAATATTTTTAGAATTTTGAAAATGATTAAATTTTTGATTTTATTATAATTTTTGGAATTTTGAAAAATGTTTGTTGTTTTGATTTTGTTATAACTTTTGCAATATTTTGAGAATTTTGAAAAAACTTTGAATTTTTGGAATATTTTCAAAATTTTGGAAAAAGTTTCAATTTTTGATTTTGTTATAATTTTTTAAATATTTTTAAAATTTTGAAAAAAAAATTTATTTTTGACTTTTTGCAATTATTTAAAAGTTTTTGAGTAAATTTAAATTTTTGATTTTGTAATAATTTCTGGAATACACCGGCACACAAAAAAACAAAGTGGTCTGAGCTTTGGGCGTCACCCATCTACGGGCATGTTTTTCGACCTACGGAATACGAATTTCAAGTCAGTTTTGGCCGTCGTATTCCGCAGGTCGAAAAACATGCCCGCAGATAGGTGGCGCCCAAAATACAGACCACTTTGTTTTTTTTTTGTGTGGTGGTGATATTTTTAGAAATTTGAAAAAAGTTTAAATTTTAGATTTTATCATAATTTTTGAAATATTTTTATAGAAATCTGAATTTTTGATTTTGTAATATTTCTCTGAACGCTAAATGTAGAGGTTTTTGAGGAGTTTGCTGAGTGTATCATCTTTTCAATAAATTATGTTAATATATTTTTTTTATAAAACGTGTTTTTAGTAGGAATTACAATATGTGTCACAACAACACGTAAAAACCGTTTAAGACCAAGGTCTAACAATAACATGCGTTCTATGGTGATATGATTTGTCATAATTTTCCGGGAACGAATTGATGTTTCGTGTTAGTTTTGTAATAAATTTCTAAACAGAGATAAAATACTTTTACTTTTACAAAGAGTTTTATGTTTAATAAACATCGCTGCCGATAACTAAAAACAATGTCCTCATAAAAGTTTTATGTCGCAAACTATATCAAAATCCTTAACCAAACCTGAAATCTTGATATCTCAGAGCTGAGAGATTTCAGCCCCTCCATATTTTTTTTATTGCTTTTCTTAACTGTGTTTTCCTATTGCCAACTGTGCAAAACCCATCAAACTTGATTGAATTGAATTGAATGAACGGTTATCTATGAGCGATGAATTATCTATATCGAAATTGATAATAGATGGCGGTTCGATCATAATAAGGAATTGCTCAATTATATTTCTTAATTGAGTAAGAAGAAATGTAATTTTAATATCACATAATATATTTAAATTTAATTTGTGTATTTTTTATCATTACCAATCATAGTCCAATTGTTATTTATTTATTTTATTCTGTATAATTAAAGAATGCCAATTATTCCCATCAACAATAGAAAATTATTTAAAAGAGAATTTGTGGATAAATTATTGATTTTAAAGAGATGATTTGGTTGGTGTATAAACCAAAGATAAGCAACTAGAGTCGCGGCAGCCAACTACATTGGCGACCCCAATGTGATTTGTCGTTTTTGTATATTATGCAAAAACGCTCAATTTAAAATTCTGTATTAGAAAAAAATCTAATCCAATTTCATTCTCTTTATTTTTTTTTTCCTATTAATTTTTCTCTAAGTCTGAAATTCGGTTTTTCGAAATCAGATCTATTATTTATGTAAAACCTGGAATTGAACTTTTTAGCCAACACATTTTAAATCGTATGATTTCTTTGTTTTTTAGATCGACGTTTGGACAAATTAAACGAAGATCGGGACTGTAACTTTTAACGAACATGGTCATGAGTTTGTTTCGCTTTAATGTCTTACCGGTATAGTCATACAATTTTAATGGATTGGTTTTTTTGTTTGTTATTATTTTTTTGGTTTTAGTTTAATAAGCTCTGAGGACTTTTTTAGTTTGTTTTCGTTAGAGTAATTATAAACTATGGTTTGGGAATTTGAGTAATAAAATAAAGTGAAATTAAATATTCCAATATGAATTAAAGAAAAAAGTATATATATAAAATTGTTAAAAAGAACGAAATGTTTTCAATTTATTCTACTCCATTGATCAGCGTAACTTTGATTTACATGTTTGAAATTTGAGTTAACTCAAGCAACTCAGGGATATATCTACATACTGAGGTAGGATTTTCAAAAACAATTATGTAAGTAAATTCTTTTAATTTTTTTTTTGTTTTGATTTTCATTGGCTTTCAATCCTTGGAGTTCATCCGAGTTTTTATTCTGGTTTCCTTTCAGACCAAAGTAAAATGAAAAAATATTGTAAGTTGCTGTAAATAATTGTACGGAATTAGAAAAAAAGAATAATATATGAATTTTAATTATTTTTTACTCCATTCATTATACAACACATACTAAAAATATAACTCACTTTATTTATATATAACTGTTTGCCTAACAAAAGGGTTATTCTATCTACTTTAGGTAACATAACCGAAACAGAAGCTTGCAAATAAAAATCTATCTAATATTTTGATAGATTGTACATTAAAGATATTTATGTCCTTCATATACCATAAGTGTCCTTTAAGTTTCCATTTATGTTCCTTATATATCATTTCCAATATTTAGGACAAAACCAAAAACAAACCCAAAAAATTTCCGATCATAATAAAAAATAATTTCATAAAATCACATATTTTATTTCAATTGCTCCTTAATACCAACAAAACAAAATATTACGAACGAAGAGATGAAATAAAAATTTTCTTATTGAACTTATTTGTGAATTATGATTATATTTTATTGAAATCTACTTGGGCGGGAAATCTATACATAATGTTTTTTTTTAGAATTCTATTATCCTTAAACTCAAACATATGTATTTATATATTTTGTACAATGTAATATGTGTATTATACGAAAATATTTATATATGACAAAAAATGTTCATGGTTTATAGAATTCTTGCCACAAGAAACGAAAGGAAAAGAAAAATAATATTTGAAAGAATAGAAATAAGTTGGAATTATGTGATCCATAAACTATTGAACATGAAATAATAAAAATATTTCTGTTCACTTTGGTTGTTTTTTGTTTATTATTATTATTAAATATATAATTTGGATTTTACCTAAGCTAGGGGATATTTTGTTTGGGAAGATTTTCTCTGATTTGAGAACTGGGTTTATTCAATATCGTAATTATTATTTATTTCTGGTTGCGATAGTGACATTGATTTAATAATTTATTGAATATTACGTTGGTCAACTACTTTAACTTTGATTTTGTACAAAAAAAAATAAATGTAAATTGTCGGTTATGTAGTGCATTTTTTTACTTTATTTGAGTGAAAGGTTCATTTTGAGAACAATACTATTTTTGTTTTTAAACTGATACTTAAAATAAAAGATCTGTGTTATCTTAATTATGACGAGATAACTGAATGTAGTTTAAAAATTACCATAAAATATATAAATGATCTCTATAAACTCAACTCATTGAAGAATTTCAATTGATCGAAAGATATTGTTGATTGATTTAAAAATATAACGAAGAGTCGTTGTCATACACCATGATTCTAGGTTTCTAGAAACGAGATTGGGAAAGAATGAAAACGCGTTTTGCCGTGTTTGGAAGAGGCTCATTTTAGTTAAATCGCGAAACTATTATAAAAAGTGTTTATTAAAAAATAAAATAAAAATAGAAAATATTAATTTTATTTAAAAATATTTCTTTTGTTTTCTTTCTACTTTTTTAATTAATTTTACTCAAGTCTATATTTCTATAAAGGTTTTTATTAATTATAAATTCTGCTATCAACTTTTATGTTTCACTTCTGCTGGGTGCCCCGCAACGGCCTACTTTTTTATGTAATATTACACTGGTCCCGTGCTGAAACTCAGGTTAACCTAAAATTACAAATTTTGTTAATATTGACGGCAACAACGTTTAAAACATTATTGCAACCATTTTGAATGGATGACTTTTATTGTATTGTAACAATGCACATTCTTTTTTATTCAAGGCGTTGAAAGCAAATATCATCAAACAAATTTATCAAATGTTTTGGTTTGATTCAGCGTTTTTCCTTGAATAGTAAATGATATCTCCTAATAGTGGTCACGCTTTACGATGTGCAGCTCACTGGTATAAATCATTTTTTTTTGCATCCTTTTCACTAAACTCCCTCATTCTGTTAGCACTACCCAAGTTCGCTCTAACGTGGAAGTAGAATTTTGTAGCTCGCTACCCAAATAAATCTAATTTCCCGATTAAAATTATATTATTTTCTTTTTATAAATTTTATTGAATTTTTTTTTTATTTCATTTTCAAATAATCAAAATATCTTTAAAGTACCATTTTAGAAAAATAAATATCATATTATACTTATCAGAGACGGTAATCGTTTATTTTAAAGATAATTTAAAACTTTATCGTACCCATTATACTCGTTATTGCTTTTATTTATAGTTTTCGAGTAGAAATAAGTAAGCGATTCTTATTACGTTTTTTTTTTTTTTTGATTTTTTATCGATATTAACTGGAGTTGTTGTTGTTACTTTTAAAAGGGGGAATGATGGAGGGTTATTGTAAAAAAATTTATAAAATTTTAAAACTTTTAGTTTTATTACTGCCTCAATTTAAAATAATCAAATATCGTTTACATGTAATATATTAACAGGTTAAACTTTTAGATATTATGTTGTACGAATAATTTAAGATTATAGCAAAATGTTTGTTGATGCTAAATAAAATCGAAGAAAAGTTGAAAAAACATAGTTTTAATGTCGGTTTTGATTTTTCATGCATGCATTAATTCAAACTCAGGTGAAATCTTAATTGTTGTGATTAAATTTAATTGCATAGGTATAAAGATTGTATGATATTAAGCTACTAGTTAAAAAAAAATTAAATTACAAAACAACAACATATTAATGTTTACGCTTATATTCTAGAACCATCGGAAAAATACATAAAATAAAATGTAAAACTTGTTATAAAATTTAATGGGGCATTTTATTTGGTTTCTTGTGACAATTTCTATTGAAATCAAATAGTAATTGTTTGTGATTAGGTTGGATTACAAAAAGTTGGTTGTTAATTTTTTTTTAAATTTTATAAGTGAGTTCGGATTTTAATGTTAAAACAGTCGAGTGTGATATTTATAAGTGTTTTGTTTTGTAGTATATTTTAATAGCAAAAAATACAATTCAGGGAGAGTAGGAAAATATTTTTTATTTTTTTTTTTTGCAAAATTTAAATTAATAAAAAAAGCGGTAACGATCCGAAACGAAAGTAACAAAATTTGGTGACGATAATCTCAACAACAAGGGTTATGGGAGTATATTTTTTGCATTTGTAAGATTAGACGTTGAACTAAATATATTTAGGAGGAAATATACAAATTTCGCTTTGTTTGTTGAGGATTTTCTACCATCAATCATCAACATTTGATGCTCCTAATCAATGTGTTCTCTGTTTTTGTCCCAACTCAAATATTCTCACGGTATTCCTCATTTTCACAATCATCCGGCTCGAAGGACCAAATTTTTTTATACTAATTTAGATATGTTTAGTGTCAATCTTAAAAAATTATAAATTAACGTCTCTGAATATCTGAATAACATGCCAACTGTGGTTTGATGTAATGGATTGTGTTTCTCTAAGAAATTTGTGGAAATCGACTTTAAAATGTTGCGAATTAAAACTATCAGGGAAAACCCACAAGGGTAAGGAAGTCTAAAGACCAGAAATTCAATATAAAAAGTTACGTTGAAAGGCCATATTCTCACGATGTTCCTCATATTCACAATCAACCGGCTCGAAGGACCAACTTTTTTTTTTAATACGAAGTTTGACATGTTTAGTGTTAATTATAAATTAACGTCTCTAAATATCCGAAAAAATAGTGCTATCTGTAGTTTGGGGTAGGGAATTGTATATCTCTAAGAAATTGCTGGACATCAACTTTTGGGTATTAAAACTGTCAGGGAAAACCCACAAGGGTAAGGAATTCCAAAGATGAGAAATTTGACTCAGAACGAGAAAAAGTAGCGGGTTTCTATAGTATTGATCTCCTCCGAAGAGTACTCATTCATAATGTATTTGTAGAATATCAATCTCGTTGGTAAGATTTGAAATGCTGATCAACTTAATTTATTTATTTAGCAAGATTTAAAATGTAAGTATTTCACTTCATATCATTTTCAATTTCGACCCCCAAAAGTTTGATGGATTCTTCTATTTCTAGATCGTTCACATCAAATTTTAATGGAAATGGGTTTTATGTAGATAATCTTGTAAAGTAGCAAACTTGTGCTCTACTTGCATTGAAATATTGTATCACGTTGTATTAGCACTTTGAGACAACTAGTAACTAATTAAAAGCTTTGCATTTGTTGTTAAATTCATTTCGTAGTGCAAGTTTTGTTATGTTTTCAACTTTATATCTAAGTTATAGAGATCAATAATATCAGCAATTTATGGTCCTATTAAGTTACTAAAAAATCAAAAAATTAGTATATTTCTTGAAGGACGTTAATCTAACTGTATTAAATGGTCTGCTTGTCCAAGCTCCCATAGTAACGAATTATAAAAACTAGGAGGACCCACCCGGCTTGCTTCGCAACGCTCATAAATAAAGTTTTTGCGTAAAAATTTTGTTGACGTAGGATGAAAGTAGGATGTTGACGTAGGATGAAAAATAATCAGAACTCTAGCTGATCAGTTCGAATATATAAAAAATTAGCGATCAAATAAGTTAGAGATCAAATAAGCTTACTTGAAAACTTATTTGATCGCTAATTTTTCATATATCCGAACTGATCAGCTAGAGTTCTGATTATTTTTCATTCATATATTTAAAAAGAAAATTAAAAATTATATGCTAGCATTTCTCATTACCACTTTTTGAAAACATTGCTCCTACGTCAGCAAAATGTCTACGCAAAAACTTTATTTATGAGCGTTGCGAAGCACGCCGGGCCCTCCTAATCAACATTATTACGCATATAATCTCTTTTATTCCGACGACTCGATTTACCACTCACTTCCAAACGTTAACGACGTGGTCTTGGCATCGAAATATATAATATCGACATTATATCAAAATAATATCGAAATAATACCGAAATAATATCAAATAACAAAATAATCGAAATAATATCAAAACAATATCGAAAACGAATATCAAAATAATTAATATCAAATGTTCATCCTTCAATGTACGAAAACATAAGAAGACTAAAATGTATAAAAGAAAATGTATAAAATTCCATCTACGTTTGTAAATACACTGAAATTTGATTAGAATATTTTTACTAATACTACGCATACGAATATAAGGAAGAATAGAATATTTTGATATTAAACGAATATCAAAATATTTAATATCAAATGTTCATCCTTCAATGTACGAAGACATAAAAAGACTAAAATGTATAAAAGAAAATGTATAAAATTCCATCTACGTTTGTAAATACATTGAAATTTGATTATAATATTTTTACTAATACTCCGTATACGAATATAAGGTGTTAAACGAATTTCAAAATATTTAATATCAAATGTTCATCCTGCAATGTACGAAGACATAAGAAGACTAAAATGTATAAAAGAAAATGTATAAAATTCCATCTACGTTTGTAAATACACTGAAATTTGATTAGAATATTTTTACTAATACTACGCATACGAATATAAGGTGTTAAACGAATATCAAAACATTTAATATCAAATGTTCATCCTTCAATGTACGAAGACATAAGAAGACTAAAATGTATAAAAGAAAATGTATAAAATTCCATCTACGTTTGTAAATACACTGAAATTTGATTAGAATATTTTTACTAATACTACGCATACGAATATAAGGTGTTAAACGAATATCAAAATATTTAATATCAAATGTTCATCCTTTAATGTACGAAGACATTAGAAGACTAAAATGTATAAAAGAAAATGTATAAAATTCCATCTACGTTTGTAAATACACTAAAAATTTGATTAGAATATTTTTACTAATACTACGCATACAAATATAAGGTGTTAAACGAATTTCAAAATATTTAATATCAAATGTTCATCCTTCAATGTACGAAGACATAAGAAGACTAAAATGTATAAAATAAAATGTATAAAATTCCATCTACGTTTGTAAATACAGTGAAATTTGATTATAATATTTTTACTAATACTACGCATACGAATATAAGGTGTTAAACGAATATCAAAACATTTAATATCAAATGTTCATCCTTCAATGTACGAAGACATAAGAAGACTAAAATGTATAAAAGAAAATGTATAAAATTCCGTCTACGTTTGTAAATACACTGAAATTTGATTAGAATATTTTTACTAATACTACGTATACGAATATAAGGTGTTAAACGAATTTCAAAATATTTAATATCAAATGTTCATCCTTCAATGTACGAAGACATAAGAAGACTAAAATGTATAAAAGAAAATGTATAAAATTCCATCTACGTTTGTAAATACACTGAAATTTGATTAGAATATTTTTACTAATACTACGCATACGAACACAAGGTTTTAAAGCTTAAATCAAAAATATAAATAAAAAAATTAAAATATCTGTAAACATCCACAAAATTTTAGCACCAAATTGAAATTTGAAAAGAAAATATAAAATACTAACTAAATCAATGCATAAACTCATTCATACCATTATCATTCATTCACAACATTCAACGTATTAATATATAAGATAAAAAAACAAAGAAAAATAATGTCTACACTCTCCTAAATCAATGCGTAAACTGATAAGAAAATATAAAATACTATAGACAAAGAAAAGATTTAGACGATTCCATTTGATCCATTTGATTTGATTTGAGGGGAGGCAGTTGAATTCAAAAATACATTATAATTCGTCTATAACTTTTTTATTTATGATCCGAAAAATCCCAAAAATCTCTCAGATATAGGTTACACTAATATCAGCTAGCAGTGAAAATTTGGAATAAGTGAAAATTCGAATGATAAAGCCTTAGGCTGTACAAAACACAAAGTTAGCGTATTAATATATAAGATATGGCCCAGAAACAATCAACTGTTCTTCGTCGGAGAGGTAAACCTAAATTGGAGGGAGGGTTTATTTTAAGTCGTGTATTCTTTGATCTTTGAACCCAACTAATTTTATTAAAATTTCAGCGGTCTAGGATTAAGACTGAACTCAAATAAAAACTGCTCACAAGCTTTCCATATTCAAAATTTATCTATGATTTTATCTAAAGGTGTGAATAATATGAAATTTTAGTTTATGATTGCCATTAGTATTTTAAATTTGTTGCTGCAAATTTAAAGATGACCCAACCAGTTTGTATTCTGTTGCTAAACATACTAACGCTGAGGTATGTAAATGAGAGAGAAAATTTCATTTAGAAAAAAGTCAAAAGTATAAGGTTTATGTAACATCGATCATCAACATTTGATGCTCCTAATTCACTTGT
Source organism: Diogma glabrata (assembly GCA_963693315.1). NCBI lineage: Eukaryota > Metazoa > Arthropoda > Insecta > Diptera > Cylindrotomidae > Diogma > Diogma glabrata. The sequence goes on along the minus strand of OY856187.1, from coordinate 411,555,442 downwards.
GCTCTGCTTTGGTTTTAAACTCAAATATTCTCACGATATTCTTCAAATTCACAATCATCCGGCTCGAAGGACCAAATTTGTTTTCATACTAAGTTAGACATGTTTAGTGTTAATTTTACAACGGGAAAGTGTGAATGAGATATCTTCACATTTATTCCCTAGTCTTTGGGAACTAAATGTGATTGATTTAAAAAGCTAGTTTTACTGTTTGGCTTAAGTTTTTTTGTTATTTTTATCGCACATTTAAAAACATTACTTACTTACTGTTTGACCATTAAATTAGAAAATTGCTGTTTATTGTCAACATAAGTGAACAGCTCAAAAATTAAAAATAAATCCATTTCTTGCAATATCACACCATCGAAATAATATTGTTTCTTAAGTTAACAAAAAATTCAGAAAAGTACACATAAAAGCTCTTCAAATTCTCAATCCATTTTTATACTTAAGATTGAACTTAAGACCAAATAAATGAATATTGTCAGTTTCGTTGTCTTCCAAGTTCCATTGTTGTTGTTGTTTTCTTTGAAATTTAAATTTAAGTAAAAAAAAAAAAACAAACAGCAACAAAAATAAGCAATGAAAATGAAAATGTTAAATTATTGATCGAAATGAAAATTTTATTATTGATAATAGAAATTTATTTTCGTTTCTTGTATCCCCTGAAACAAAACAAAAACAGAAACAAAACAAATGAAAAATTGTCGACTGTTAAAATATTTATTAGAAAACGTTAAAGCTTTTTTTGCGATGGTGGCAATGTTGGTATCGTTATTTAAAAAAAAAGGGTGTGGTTGATGACATTAAAAAAAAATTGGTTTTCTTAACATGCAACTTTTTTTTACCTGTAAGATTTTTGAGCAAAAGTTTAATCGAAACTTTCTCCGGATTGTTTTTTTTTTTTGTTACTTTTGCCGCTTTGGGATTTGTTATATTAAATTTTTTTTTCAACTAATGAAATTTTTATAAGAAATTTAAATTTATATTAAAACGTTACGTTTATAATCGAATAGTTTCTAAGAAAACAAAAAACCGTTTTAATAAAGGAAATATCCTAAAAATGAAAAACAAAATATGTGTATATTTTTAAAATGAAAAACAAAAACAAAAAAGGAGCGCCGGAAAGGAAATTATGAATTTTTCATGTTATATCGTTTCACATTTCAATTTGATGGATTTGATATGAAGAACGAGACTAGGATACAAAACGAGCGAGGTATTATGAATTTTGAAATGGATATTCTATACAAACAATATGTAACGTCGTAAAACTATTTTTATTCAATAGATGTCACTATTTTACTGTTGTATTCCAATCATAAATTTATGAATTTCTATCATATAAAATAACAAAAGCGCGAAGAAAAAACTTTTTTTGTGGAATTTTTTTGGAACATAGAAATTCTAACATGGTTTCAATAAAATTAGCATACAATATGTAACAAAAATTATTATTGTTATAATATAACACAAAGAAGAAGAATTCTAACCATTAAACAAAATATAATTCCATTTCTACGATTACGTTATGTTATAGAATTTATATAAAATCATTGTTTGTTTAATTATATTTATAAAACAATGAAAATAAAACACATTAGTTTAACATGCTGCAATTTTTTCTGTTATTTGAAATAGTTTTTATCAACAGCAAGTACATATATATGTAGATATAGCTCTTGAATAAATCTTTATAGTTATGGATTAATTGAAATGTTATAATACCGGAAGGTAAAATAGGATTACTGCAATAAAATTTTTGACAACGGATTATAGAAACGGCTTTGAAATAAATTTAAGAAGATTTATTTTAACAATATTGATTTTGTAATGAACATTTTTAATCGTCTTTGAGTTGCTTGAGGTTATAATCCAATATTTTAAAATAAATTTGTAATAAGTTTTTTTAATTTGTTTATGGTATAATTAATAAATAAATCTACATTAAATATCTGTAAACAATATTTTTATGATGAATTATAATAAAGATTTAAGGAAAAACAGGGCATCATTGTAACGTTATTATTTGGAATAAGTTTTAAAAGGAGTTAGATTTTTGTTCTAGCATTTTTTACACATAATTATTTGGTTTGTAACTGATGTCAGTATTTTAAATTAAACATCACCGAAGACATTTGAAATCATCTTAAAATCGATCTGCAATTGTTTTTGATTTTACATCTAAGTTTGTATTGATCTTTGGGCATTTTAAAAGATGATCCAATATTACGAAAAACTTGTCACTTACGGCTATTTCTTTTTGTCTTGGAATAATGACAAAGAACTTTCTAAATGGTGTTAATTCTATAAAAAAAAGACTGAAATGAGTATTAAAATTTACAAAGATTAATAAATAAAAGAATCAGCTACTAACAACTAAAGCTTTTAAGAGATAATATTAAAAGATTAAAATTATAAACAATAATAGCGATAGATTTTGTTTTTTTTTACACTTAAACCTCTTTGACCTAATATTGCCATTTGTATAACGGATATTGACACATTTAACAATAATTTAAAATTCATAGCACAACGATTTAATCTTTCAATCTATTTTTAGATTAATCCTTTCAAAAATTCTTACATACAAAATATAAAAAAAAAAACTCAAGATAAACTTTATATGCATAAACTAAAAAGCTGCATATAATAAAATAAGCTTTTATTTATTTATATTTTACTATATTTGTACAATTTATTTTTTTTTTTTTGGTAATAATAATTTTTTGTTGCTGTTGAATGTTATTATTATATTTTCATGTATATATCAAAAATTCAAATCACAAAATTTATTCGCATAAAATTATATAAATACATGATATTTCTTGTAAAAATTTTCGAAAAATGGATAAGAAAAATAAAAAGTTATATAAATAAGTAATATAATAAGAGTTTTACTTTATAATAATTTTTCGAATTTTATTTTTTTTTTCTTATTTATTATGCATGGATTTTGCTTATTTTACTTAGATTTATGTATGTTTGCTTGTACATATGTTCATATATTTTGTTATTTTTCTTAAATATAATATGGAATATTTTTAAAGTAAATCGGATTTGGATTTATTTTTTCATCTTATCCTTACTTAAAAAGTTTTCACACAATTATAAAGATTGTGTGTTGGGTAGCCTAATGGTTTACGAACTATAATTGAACCTTAGAAGATTAAAAGAATTTTTAAACGAAATGTTAACAATGATAAACACACTGATAGTCAAAATCAGGTTTTAAAGTTGTAAAAACTGCTCTAACAGAAAGCCATCATACACATATATTCGATTAAATTAAGTCTTTAGGTGAAACTCGAAAATAATAACAATTTAAGTGTAAGTTAAAACAGGCAAACACTTGTATTGACAGCTCATGCTTCTGCATGGAGCCTTATTGAAATATGTCTCTGTATATATATATCTCTGATATACTTCAATTCACCATGATCTCCGTGACCACATTACCACCATGATCAGCATGACCACCTTGACCACCATGACCGCCATGACCAACATGACCATCATGACCACCGTGAACACCATGACCATCATGACCACCGTGAACACCATGACCACCATGACCACCGTGACCACCATGACAACTATGACCACCATGACCACCGTGACCACCGCGACCACCATAGCCAACATAACCACTATGACCACTATGACCACCATGACCACCATGACCACCGTGAACACCATAACCACCATGACCACCATGACCACCATGACCACCGCGACCACCATCTACAATCGACACATCCAACTCATATAACATTTAGTACAATACTAAATAAACTAATAAAAATAAAATTATCAAAACAAAATTAAAATTTATAAAAAAACAACATGGCGCGTAACCAAAAATCGTGACAATTTTTTTAATTTTATACTGCTTTAAAATTTCTCTCATACGCCGATAAAGGTGTTTCACTTAAAAAATAAACAAAACCAATCGCATTCTTATAAAAGGATGTTTTTGTGAAGGCAAGTGTGAGTTAGAGCAATCACTGCAATCTAAATCCTACACAGCCTCAGAGAAAATTAATTTACTGCTCTATGAGAGCCAGTGCTCTGCATGTGATCTATTTATTTTTAGATCACAAAAAAAATAATTTAACAGCTAAATTGTTTCAGGCAACCGAACGGTATAGTTAGATAATTTTTACCGGATATATGACAAAATTCGAAATGCGTTGAAGTGTAGCAACATGCAGTCATTCCCCAACTTTCCTAAAAGTTGGGTGAGAGGAAGGGTTTAGATAGATGCATCTCAATCTATATACTGTTTAAGAATTAAAACAGACCACAAAAAACACGACGGTTATGAGGAATAGAAAAACATAAAAATGTGAATTAAATTTTGTAAACGGTAATTAGAATTATGAAAAATAATCCGATTGAGATGGAATTGGAAAATTGACAACGGTAGTTTAACAGTTGTGATGAAAAAATAGAATATTTTCTAAACGTCACAATTGTGGGGAAGTACCACACGACCTGAAAAATAAGAGTTCTCACAAAGCCCAAGTATTATACGTAAAATAAATAAAAGAAAATTTTTATTGCGTTCTGACTGATATCATAAAAGATAAATGGGTAATTCTTATACAAACCGAGCACCTTTCTGACCGACACATTTTTGATTTGGCTGAAATTTTTTTATGTTTTTTATATCGAAAAAAAGATATACGTGTTGTTTTGTTTTGTGTGTCTTGTTTATATAGAACCCGTAAAAAATTTTTCAGCTGAATCAAAAATGTCTTAGTCACATTTTGTTCTAATCTGTTCGGTATGTAAACGAATGACACATATATCTAATTTTTGTAAAAAATAATTTTTTAGTAAATAGTTTTTTTTTTAATTTTTATTAAATACCATTTAAATTATTTTTTTTTATTTATGAATTCATAAAAATAATAAACATTTCTTTATACGAATTTTAAAAAATTGATCTATAACGCAGTTTTTTAAAGTTATATTGCTACTGTCTTTTGCAATTTGCATTCGAGCCATCATGCTAAATAAATATTGAATATATATAAAATTGAAAGTATGTATGGCTGTTTATCCTTTATGCATTAATACAGTAATCATCATGAAAATTTATGAAGTTGTTGTGTACGCTAAATTTTTGCTTTTTATTTAACTATCGTTTTACACGGTAGTTTGCTTTGACCAATGGTTTTTTTAGTTGAACATAATCTTTATGAAATTAAAAATAACGTAAGAAAGATAGTATAAACTGAAACAATTACATTTGTATATCAAAATTATATGTATTGGAATTTTATCGTATTCACTAAATATGTTGTCGGTTTGCAATTGTATGTAATACATGTTTCTAAAAATAAGTGAAGACTTAATACTTGTAAAATGATACTTGATAAAATCGATTATATCGATTTAAAGCTCACAATTACAGACGGAAATCGCATAAATTCTATATAAAGAAGCATAGCTTATGTATGATTAAACATGGATGACTATCATGATATATAAAATAATTAAAAATGGTGGCACTTAGCCGATAATTATGTGCAAATGGCAACAATTCGCATTAATAAAAATGATTTTGCTTAGCTTTCCGCAGGAAGATTTTTAAATTTAAACTTGTTGATCTATTAGTGTGACAACCACGCGTACTTTAGTCCCTGCTACTGGCATATGAGTGCTATTTTGACAATTATTTGATTTACAATGTGAGGTTAGTGTGTGTAGTTAGCGGTTTATCGTTCTGACTTGTTTCTCATTTATTCTACTAATACGATCCAAATACTACTATAATACGATATCAATTGATTGCGATTTCTAATGATGTTTTCACTTCTGACGTGCCTTAAGCACACTCTCTGTTTTTTTTAATATCCCCTTGGCGATTTGAACATACAGACCAATTTTTAAGTGCTTCTATTACACAAGATGAACTCAATGTTTTTATTTTTATGAAATCGAAATATCCAGAATAATGATCATCCATTAATATAAACTCTTGATCTTTAATTTGAAATAAAGCCGTTGAAACTATTTGAAATGAACGCTCAGGAATCGATTTATTTTTAATCAATTTTTCTTTGTCGTTTACTTTCCGTGTTTTTGACATATGACGCAATGTTGAATAACATTTTTGACATCAACCGTTTGATTACACCAAAACAAAAATTGCCTTGCTCTTTGTAAAATCATGTTTATACCAGGATGTCCACCATGAATAGTTTCTAAGATGTTTTGCTGGTCTAGTGTAGGCACTACAATTTTATTGCCCTTAAAAAACAAACCATCAAAAATATGGAGGGGCTGAAATCTCCAAGCTCTGAGATATTAAGACTACGGTCTGGGTTAAGGATTTTGATATAGTTTTCGGCAAAACACTTTTATGAGGACATGGTTTTTAGTTTTGGGCAGCGATGTATATCAAACATAGCTTTTTGTTAAAGTACATGTATTTTTTATCTCTTTTTAGATATGTATTACATCAATATGTTGTTGCAAAATTATAACAGATCATATAATATATTAACATAATTTAGTGAAAATATTATACAATCAGCAAACTACTCAAAAATATCGCAATTTAGCGTTTCGAGAAAATGTTTCAAAATCACAAATTCATATTTCTTTCAAAATTCCAAAAATATTGTAAAATAAAAAATTCAAACTTATGTCAAACAAAATTTTAAAAATATTTCAAAAATTATTACAAAATCAAAAATTGTAACTTTTTTCAAAATTATAAAAATTATAATAAAATCAAAAATTTTAAATTTTTTAAAATTCAAAAAATATTCCAAAAATTCTTACAAAATCAAAAATTGAAACTTTTTTCAAAATTCTATCTAAAAATATATATAAAATAAAAAAAAAATTTTTTTTCAAAATTCTAAAAATATTCCAAAAATTGAAATAAATCAAATATTTAAACTTTTTCTAAATTCTAATAATATTTCAAAAATTCTTAAAAATTCAAAAATTCAAACTTTTTCCAAAACTCTAAAAATATTGCAAAAATTATAACAATATCAAAAATTGTAACTTTTTCCAAAAATTATAAAAATTATAATAAAATCAAAATTTAAAATTTTTCAAAATTCTAAAAATATTCCAAAAATTCTTGCAAAATCAAAAATTGAAACTTTTTCAAAATTCCAAAAATATTTCAAAAACTATAACAAATTCAAAAATGTCCAATTTCATTTTCAATTACATTTTCAGCAAACTATTCAAAAACCTTCAATTTAGCGATTCGAGAAAATATTTTACAACATCACAAATTCATATTTCTTTCAAAATTCCAAAAATATTGTAAAAATTATAATAAAATCAAACTTTTTTCAAAATTCTAAAAATATTACAAAAATTATTACAAAATCAAAAATTGCAACTTTTTTCAAAATTCCAAAAATTATAATCAAATCAAAAATTTAAAATTTTTCCAAAATTCCAAAAATATTCCAAAAATTCTTACAAAATCAAAAATTAAAACTTTTTCCAAAATTCTAAAAATATTCCAAAAATTATTACAAAATCAAAAATACAAACTTTTTTCAAAATTCCAAAAATATTTCAAAAACTATAGCAAATTAAAAAACTTCCATGTCCAATTTCATTTTCAATTACATTTAATTGTGGAATAATTAAGGAGTTGAATACTTAATACAACCTAGTGTGTTTGCTTACTAGTCAGTGATTGAACTCAGAAAGAGATTGGGAATTACGTTTATCGAATTGTAAGGTTGGAAAAATTTAACATTGGTGACATCGGCAGATTAGTTAGCTGTTAATAATGGTTTTCTTAAGTGAATTGAAGGTTCTTGAGCTAAAGAAAGAACTAACACAACGTGGATTGTCAACAACCGGCATTTCAATATGAATCAAAAACTGGATGATGTAAATACAAATGTGGCTGCTTCTAAGGAAGAAATTACTTGTAACATCAATCAACAAATGGCTGCTACTAAGGAAGAAATCACTAGTAACATCAATCAACAGCTGGAAATAGTCTACAATAACATGGCTACAACCAAGGAAGAAATCAGTTTGAACGTCAAGCAAATAATGGAGGAGAAACTTCAGAGAGATTGTTGTCTTCAGTGAAGAACAGAGGAGCCGAAGAAACGGAGCACGTAGGGTTCAGGAACAGCAGTAGGAAACTCCTGTGCTGGATATGTAGGAAATCGGGCCATATCTCACAGGACTGCTGGAACAGGAAGAGTGGAAGATCTTTGTCTCCTATTCAACGGAAGTCCGTTGAAGGTGTAACTGTAAAGCAAAGAAGTGAGAAGAATATTGCCTACATTCCTATTTCAAGAATTGCGGTAAATGGTGAAAGCTTAAGTATCAAAGGACAACTTGAAGGTAAAGGTTGCCTCATGACACTGGATACAGGTTCAGCTCGAACATTCGTTCGCAAAGGTTTGATTGGCGGCAATTTGGAAGCATCAGAAGGATTGAAACTCCGAAAAGTAACTGGAGAATGCGCTGATATAGCTGGGAAAAAGATCGTTGAAATAAAATTAGGAAACAACCGCTATCAACAAGAGTTGATAGTGGCAGACATTATGGATGAAGTCATTTTGGGGATGGACTTCATGAAGGCGAAGGGATTTGTCTTCGATTTTGGATGTGGAATCTTAAAGGTTAATAATGTTGTGATGCCACTACTTGTAAATGAGACAGAGTCCATAGATATTGGCAGCGATGAGAAACTACGCAGTGCAGAGGAAAATCCAAAAGCATCATCCAAACAGATGACGGAGAGAAACGTCAACCAACACAGACGTTTGAACAAACACCAAAAAATAAAAAGGAGGCAAGTTCAGGTCCATTACGAAGTGAGCAATGTAAATGAAGTAGCTCAAATAGTTTCAAACAGGAATGAATCGCAGCTGAAAATGAGAATGGTTCAGGGACATGGCAATGTGAAGCACTCAAAGGGAAGAGATAAGGAGCACTTTAGAGATAATGAGAATCCATACTCATCACGGTGGTCTGACATAGAGCATAGTAATGACCAAAGACTAAGAAAGAGACCGGAAGTAATTCTATACAGCCTGGGAAATAGAAAAAGAAAAAAAATGTTTGGATTCAACAAATTGGAGGAGAGATCTAGATCCTGTTCGGGACGAACAGGCATAAGTGGAGGGTATTGTTACGATTACAGAAAAATCTAGAAGATTACAGTTTCTTTCAGTAAAACCAAAATACAACAAAACGCAATAACAAATGAATGAAATGAATAGTGTTGTTGTTGTTGTACTTAGAATTAAGGTCAACATAAAATAAATTATTTTATGAATCAAATCAACGTAACGTAAAATAATCGAATATTCTAATATTTTCTCAAGGTTTTTCAAAAGTGACCTCAAATTATCTAGAAATTAATTAGAATGGTATATAAACGATTACCTCTTGTATTTCGTTTTCAACTATTGCAATCAATGAACTTACGACTTCTCTTCGACGTTCTGAGTTCGTTGGTTCAATTATGTTTTCTGACGGCCAACTAGATTGGTCTTGGTTCAACCAAACAGGACCGTTCCACCATAAAGATGACTGAACTAGCGTAGTTGGCTTAATTTCTCTAGAAGCAAGATCAGCGGGATTGTCACTGGATTTTACATAATTCCAACAATTTCGTGGTACCTTTTCCAGAATTTCTGCAGTTCGATTTCCGACAAAGCATTTCCATCGCCTTGGAACATCGGAAAGCCACGCCAGTACTATCTTGGAATCTGTCCAAGTGAATATTATTAGGTTCTGCAGTTGTAGTGTATCCACCGTATAGGACATTAATCTGCTCAATAATACTGCTCCACAAAGTTCCAAACGTGGAAGTGTAATCTGTTGAATCGGTGCCACTTTAGTTTTGGCAGTAACTAGACGAACGTTAATATTTCCTTTGGTGTCTGTTGTGCGGACATAGATGACAGCGGCATAAGCATTTTCGGATGCATCACTAAATCCATGAACTTCTACTCGAAATTCAGTGTTGGAAATCATGAGATATCGTGGAATTTGAATGCTTTCTAAAGTTTTTAAATTCGATTGATTACTGCTCCATAGATTTTCAATATCGTTGGGTAATGGATCATCCCATTCTAATTTTTTGAGCCATAATTTCTGAAGTATTATTTTAAACACAATTGTTGCAGGTGATATCCAACCTAGTGGGTCAAAATTTTTAGCAATTTGAGACAGCATTTCTCTTTTTGATGATACTTCCTTTTCGTTTAGATTAATTTTATATGAAAAAGTATCTGTCGTGGATTCCACTGTATACCTAGCGTTTTTGTACTGCTAGATTCTTCATCTAAATCCAATGCATTGTCATCGCAAAGGTCCTTAGGAATGTTCTGCAATAATTCTAATGAACTGGATTTCCATTTCCTTAAATTTAGTCCTCCTGTAGCTAACACATTGATTATTTCTGGAAGTGCACGATTTGCTTCGCTAAGAGTATTTCTTCCAGATAAAAGATCGTCAACGTAAAAATCTTCTTCAATGGTTTTTGCGCCTTCAGGATATGTTAGCTTGTTTCTATTAGCAATTTCATGTAAAGTTCTTACAGCTAGAAATGGTGCGGAAGAAGTACCACAGGTTACCGTATTCAACTTGTAATGTTTGATAGGTTTCATTGGTTTGCTTCGCCATACTATTCATTGAAAATTTCTATCTGACTCATGTACTAGGACTTGCCTCTACATTTTCTCGACGTCTGCTGTAAAGGCAATTGCATGTTTTCGAAAATTTAGTATAATTGATACAAGATCTTTTTGTATTGTAGGACCTTCTAGCAATTTATGATTTAGAGATACACCTGTTGTTGATTTGCATGATCCGTCGAATACAACTCTGAGTTTTGTTGTTGTACTGTCGATTTTTTGCACTGCATGATGTGGTAAATAAAAGCAATTTTGGATTCACATGCAATCATTTCATCTTTTATCTCTTCCATGTGTCCTAACGCTATGTACTCCTGCATAAATTTTACATATTCCTGCTGAAGGCTTGGTTGTTTTTGAAACTTACGTTCCATTGATAGCAGACGTGATATAGCTGCAGGCTTAGAATTTCCAAGATCGCCAGAATCGTCATAAAATGGTAGTCGTACGACGTACCGATTATTCGAGTTTTGATGAGTATTTTTTACGAAATGGTTTTCGCAGTTTTTTTCTGATTCAGTCCTCGTTGAAACCTTTGGAACTTCTTCCAGTTTCCAAAACCTTTCAAGAAATTTATTAGAATCGTTATCTGATATAATTGCTGAGCAGGATATTGGCTGTTCCGCTTTATTATTTATTAAGCCACTTATAATCCATCCAAATTTGGTTGATTGTGCGGCACAACTCTCCTTAGCGTCACATCTGTCACTTAAGAAATTTAAAAAATTTTTCAATTTAGGAAAATCTTGATTTAAAGTTTTTTCTGCCCAACTCGACTGAGTTTCTTCATCAACTTTACTCAGTAAGATGTGGATGAGCCACGGGTCGTGAGATTCGGCTTCAGTACCTAAACATTTGATTCCTCGAATAATTTCATGAGACCTATCGCACAGCTTTCTTAAATTGTCACCAGTACCGCTAGTGGATGATGGTTGATCCAAAAAGGAGGAAATGAATGAAGATAGATACGGTTTTTTCTTATTATAGCGCTTCCGTAGTTTATCCCATGCTTCTTGGTAGCTTGCATCGGTTACCATGAAATGTTTTAGTAACATCGCTGCATCACCCTTTAGTAGTCCTTTCAAAATTTGAAATTTTTGACTTCCAGATAAAGATGTATGATTGTGTATGGATGAGATATACAAATCTTGGAATGCTAGCCAAGAACTATATTCACCATTGAAAGGTTCGATGTTGATTTTTGGAAGTGTAATATTTTCACTTGTATTAAGAAAAGACCTATCAAGAGTTCTTTCATTTAAGTTTTCAAAAAATGATCTTTGTAGAGATAGCAACTGATCAAATGCATTTTTTTCTGTGTTGGGTTGTAGAGGAGGTTGTTTTTGTCTTTCATTCAACTTATCGATTAACAAGTATTTAGCGTTATAATATTTTTCTTCAAATTCAATAAGCTTTGATTCTGTAGTAGAATCTAGTTTAGCTAAATTGTCTTCAGCATTGACAAACTCAGTCCACACTTCTTCCAGTTTAGATAAGCGGACTTCAATTTGAGTTGCGGTTGTATCTTTCAATTCCTTTAGCAAAAGTTACTAATTTTGTTGCACTAGCCATGGCTCGACCACGAATTATAACCCAATCGCTTGATGCCATTATAGTGTATTTTTCAATTGACGTATATGGATGATAATTGATAATAATCAATAAATGTGAGCAAAATTTCGAAATGTATAAATCACAAGAACTTCACAATTTTCAATAATATTAGGCTTGATATGATGTTCAATATATTTTTCAAATAATATATGTAGTTATAATATAGAATGTAGTTGTAATATCGTTAAAAAAAAAAATATATAATATAAAATATGATAAGATTAATTTTATACTTATCAGATTTCTGGATTAGCTATTAGCTGGTTGAATTCCAAAATGTTATATCCAATAAATGCGGCTGATATAGTCTGTAGAATATTCTGACAGCTTGCGCGCCAAAATTAGCTTCACTTTGAATTCACCGTTATTCACTGTTATTCGCGAAAATAATGCCCACGTTTTACAATATCGCGCACGATTACGGATTAGATCATAAACCGTAGGTCCTATATTCGCGATCCGGCTCGAAGGACCATGAAAATAATTCCACGTAGGAAACTATTCACTATAATTTGATCTTATTTTTTTTTTTTTTCTTCTCTTTAATCTTATTTTTTTATAAAATATTTTCGATTAAAGTATACGACCGAATGATCATAATATTTTATATAAATCAATTTTATAAAAATTGTTGCTATGCAGACAAAAAATTTATATTTTTTTTTGCAATAATTTAACTTATTACAAATCGTTGGTACCACTGGACTTATCGTTCTTGTGTAAACAACATCATTATTCTTATTTTGTCAGTACTGAAATCTATATCTATTATACATTCAAATAAAAATCTATGATTTAAAATTAAGCTTTCATTCAAAAACAGGAAAAAAAATCACTCTTAAAACCACTATCTAAAATCTCATATCGAAAACCAAAATGTAAATTTCATGTCTAGACATCAAAATTCTATGTCAAAAAAAAAAAAAAATAAATAAATTTACATATCAACCAACACTTTAGGATTCTTCCTTCTCCAAAGATATACACAGCAAATCCTTCTTTTACAAAAAAAAATCGATAATGTTGTAAAATAATCATAATTTGGTTTTAATTTTTTTTCTTGTGCTTTAAGTAACACAATGACACCAAAAGAAGAAAAAAAAATAAAGTAAGCTCACTTTGTTAGAATGTAGAAGGAGATTAGTTAAAGAATAAAAAAAACTTGGAAAATTAGAGTGTTATCTGATTACTTTATTTGAAATAAAATATAAAAAGCAAAATCCATAAAATGAAATAAAGATTTTCCGAAGCAGATAGTAAAAGGGTAATTTAGATGATTCTAATGATCAATATAGATTAAGGATAATAAAATTTATGTTTTTTATTTCATTTTTGGTAAATTGTAAACAATTTTTTTGGTTTTTGTATAATTTGGCATTGTTTTGTTTGACGATGATGATTAAGGATATTGGGTTTTGGTTTGTTAAATCATTATTCAGAAAATTTTCAAAAGCAGCGAAGTATATTTCAATCGCGGGATGATTTATTTTAAATTTCTATCAAAGTCGAATCATATTTCAAAACGATGGTCAAATTTACCTATAATAGCCAATATACTGGCTTGATATTGTCTCTAGTTCTTGCGAGCAATTTTGGTAAAAATCAAGAAAGTGACCTCTGTGAATTGTAAGAAAATGTATTATTTGACTCTGGATTAGATTAAAGAGTTCCTTTACCAAGTAGTTGTATGAAAGATTCACTTTGTGTGTGACTGGTTGGTCTTAAATTTATGGTAATAGAATCCAGCTAGCAACTGCTTAAATCTCATTAAATAAACTAGATATGAAATCTTTTTCAACATGACTCAAAGTAATGTATGAGTTAGCTTTCAGTTTGAATCTTTAGAATTACTTAAAAAAAACAGAGCATCTATAAAAAATCAATAAATCAAACTAACTTAAACAAATAAAATTTTTTGAAAATTAAACATCTTTTTAACAAGCGTCTTCAAGAAATTGACAAGATATCAATCAAACAATAAAATAAACAAAAAACCCATTTGGTCTTTTGACTCATAAATAAAATTATCATAAAAAATTTATCGATAAAAAATAAAAATATATATATCCGGAAAATAAATACATATAAAATATAGTTTTATTGACTGACAAAAAAACTACTGTCATAAAAATATTTTTTTGTTTTTGTTCTTAATAAAAATTTGATTATATTTATAGATAACAAAAAAGTAATTATTTTCCGTTTTCTTTACTTTCATTACAGGATCGAACAATTAACTTCCAATAAATAATAAACAAAACAAAAAATCGAAAATAAAACGAATACCCAGAATTATAAGAAATAGATCATTCCAAGATTATAATAGAATCAAAAAAAAAAACAGTGTTCCTGAAACGACGAATAACCATAATTAGAAAACATAAAATATGTCAACGAAACGACTGAAAATAATTAGAAAATCAACAAATATGTCATCCACAACAACATTAGTAACAGTTTCATTAATTTTACTTTTACGAATAGGAAATTTTAATACAGTTTCTAGTGGAAAAGTGCAACCGATACAGGAAAAATTAGGTGGACAACGTTTTGCAATGGAGCCACAAGATCAAACAGCGATTGTTGGGTCAAGAGTTACGTTACCGTGTAGGGTTATAGAAAAAATGGGAATGCTACAGTGGACAAAAGATGATTTTGGATTAGGAACGCATCGAAATTTAAGTGGTTTCGATCGATATTCAATGGTTGGCAGTGATGAAGAAGGTACGGTACACCCACCATACAAAAACGAATAATTAACAAAATGTAACAAACTAAAACAATCAATTTTATCTATTTTTAGGAGACTATTCTCTTGACATTTATCCTGTTATGCTAGACGATGATGCCAAATATCAATGTCAGGTTGGACCTGGACCTAATGGTAATAATTAAATTTTATTATGAAATTCTTTTTAATTTTACTGATTTTTGTGATTTTTATTTTACAGGTGAGCCAGGTATACGTTCCCGATTTGCCTCCTTAACAATTCTAGTTCCACCAGAACCACCAAAAATTTTACAAGGGGATTTCTTAGTTACAACCGAAGACAGAGAAATAGAGCTAGAGTGTATATCGGTTGGTGGAAAACCAGCTGCAGAGGTAAAACCTACATTCAACTTTTATTTAAGCCAACAAAAAAATTTAATTAATTTATTTCGTAGATAACGTGGATTGATGGTTTGGGTACGGTTTTAACATCAGGAATTGATTATGTAAAAGAAGCATTACAAGATTCTAGAAGGTTTACAGCAAAGTCAATTTTAAAATTAACTCCAAAGAAAGAACATCATAATACGTCGTTTACGTGTCAAGCACAGAATACAGCAGATCGTACATATCGATCTGCTAAACTGAAATTAGAGGTAAGAGTTTTTGTTTATTTGGAGAGTTAACTTGAAATTTTCCAACTTTTTTTTCGTTTGTTTCAATTAAATTTCCAAAGATTTTTTATTGCTGATTGAATTTTTTCGATAGAATTTTGTAGGAGTTAATGTCACTTTAGAATAAAATTTTGACACATGATTCTTCTGCTTATTTTATCTCAATATTTGTGTGTGTTTATTTTTATGACAATATAACGATTGGGTAACGATTATTAATCCTGTCTTGTAAAATATGAGAGGAATAAAGACGCATTGAGTTAATTGCTGGGGATAAAGGATAAACACTGACATCTTTGATTTATTTAACTCGTTTTTCACTAACTTCTTATCTACTTAAGAAAACTAGATGATATTGCAAATTGTTACAGTGGCGCCCAAAATTTTTAAAACTTAACTGTCCCTATACCATCCATCAAATACTTCTCGTTAGAATAAAAACATTAGCCCGGACTACAAGTGGAACTACACAACAAGTAAAAGGGTAATATGAGGGTTCATATATCCTAAAATAGTTAACTTTTAGAAATAAGAGTATATGATGTCCAGAGATCACTAACACCAAAAGTATAAATTTCGAGATATAAATTTTTTTTAGGTGAGCTCTGGACAACATATACTATTATTCCATTTTACCATTTACACAAACCTGTTTTGTATGATTATTGAAATTCAAGTTAGTGTTAGAGTTAAAAATCCTAGCTTTGATACTAGAAAAAGCCGGGCATACAAATAGTGCTCAGAATCTTTCACCTCTTCAAGACAACAGCCACAAAGAGAACTTTTGGAGAATTCCTAGTTTATCCCCCAAATATATTTGCGTTTTTTTTTTCAGATAAATAGAAAGATTAGGTCCTCTGCATCCTAATTATGAAAAAAAAAATTACGGAAATGAGGGGATCAAAAGATATAAAGGATCAAACTTTCAATTTTACTTTGGTCCCCCTTTGATTTTTTCGAAGTAACATGATTTGATTTTTGGTTTTTTTTTTGACTCAATTCTGCGACCTTGCACAACTTCGATCAAAGATAGCACCGCCCCCCCCCCTCCTCCGCGTCGCCCCATCGCCCCAAAAGTTCCCAATAAAAGAAAGCGGACGGCACAGGGGACGCGGAGAGCGAACGTGAGGGGAGCGCGGGGGGGGGGGGGGGGGGGGGGCGGTGCTATTTTGATCAAAGTTGTGCAAGATCACAGAAGCGAGTCAAAAAAAAAAGTCAAAAATCAAATCAAGTAACTTCTGCATCAGTTCCGAAAATAATCTGCTTAACCAAATTACTTCCTTTATAGCCTCGTTCGCTGCAACAATTTCGGCCTCTGTAGTAGATGTAGCCACCATTGCTTGCCTTTGACTAAGCCACAAAATTGCACCACCTGCGTACTTCACAACCACACCAGAAGTTTATCTACCAGTTTTCATGCAACCACCAAAATCAGCATCACTGAAACACTCCAGAACACCCAAGTTTTCACCCGACTTGAAAACTAAACCAAGATCTAAGGTGCCCTTAATGTACCGGAAAACTCTCTTGACACGAGAAACATCTTCCATTGATGGACTCTCCAGGAATCTAGAAATATACCCAACGCTGTAGTCCAGATCAGGTCTAGTCCCAAGCATAAGATACATCAATGCTCCAACAGCTTGTCTATAAGGAAATTTATGAGCCTTACTATCCTTCTCATCAACTATTCCCTTGAGAGTTAGTGTTGAAATCGGTTTGCAATCAGAAAAATTAAAACATTCCACGATTTTCTTGGCATACGATTTTTGAATTATTTTGATATGCTTATCTGCCACCTCGATTTCAAGACCCAAAAATTAGTCAGCTTTCTTCGAGACAATCTTGAACTCAGATTTATGCTCCCCATGAAAACTTCTAAATCTGTCAAATTATTTGCTGCTACTAGCCCATCATCAACATAAAGCACCAGAATTAGCTTCTTTCCGTTTTTCTTACAAATATATAAACATGGATCAGCCTTGTTTGCTCTAAATCCTAATTTCGAAAGAAAACATCCAAGACGTTTGTTCCAGCACCTAGGAGCCTGCTTAAGTCCGTACAAACTTCTCTTCAGTTGATAAACTTTATGGGTGCCATCTTCAAATCCTTCTGGTTGCTTCATGTAAATTACCTCATCAATCAAGCTCTCCATACAAAAACGCTGTAGATACATCAAATTGCATGACATGCATCTGCTCACTTGTTGCAATACTTAAAATGGATCGTACAGTTGCCATCTTCGCTACTGGACTAAATGTTTGATTGTAGTCAATGCCCTGTCGTTGACCAAAGCCTTTTATGACTAGTGTAGCTTTTTACTTGTCTATGCTGCCATCAGGATTAGTTTTTAAATGAAAAACCTACTTACATGGAATAGCCTTAGCTCCTTTCGGCAAGAATTTCAGATTCCGAATTTGGATTTCACTAAGTGAAGAAATTTCCCTGCACATGGCCTCTCTCCAGCTAACACTTTGCTTGCTGCTAATTGCATCTTGGAAACATTCAAGATTGTCGATTTCACTAACAAATTCTTCTGCAGAAAAAACATATGAATTAAGACGTTCTGGCATTTTCAACTTAGTACGATCTCCGAGATTTGGCTTTGGCGACTCTTCCTCGCTTTCTACTTTATAGTCTAATCCAGTTTCATTGTCATCATCACTTCGGTCATCAGTAAGCTTTGTTTCTTCATCTGGATTTTTTTCTTCAGGAAACACACTCTCTGGTTAATAGCTTTGAAATGGGAGCAGAAGTTTGTCTTCACAATTCAGAATTTTCTCGTGGAACTGCACATTTCTTGATAATATGAATTTTGTTCTCGGCCTTCACATAAATTTGGTAGCACTCATCACCATCGTACCCAACAAGAAAACCTTTCACAGCCTTTTGGTCCAACTTCTTTCGTTTTTGCTTTGGTACGTGGATGTAACAGACAGAACCAATGATGCGCAAATGCTTAATTCTTCGCTTTTTACCCATCCAGGATTCAAAGGGACTAATAACTTCAACTGAAACTTCAACTGGCAGTTCTATTCAAAAAATAAATAGCTGAATTGACAAGCTCTGCCTAAATTGCTTCCGGAAATTTTGCTATTGCATTTCAATACTTAAAAGTTCGAGCCATTTCTAGAATAGTGCGGTTGTCTCTCTCACTTCCACCATTTTTCTCAGGAGTATATGGCGCTGCCAGCCTCTAAATGATTACATTTTCTGCAAAATTTCTTTGATATCAGCATTATCGAACTCACCACCATTATCACTCAATAATTCTTTTATGGAGTGACCTTACATCCTAGCATAGGCTAGCATCTGCTTCAAAACAATTTTAACATCGGACTTTTCGTTAATAATGAAGCCATATCGACATTTTGTGTAACTATCTTTGAACACTACTAAATGTCGTACCTTCTTGAATAATTCGGCAAAAGGGCCCACAAACATCAGTTGACATTAGTTCTCCAGGACTACATACCTTCTTTCTTGTACCAAAAGGCAGCCTATGGGATTTTCAGTAAATACATGGTTCACAAATACCTCTGTCCAGCTTAACGTTGATGCCTAGATCAATCTGCAACTTTTTTTTAACAAGAAGTTTGTCTTGATGACCCCATCTTTCATGATATAGTTGTAATGTCGACTGATCTGCAACAGCTACGTTTACTTCAAACCATTCGGAACGCATCGGTTTAATAAATGCCTTAAACAAAGACCCGAGCTTCTATTGAACGTAGAAAGCTGCATAGTTAGCTCATCAAAAGTCGGTTCGTTTTCTTTTGATAACATCATCCAGCTTGAGTGAAACATTTCATAACTGCTTGGCAAAATGTGCAAGGTTTTGCAGACTAACATAAGATCGGGCAATTCATTCTCATCTTTTGCCTTAAGTCCGCTGTTCAATTCAACCCACAATCTCTTTAAAATAGCAATGTGTGTCGAAACATCCTGGACTGACACCCAACAAAAAGCAAAAAAATCTGTGCAGAATTTGAAAAGTTGATCCCTTGAAGTGGCTTCAAACTGCTTTTTCAACGCTTCCCAAGTCTCACATGCGGTATTTTTGTCCATTACTTTTTGATAAACCTTGTCAGTAATAGCGGTTGTTGTTGCTATTTGCCTTACGGTAGAAATCGGCCTTTTCTTTAAAACCCTTTAATTGTGTTGCCGTAGCATCAGCTCCTAGCGATTCTGGTTTTTGTTGCTTCCCTATTACATTTAAAGCTCCATCGTGATAGTCAAGCAGGTTCCTAATTTTCCTCTTCCAAATAGGCCAATCTGAATCATCCTTTAATGGTTTGATATGCTTTGCTAAATCCATTTCTTAAAGTTTAGTGGCTTAAAAATCCTACTTGTGCCTGGGCCCATAACCTCACAATAATTACTTCAACAGTAGAGACGATAACGAGTTATTACAACCCGGCATTCTAGACTGGTCGTTGAAAATTAAATTTTCTCAGACTCCCCTAAAAAATTCATTTTGACACAAAACACGAGGATATTTTTTTTAACTAAACAGAACACGTGCCGCAAAATCATCGAAGTTAACTTTTGGGTAAAATCGTGGATTTTTTTGAATATCTCATATATGCAGAGTTAAAAACAAAATCTTGCAACTTTTTTGTAGGAAATTTAATTCTCTGGTGATTTTTTGCCTAAAACGTATATTTCTGATGATATTTTGAAAAAAAAAACTCGAAATTCATCGTAAATCATATAAACAAATACGACGAAAAAGTAGTAATTTTGTTTTTTTTCTTTTCACGATTATATTTTTATTTTTTTTTATTCCATAGAAGAAGAAGAAAATTAGTACTTTTTTGTCATCCTTATTATTTATATTTTTTATGAGTTACGCGAATCACAAAGTTTTTTCCAAATATCATCAGAAATATACGTTTTAGGCAAACAATGATCCTGACCTTTTTTGGAGAGAATTAATTTTCACACAAAAATGTTTATGCTATTTTTGTTTTAAATCTACATATTTCATGAGATATATAACAAAATTTACGATTTTATCAACATATCAACTTCGACGATTTTGCGGCACGGCACGTGTTCTTTCTTTAAAAAAAAAAAATGCCTTCGTGGTTTTTTCGCCAAATATAATTGTTTTAGGGGGTGTCTGAGAAAATATAATTTTTATCTACTAGTTTAGTGCGTTCATTGATAGCATAAACCTCCGCTTGAAGAATTCTACACAAAGCCATCCAAGTGAAAATTTCTTGCCATTTATGAGATTATTTGATTCCAAATTCACGCCAGCACCTGCATAAGTTTTCCAATTTAACCTTTTGTCGAGAATGATGCTTAAAAACTGAACCTCATCTGAATAGCTTAAATGTATATTGAAAAGTTACAAACTTGGTGTTGCAGGCACTCCTCTCTTATTGGTAAATAAGACCACCTGAGATTTTGCAGGATGAACCGATAGTTCTGGCTCCCACCACCACTCTTCAACCAATTTTAGTGAATTTAAATCAGATCCACTAGAATATAAAGGTCTTTCCCAATTGCTAGTATGACAATATCATCACCGTAATCCTAGTGTTACGGTCCGGAACTGTGTGGTAGATAAAGTCTTGTGAAATAAACGCATTTGTTATCGTATTTGCAGCCAAAATTCATGCTGCCAAAAATTTTATTGGAAGTTACGACACAAGGGGTTTATCGATTCCTTGACAGTAAAATATTCCGTCCCAGTAGTTGTAATTAACCCGTAGTGGTTAAACTGGGCCCAGATGACCCCTAGTAATTTTTAAGTTGATTTAATTTCTAATATGTTTTTAAAAATGGAATCTGTGTCGCCATCTGATATTGTTTGAAGATACTAAAATCAGTACATCGATTTGTACCGACGTATTTTTTTCTGGAGTCAACTAGACCCAGTGTGACATTAATGTGGAAAAAGTGTAACAAAATTTGTTTTAATTTTGGAAAAATTTGATTTGAAAAAATTTGAATTTGTCTCATAGAACCCATAAAATTTTTTGCTTTATCTCACTTTTCTCATTTCACTTTTTTTAAATATATAATATTTTAAAATGGCAAAATCTACGATGGGCTCTTAAAAAAGAAGTCTTAAACTTTAGTTTCGTGAGATATTTGAGTCGATACTTCAAAAAGTTCCCAAATGGCAACAATTTTTTGTCAACTAGACCCAATGTGGACACTACATTATTTTTTAGAGGTGTGAACATTGCGGTCGTGCCATTTGTGATATATAAGGTAGCAACTAAAAATTGCTAGTAGAAGCAATCACATCTTATTCAAGCCTGTTTCAAATTTGAGTTAGTGTACTAATCTTCAAATTTAAATTAAGTAACTGAAGAAAAAGTTCGAAAATTAATTTAATTTATAAGTTGTAAAACAACAGTATTTTAGAACGGTAGTCCTCGTCCACTCGATCTCATTTTTGATGGATCCTCCCGGTTTTATTACTTAGTATATTAAACTCACCTCGATAGCAAATTAATCCAAATTGATAGTTGTTTCAATTATTGCTGTGTGTGGTATTTCTGTAACAAAGACATTCATGCTCAAGAAAATTTACGTAAATTCTTTTGTGAAAAAAAAACTTACTTCCCTGAAAATCATCTTCCTTGATAATCTGTCTAAAAAAGTTCTATAACAAATGCGGAAAACATGTATGTTCGTAAAATATTCCTAAATGATGTTTTCTACTAATTTAAAAATTTGGAATAAATTTTATTTAGAAAACCCAAAGAATATTTCCTCGGATTTAAACCAAATTGATGAAATTCACGAATTTGAGTGTATTCATTGTTTGTAGCACTAATAAGTTACATAAAAAGCTACTAAGTTACCAGATAAATTTTAAGTTTATTAAATATATGGTTAGGTTACTGTCTTTAAATCTTTAACTGCATGGTCGATCAAACAAAAACCTTTCACAAACCTTTGGTCCTAATTGAATGTATTTTCTTATTTTTCTCTCTCTCTCTCTAATACAATCGGTATTTATTACAATCTTTCCACCAAATCCAGTATTTTATCTTATCCGACTGAACAAAGTCATCCTCCAGTTGTAATTATTTTTTGTTTGTTAAATAAATAAATTCCTTTATTGATTCAGTAATTCCAGATAATCTTTCACTTTTCCGTTCATTGATCTAATTAAAACACAAAAATAACATTGAAAAAGAAACAAAAGAAAATCAAAATGCATTTTCTGCTTAAAATACACTTTTCACACTTCTTCAAAATATATTTTGTATCATCAAATCTTCTCCTTGTCGACGTCGTCAAGTAATCCATCGAAAATTAAAAAAAAAAATATAAAAAATTTATTCAAAGACGATGCAGTATTTTTTTATTTTATTTTTTTACTCTCAACATTATTCAATCCAACAACACTCGTCTTACACTAACTAAACTACACTTTTCATTTTTTTTTTCTATTTCAAAGAAAAATGAATTTTCATTCTCTATTGAATTCAATTTTTTTTTTTATTGAATTATATCGTTTTGAAAAGTTATTGTATTGTAATCTGAACAACCTGGATAAACTTAACATAACAAAAAAAAATAAAAGAATAATGGAAGTTCAATTGAAGCTAAGGTGGAGGTGGGATTTTTTTTTTGTGTTCTAAAACAACTTACCCTTATCGTAACCTTTTATTGAAAAATTTACGAAAATTAGAAGAAATCCAATCATAATTTCAACCAAATGTTGTTCTATAACAATAAAATTTAATTGTCTTTAAACGCAATCTTTGATCTTCTTTATATTTTTATGGTAAAGAAATGTATAATCTCAATTTACGTTATCTTAAGTTTTTCATAATTTTATTGTATTTAGGAAAAACCAACAAAAAAATAAAAGAATTTTGTTTTGTAGCTTTATTGGTCCTTGCTATTAAAATTTTATATATTTCTTCGAAGAAAAGTTTATTAAAAAGGAGATGAGAGAAAATTTGAAGAGTAATTACTTTGAAAATGATTTTATGGTTGGTGATGAAAATTAGAGATTAAACTTTATTTGTTTAATTATTTTGATAGCTTTTAAGTTTTAATGATAGACTTTTGAAATGGATTAAAATGTTATCATTGAACTAGGGACAATGATACAAAAGTGTTTAATTTTTGATAAATATTGAAAGGTATAAGAATGGCACGTTTTAAAGTTAAGATATGTAGGTTTACAATTGACTATCTGTTACAGAGATAAAAGTTAGTTCGCAAAATTAAAATCTTTTTGTCATATTTGGGTAGTTACTTTTGTGCACATAGTCTTTCTTGTATTATGCTGATTTTAACTAAACGAATAAATATTTTTTGTTGTGCATGTTTCAGGTAGATATAAATTATATAGACGGAGAGATGTTGTCAGCATCTTACTTCCCGATTTGTCAAGTTGAATAAACGATTATTGCAAGGTGTTTATTGAGTAAACAACACTAAAACTGGGTTGTCAATAATCCAGCTAGTAGCATATTCCAATGATTAAATCCTACATAAAGAGTTAAATGAATGCTCGTTTCTCCAGCAAACAAGAGCGTTCCATCATCAAGGAATAATACATAACTAAGACTAAGAGAGCTCCTCGACTTCGTAGAGCTAAAAAAAATCGTAACGCACGTAATCTGATAATTCTGTTTATCGATACTTAAACTTCTGAACATGGCATGCTGTAATGAGTAATGAACACTGTGCATTCCTGATAGTGGAATCACTATCAGGAACATTAGAGGACTTGCGTGCCATGAGATTTTTAATTTCCGACTAGCTTCAGTCTGTGAATTCGAATATACCTTTCCTCACCTCAGTACAAATGCTGAATTGCACGAAAAAATTTCACAAGATGGATTCACATGAGTAAAGAATTAGAACTCTGACGACATAAAAGTCCTACCTACAAATTAAAATATTCACTCACCCCATTATTGGGCGTTGATCCAACTCTTCATGCCACAGAAAATTTAGTCGATCATAAGGAATAAACTAATAATTAATATTATATAACAATCAACCGTGGCGCTTATGGTCCCGGCTGTTGTTGAATATGAATAATAACACAATACAGTAATCAAAAGGTGCGCCAATAATCCCGGCGATTGTTGAATATGAATAATAATACAATACAATAATTAAAAGATGTGTCAATGCCATAGGCTATCGCTGATCATCAATAGTAACTGCATTGAATTAGAAAAAAAATTCACTTATGTTTCATAGTTTAAGATTTTATTTTATCGAATTTTATCTTTTCGAATGAATTAAAACCGAATTTTTTTTTTTAAATTACCTTTAAGCAAAAACACAAATCCAAAATCATTAAAAAAAATCGTAACGCACGTAATCTGATAATTCTGTTTATCGATACTTAAACTTCTGAACATGGCATGCTGTAATGAGTAATGAACACTGTGCATTCCTGATAGTGGAATCACTATCAGGAACATTAGAGGATTTGCGTGCCATCAGATTTTTAATTTTCGACTAGCTTCAGTCTGTGATTTAGAATATACCTTTCTCACCTCAGTACAAATGCTGAATTGCATTGCACGCAAAAATTTCACAAGATGGATTCACATGAGTAAAGAATTAGAACTTTGACGACCTAAAAGTCAGAGGAACCAAGACCAACAAATTAAAATGTTCACTCACCCCATTATTGGGCCTTGATCCAACTCTTCATGCCACAGAAAATTTAGTCGATCATAAGGAATAAACTAATAATTAATATTATAAAACAATCAACCGTGGCGCTTATGGTCCCGGATTTTGTTGAATATGAATAATAATACAATACAGTAATCAAAAGGTGCGCCAATAATCCCGGCAATTGTTGAATATGAATAATAATACAATAAAATAATCAAAAGATGTGTCAATGCCATAGGCTATCGCTAATCATCAATAGTAACTGCATTGAATTAGAAAAAAGAATTCACTTATATTTCATAGTTTAAGATTTTATCTTATCAAATGAATTAAAATCGAATTTTTTTTTAAATTACCTTAAGGGGGGGGGGGTATGGTTTTAAAATAATTTTTTTTGCATTTTTTTTAAATTTTTTTTCTGAATGAACAATATGTCGAGAATATTGTCTACAAATTTTAAGCTAATCCGAGTAAAACTAACGGAGTTACAGCATGTCAACAGGGGCGGGTAAGGTTTTAAAATTATTTTTTTGCATTTTTTTTTATTTTTTTTTCTGAATGAACACTATGTCGAGAATATTGTGTACAAATTTTAAGTCAATCCAAGTTAAACTACGGAGTTACAGAGTTTCAACAGGGTTGCCGTTTGACCCCATTTTCCCGAAAACGTCATTTTTGAAGTTCGTGAACATTAGAACTCAAAATCTACTGAACCGATCCTTTTGAAAATTTGAACATTACTTCTTCACATAAATCAACAGGTAATCAGGAAGAGTTTTTTTATTTTTCTATTTTTTAATAACAAATTAAACGCGATTTTTTGAGCTAAAATCGCGATTTTCACTTCCAAGTGCTGCAAAAAATAAAAAGAAAAAAAACTCTTCCTGATTACCTCGAGAAATACATCACCTTCAAAACGCATATCAATTTTATTGTTTCACATTTGTAATGAAGAGCTTTCTCATTGGCGAACCAATGAGAATGGCATAGCAGGATGCGTACCTAGAGTTATTTAACGCCTTAACGACTAGAGCTCAGTCATCGTGGATTTGATTGATTAATACCTGCTGCTTCAACACAAATGCAGAAATGTACGCAATTTACGAGAATATACAGAAATGGAAAAAACGAATGGAAAAATGAAACTCTGGCAACCCCTTTTGCGAAAGAACCACGATCAGCACGTCCAACCCCCACAATCATTCCCACACGCCCACACACTCACGCTTCATACACGCCAACATTCACCCACACACTCAAACGGCGAAGCAAGACAATTAAGCTCAAAGACCCACAGCAAGTACCGCAAATGGTAGTAATCCAACCTAAGTTGTATTGCGGTCATCTGATCAATATTTTTTTATTTATAGAATATTTTTATTTATTTATTTAATATTTTATCACGGACGAAGGACGGACGGACCAATCATAAGGGAGTTCACCACACGGAGGTTGGAAGTGCCGATCGCCGTTCTTTCTTAAAAGTTTGTGCTGTTTGTTGTATTAGTTTTTGTTTTATTTTTTTATTTTATTTTTGGGACCAAAGAAAATTGAAATTAAACTACTCGACAGGATGGGAAATGAAACGGAAAGGGAACTAGATGGGATGGATAAGGATGGGATAAGGTAGGGTGGGAAAGGAATAAGATGGGGTATGTGTTGAAGGGGTCTCACCCAGCTGACAAGTGCTGAAGGGATGGCCAGAAGATAAATCCTTTGGACCACCATTCGATCAACAACACTCGCCAACTGCGATCCACACCACCAACACACACGGGCGAGGTGCTATGACCTGAACTTGTCCAATCAACCACGGCATGAAGGCTGAGCGGATATCTTCCCTCAGCAGCTGATCGGGCTACTTTGGAAAATGCCCCCCAGTATCATCCATGGGGAACTGAACAAATCAGGCCATAGGAAGCCAATATTGCCAGGAGGGGATTCTAACGTTTAGACAATATTGACGCGGGCTGGACTCTGAGGACATCGCGAACCCGAAGCTTGACCAGGTGACCAGACTCGGACGAGGATTGGCGTATACACCAATACACGTCAGTCTAGGTCCGGCACCTGAGTCACCTTCGGCCTTCGCGACATCGCCAGAAACCCAGCCCGTAACTAGGATCCGTGGGGTTGTAATGCCCATTGGGAATAATTCCTAAGAACTATTCCCACCCTTGCGTTAATGAACAACATAAAATAAAAGAGAGTGGTGGGGACGCAAAACCCCATCGAAGAAAGTCTGAGGAATCTCAGACTGCCTTCACTCCTGCGCGTATGAAGCAGGGAGTTGCTTCCCGTCGCCAGAGCCTCTAACTATTGTATGGTGGACGAAAAAAATTAATTATGAAGAAAAAAATCTAAAAAAAAATAAATTTTTCAAAGTTTTTTTTTTATTATGAAGGGACTCCTCCAGAGTCCTACATCGCTGTAGAAACCCTTAGAGAAGCCCCACGTTGGGCGCTAATTTGTAATGTGAAACGAGTTATAATGTTCACCCCAAAACCACTTTTTTCAAGGTGCCTCTGGAGATCCAACGTCACCGGCTAATTTATCAATATTTTTAAGTGAAATTTTTTTCTGACATACTTCAATAATTGTACAATAATATGTAATTAAATTTAATAAAATTATATTACTCATGTCGTCGCAAAAAAATCACAAAAATATGCTTTTTTTTTCGTCCTTAAAACCATACAACCCCCCCTCCCCCTAAAGCAAAAACACAAATCCTATATCATTAAAAAAAATCGTAACCCACGTAGTCTGATAATTCTGTTTATGGATAAACTTCCGCCCGCCAAAAACATGCCAACTAATTCTATCGTCAGTCACATTTTTAAACTTAGCATAAATCATAAAGAAGCATTATAATTTTTTTTTATTTGTTGCCACTATTTGAACCCACCTAACCCTTCATACGCAATCTTTTAGCTTAAAATTCCAGAAACAGATTTAATTTGTTAACATTTGTCCGCAAGATTACTGGAAATTCAAACTCTGGGTAACTGAGAAATAAAGTGCAAAAGAACGGCTCAACCAATGTGACTGGTATTGTTTACAACTAAAATGTTCGACATGAGATTCACATTTTAAATAATGATTTGTTTAGAACAAAGGTAAACCCTTTCTTTAAATTTCACATGTTTTAGAACAAGGTTAAAACTTTCATATAACAAAAAAAAAACTAAAAAAAAAACTTGACATGCAGTATAAGCGCCATCTTTAAATATTTTATTTGTTATTTTTTTTAAGTGTAAGCAAAAACATAATATCTTACTTTAACTTGCGTGACAATATCCGGGAATGTGGTAGCCTGAATTGTCAAAACTGATCTATGCGTGCGTACAGAGTTATAATAATTCGTAAACAAAATTAAAGCTATTTAATTTCTAACTTTAATGTTATATTTAAAACTTCTCAAAGGAAATAAAATTATCTCTTTCAACCCCAATCGTACGAACAACAACAACGAAACCATATCAAACAAACCCATAACAGAGAGAATTTTCAAACTTTTTCTATTTTCTTTCCATAATAATCATTTGTCATTTGTCTAAAGATTCAACTTTTACATTTTCTTGTTACGTTTGAGTTAAAAGTAAAGTTTTTTTTACGATATCAAAATCAAATAAAAAAAAAAGATTGCCCACCCTATAACAAATACATTTACATAAATTTCATATCAGATAATTATAATCTTTAATTTTTGTTTTGTTACATTTAGGTGAAATACGCACCAAAAGTTAGTGTTTCTGTAATCGGTGGAGCTTTGGCGGGTGGTAGAATACCAGAAGGTGCTGAAGTTCGTTTATCATGTCATGCTGATGCTAATCCAAATGACGTTACTTATCGTTGGTATATAAATGAAGAACTTGTTGTTGGAGATTATACAACTGAAATGGTAAACAGAAATGAATTTTTATTTTATTTTTTTCCATTTTCGTTGAATGATAAATGGTTTTTCTTGTTTTTGTATAGATTATTCACAATGTTAGTCGAAAATATCATGATGCGATTGTTAAATGTGAAGTACACAATGCTGTTGGAAAAAGTGAGGAAAGCGAAACATTAGACATAAGCTGTAAGTATTAAACTATCAAAACTTTCAATAAACGAAATTGATTTTTTTTTGTTATTGTTACAGATGGTCCCATCTTTAAATCACGTCCTAAATCTGTTGAAGCTGATTTACAAAAACAAGCATCACTATCGTGTGATGTTGATGGAAATCCAATACCTGATATTGTTTGGATACATGATCCAACAGATAGAGTTAGTAGAAATTATTTATTTTGTTGTTTGCTAGATTTCATGTTTTCTCTTTTGTGTATTTTGATTAAGGTTTGGAAACAACAAAATGTTTCTAAACATTTTCACAATCAAACACACAATAACTAACTCATTTACATTAATCGTAACAAAAAATAATCGAAAAATATGCAACAGTTCTATTATTTTTAAAATTAGTTTCATTTTCATCCTCAGGTTGTTGGTACCTCACAAAACTTAACAGTACGTGTTACTGAAGAAACCGCTGGACGTTATTATTGTAAAGCAAGTGTGATGGGTTTTCCTGAAATTGGTGCGGAAGCTATTGTATATTTAAAAGGACCTCCCAGAATTACATCACAAAAACGACAATTTGGGATTGCTGGTGATAATGCACGTATTGAATGTATTGCATTTTCTGTTCCAAAAGCCCGACATATATCATGGACATTTAATGGAAGGGAAATAAATACGAGCAATGATCAAGATTATTCAATATTAGAAGATCCACTTCCGGAAGGGATTAAATCAACGCTGATTATAAGAGAAAGTCAATCAAGTCATTTTGGACGATACAATTGTACCGTTGTTAATGACTATGGTAATGCAGTTTCTGAAATTGATCTAATGGCACAGAGTAAGTTTGACAAAAGAAAAACAAATATCGAAATGAATTTAAATTAATTTATTTTTACAGAAACAGTTCCTCTACTTATGCTGATTGTTGTTGCACTTGTGCTAACAGTTTTACTGATTGTTATAATTATGTTCTCATTTCTCTATTGTAAAAGAGGGAAAAAGAAACTACCACCTGCGGACGTGATACCAGAAGTATAGAAAAATTATTTGTTTTATTGTAGACTTATTTTAATTTATATCCTTTTTATTTTTAGCACCATATATCCGAAAAAGGATGTAAAGAAAGTGATCGGTCATCAAACATAAGTGATTTAAAAATTGATATTCGATCTGGTTCGTGTGAACCTGATTACTCAGAAACATGTTCTGGATCGGAAAGTATAGCAACCAGACTAGCAGCGAATATATTAGGATCAACTGGTGGTGGTATGGGTGGTGGAGTTCCACTAGCAGGTCCTGTTAAAATACCCAGCGATTATAGGTAATATTTCAAAAAAAAAAAAATAATAAGAAAAAATAATTATAATTCTATCTTTAAATAATTATAATTCTTTATTTATTTAGATATTCCGGAGATTATTCGGATACATTAGCACATTTACAACTAAAATCAGGACAAAATAATAATGGATATGTTCCATATGTAGATTATTCAAGAGATTATAGCCCACCACCACAGAATTTAGCAACATTAAGAATTAATAATACAAATATGCATCCAAATGGTGCAATAAATACAACACAGATGAATGGACAAATTCCATCTGGGAATTTAAGTTTAACTAGGAGAACTAATGAATTACGGCAAGACAATGGATTGCCAAATATTCAAGGTAGTCTGAATTCATTACAAAATGGATTATTAGGTAGTTTTATTAACTTATATTAACAATTTAATATATGCTTGTATTTTTTTTTAAACATTTAAACGCGATATCATATATTTTTTGTTTGCCTGAATGTTTATCTATTGTTGTGACCTAAACTTTAACCTTCCGTTATTTGCTTGGAACTTTTTACTACATTCAACCCCAACCTTATTCGAAGACGAATTTCATGCATACGCCTAATAAAATTTATAATTAAGCCCGAAACCAAGTAACACGATTCAGTGTTTCTAGATAAATAAATATGTGTTTTGTATCTAATCATATTAATATACTCATTTTTAATATATCAAATAAATAGCATATAGTAAAATAATTTACTAACAAAAATTATCTTATTTTTACAGTACAACCGCTTTTACCAAACGGTTTAAGTATAGACCCACGTTATAGTGCAACATACGGTAATCCATATTTGCGTTCATCAAATGCATCATTACCACCATTACCGCCACCTAGTACTGCAAATCCAGCAGCAACACCTGCCCCACCACCATATAATGCAACACGTAACCAATCTAATTCAAATATGGGTATGGTTACAAATGCAAATAGTCCGCAAGGATCTAGTCCTTCAGGACAATTTATACTTCCAGCAAATGGTAATATTAAAAAAGGTGCACTAGCAACACATGTTTAATATTAAGCAAATTTATGTAAATTGTAATTAAAAACAAATTAATAATAACAACAAAACAATTACTAAACAATAAGTAAATTAATTAAAAAAAAAATTAAATAAATAAACAAAGTGTGGCCTTAAAACAAACAAAAAAAAAGATATCCAAAAAGTAAAATTAGAAAAAAAAATTAATATTAAATCTGCCAATGCTGGAATGTAAACTGTGTTATACTCATAATCTAAAATTAAATTAAATAATTAATTAGTAATAAATATTAAAATAAATCATAAAATTTTAAGTAAGTTTTGTTTAAGTAGAACTTAATTAAATTTAAATATTCTAATAGAAGATTTTTTTAATGTTTTGTTTTAGTAAAAAATAAGTAAATATAATACAAATTTTTTATGATTTTTTTTATTATTACTACTACTATAACAATTAGTATCTCAACTTATGAGCCAAAAAAAAAAAAAATAAAACAAAACAATCAAAAAATCATAAAAATTATTTCATTTTTAATTTTAAATTAATCAATTATTTTATAATCGTGTGACGTGATCTTAAATTTAAAAAAAAAATTATATTTAATTAAATTTATATTGTATTATATTAAAAAGAAATAAATTATTCTATAAAAAAAATCGAATTATGCTTTAAATTAAACGAAAAATTATAAGAAATATATTATAATCATGCAATTTTTTTTTATAAAAAAATATATTATTATTTTAACAAATATAAAAAAAAATTACTTTAATAACATTGAAATTAATTTAAAACCTTTTTTTACTGAGTCCTCCCAATTTTCTATATCACAAAACTTTATATTGTGAAAAATAATTAATTAATAATTTATTGTAAATTTAAAAGAAAAAAAAAATATGTTGCGTGTTAAAAATATTTAATTATTTTATATTAAAAGATATGTGGCCTTTTACAACAAAAAAAAAGTTATTAAAATAAATAATTATTTTAAAATTACTGAAATTTTTTAATAATTTTAATTATTTATGATTATTGTGTGCTTTTTCGTTTGATTGTAATTTGATAGAAATCAAATTTCGATATTTATTTTAATTGAATGATTTATTATGTTTAGTTGGAATATTATTTATTAAAACCAGTCTCAAGAAAACAGTAAATCATTTTCAGTCAATTAAATCTTAGTCAATTTCTTTTTTTTTTTTTCTATTATCAAATTACAATCATTCTGTGATTTTTTTTTAAATCTAAATATTGGAATAAAATTAATTTCAATTTAACTTAAATATAAGCTTTTATTATTTAAAAGCTATTAAAAAAAAACATATAAAAAATATATATGATTAAAAATTAAAGAGTATACTACGTACTAAAAACAAAGGAATTATATATAAATAAAAAAAATGTAAAAAAAATAAAACTTAAATTTATATTTTCCAAAAAAAAAAATAGAAACAAAAATAAAATTATTTTAAATTAGACTCAATCTTTATACCACTCGATAAAATTTAAAAAATAATAATTAATTATTTATATATTAAAATTATATAAAGATATTTGTGATCTTATTAATATTATTATTTTTTACTTAAACAAAAATTATTATTAAAATTTTAGGAGAAAATTATATAATGATATATAATTAATAATATAAATAATTGATATATATATATAAAAATTAAAAAAAAATAATTCGATAAGAAAACAAATCAATTATATTATTTACTTAGAAACTCTATTTTATAATTTCATATGATTATGAAATTTTGTATATATTTGTAATAATTAATAATAGTCTATCCCATTGTGTTTGTTTATTATTTTTTAAAATGAAAAGAAAGAAACTTAACCATAAGTTAAAGTATAGAAATTTATATCAAATTAATTATAAAAAAAAGAAAAATCCAAAAAAACGGCAAAAAAAACGAAGTATATTTTCACGTAATTTATTTAGTGTGTGCTTTTCCGGAAACAAAAAAAAATACTGTAAAAATTAATTATAATATAACTATTTACTATTATTTTTAATTATTTTTATGAATATAATTTTTATTGAAAAGAAAATAAATTTTTAAAATTAAAAAATTCCAAATGAAAATATCTTTTATTTATTTCGCTATAGTGCGTATTATTTGCACTTGGTTTCTTTGTTCACATTTGCCCAATATATGTACCTGTTTGAACTAAAGGTTTCAAGATAGGGTACTAGAACAGCCAGGATCATTAACAACTGTAAACAAAAGTTAATTAATACTACAACTTTGTAATGGGAGGTTTTATCTGGTAGACCATGAAGGTCTACCATTTGGTCTTGCACGCCGAAAACCCTGCCGCTAGCTCGTAGAGCGAAGGTTCTAGACCAACCTCACTAACAAGAAATTTAAAAACAAAAATAAAACATCACGCGTGCTTGAAACATCACCTAGGTGTCTGAACGAGATGACCGACATGCCACAACTCTCCCTATTCGTACCAATTAACAGATCATTTTAACACAAAAATAAAAACACAAAGCCAAAATATACATTAAAATTTAACCAACCTTTCACCTTAAAATTGAGTTGCGTTATCCCTGGTGATCCTTGTGTCTGTCTCCGCACCAGCTCCCAACTTATATTTTGGTTAAAATATTCACTTAAATTCTTGTATACTCATCCAAATCACCACACAAATTATGTTTAGAAAACCACCCCAAGACTTGTTTGCCTTGTCTTCACTATATTTTGTTGATGTAACTTAATTTTTCCGAATAAACACTTCTCACAGATTTAAAACGCAATTGGTTAATTAATTCATATTTTTTGTTTCACATTACATTAATTTTCTTTATTCGGTTTTTTTTCTGTTTACAATTTTCCATAATAAAAACTTTTTTGTTATAAAAAAATAACTACAATCAATTTTTAAGGACAATTTCTTTTCATTGTTATATAAATGCATAAATTTATTGAATGAACCAACTCCAAATTAGGTGGTTTTTGTATTTCATGAAATCACTACCTAATTACTAATCAACAAAATTAAACAAACACAAAATAACTCTTAGTCCAAAAAAAATAAACTAATGGTTCCACTGAACTCCATATCCCCAAAACTTACTGTCCGTTCAACTCTCAACCACGAACTCCATTCGTACTCCTTGGTACCACTCCAAAAACAAACAACAACCAACTGCTGTTTCCACTTTCCAAACTCCAACTCACTGAATAATTAAAAACAAAACAATTGCAATTTATGAGTACGAGCAAAAAAAAAATCCGATCAGCATAAATTTTCTTTAATCGGTAAAATGGTCTATTCTGCAATTATTTGTCTGGGAATTTTCATAATTATGGAAAAAAAATTAAAAATTAAAGTTAAAAAAAAATAAGTTGATATGTTGCTTCCGGAAGGAAATTTTAGAAGTGTTTTAAATGATTGTGTTATTACACACAATTGGGTTGAGAAGTACAGTGACTTCGAAACTCTCTATAGTATATTACTATAGGTAAAGAGGACGGAAATGGAAGCACAACTTACAGGGAAGGTCTTGTCCGTTACAGGACAGGACGAAAGGAGGAAGTTCGGCTGACTACATTCGTCCTGAGAATCAGAGAAAAATTAAGATATGAAATGGGAGCTGGGCTCGAACCCAAACCCCGAGATAGACTCTCATGCTCTACCGACTGAGCTAGCCGGGCCAGACAAAACAAAATTTACCAACAGAAAAAAAAAACAGGGACAAAAAAATACGACAGAAAAAAAATTAAAGGATCCAAAATAAATTTCTAATGAATAAACGAAAGGAATAAAAAGTGCGAAAAGAAGAAATCGGTGAGGCAACCAAGAGGAGTTCCACTACAACCGAATATCTTTTGAATGATAGGTACCCCGTCGTTTTGAACCCACATCTTCTAGTTCGTAGGCAGCACTACCTACCGACCTAAGGACTTTGGCTTCCACAAAATTGGGGGACAATTTGGCATTGAAGTGATTTCCAGCATTGCTTAGTACGAAATTTCGTCTATAAACAGTGTCACCGGGAGAAAATTTTATATTACGGGCTCGCAAATTATAACGCTTCGCACTACGTACAAAAGCTTCAGCTGTAAGTTCTTTAATTCTCTGTCGAATCTTCGAAAGTTGGTCGTTTCTTTCAAGGGTTTCTCCAGGTTCCTCTAAACTGTTCGTTCGTTTTAACAATGAGTAAGTTGAGCCATGGGTAATCATAGGTAAACCAAACATTGCAAAATAAGGGGAGGAATCAATGGTCTGATGAAGAGAAGATCGCAGAGCACAAGCAATGTCACTTAAGTGAATATCCCATCGTGTGTGATCGGTCGATAGATAAGCCCGAATAGCAGCAATAACACTTCTGTTTACTCTTTCAGATGCATTTGTCTGTGGTGAATACAGTGCTGTAAAAACATGTTGTACCCCAAATCTTTTCAGAAAATTTTCAAAATGTTTTGATTTAAATTGTGAGCCGTTGTCAGAGACTATCACTTCAGGACAACCAAACACATGGAATATATGGCTCACTAATAATTCGCAGATTGGCTCAGAAGTGAGTTTACGTAATGGAAACAACCATGAAAATTTAGTAAAATGATCTAAGACAATAAGGATGGCAATATTACCAGCTTTTGTTCGAGGATATGGTCCAATAATATCAATGTAAAGTCTTTGTACCATTCGTTCTGTTTTTAGAGGAGTTGTCATTGGTGCACGTAGTATCATGTTAGGAGCTTTGATTTCTTTACAAGTGCTACAACCAGATATAAAGTTTTGCACCTGGATTGCCATTCCGGGCCAGTAAAAGAAGCGACGTAGCTTATAGAGAGTTTTAGCGACTCCACCATGGGATGAGGTTGGTGGGCTATGAGCCTTTAAAATTAACTCGTCAGTTAATTCCTTAGGGATTCATAACTTCCAAACCTCACCTTGTGGTGGCACGTCAGCTAATGAATGATTAATTCTTTTATATACCAGACCGTTGGCAATTCGCAGATCGGGAATAGTACCATCACATTCTTCCTCTATTTTTAGAAGCTCAAGATAATCAGATGATTTAAAATGTTTAGATTCCAAATCGAGCTCAGGTGTATTAAGCTTGACATTTGAGATCGAATCAACCGAAAACATTCGAGAAAGCGCATCAAGAACAACGTTTAAATTTCCTTTCCGATGTTCTATTTCAAAACGGTATCCCTGCAACTTCAGACTCCATCTGGCTAATCGACCGGAAAAATCGTTTTGTTGCATCAACCATTTTAGAGATGCATGATCCGTAATTACCTTGAATTGTTGACCTTCAACGTACGCTCTAAACTTTTTAATTCCAAGTATTGCAGCGAGACATTCTCTTTCACTTACCGAGTAATTTCGCTGGGATGAATTTAACTTTTTCGACATATCAGCTATGGGATATTCTATGCCTTCTTTGTCAGTTTGAATTAATACGCAACCAACACCATCATTACTAGCATCACATTGTAGGATGAACGGCTCTAAATAATTGGGATTTACCAGAACTGGTGCTGAAGTTAATGCTTTCTTTAATAACTTAAAGGCCACATCAGCTTCAACAGTCCAGACAAATTTACCAGTAGTTTTTTTCAACAAGTTTGTACTTGGAGCCGTTAGTGAGGCAAACCCAGAAATAAATCGACGGTAGTAACCAGCCATACCCAATAATCTTCTAATTTGTTTCAAAGTTTGAGGAACTGGGAATTCGGATATGGCTGCAATTTTATCGTCGTCGATTTTTAATACACCTCCTCCTACAACATAACCTAAATACTTGACCTCGGGTAGTAAAAATTTACTTTTCTCAACATCTATAGTTAAGTTCGCGTGTTTTAAGTGCTTGGATAATTCTTTCAAAAGTTCAATATGTGATGCAAAGGTATCTGTAACTATCAGCAGGTCATCCAAGTAAACGAAAACACGTGACTTCAAATGAGGTGGAATTACCTGATCCATTAATTTGGTCATTGTTTGGGGCGCGTTGCACAGTCCAAATGGCATTCGAACGAACTGATACAACGGCCGATCAGGAACAGTGAAAGATGTTTTTTCACGTGAGTACTTTTCGAGTGGTATTTGCCAAAGGCATCTTTTAAATCCAAGCTGGAGATAAAGTTTGCTTGCGGAAGGCGACTCAATATTCCATCAATTTGTGGAAGGGGATATGCATCTTTCTTGGTGACGGCATTAACCTTACGGGAGTCCAAACATGAACGAACCTTACCAGGTTTGCGTACTAGGACCACTGGCGAGGACCAAGGACTGGAATTTTCTTCGATGACACCCAGCGCCAGCATACGATCCA
Organism: Diogma glabrata; assembly: GCA_963693315.1. Lineage (NCBI taxonomy): Eukaryota > Metazoa > Arthropoda > Insecta > Diptera > Cylindrotomidae > Diogma > Diogma glabrata. The sequence continues at coordinate 411,517,446 of OY856187.1, read as the reverse complement.
GCTCATCTCCCATCATTTTCTCTATGGCTGGTGATATGGGATAGTGTCTTTGTTTGATGGGGTCAGCGTCGCCAACATCAATGATGTGTTCAAGCACATGTGTTTGACCTAAACCCAATTTAGAAAATGACGGAAGAAGCTGAATCGCATCCTGAAGCTGTTCATCTTCGTCGGAAGTAAGGTTGGTGGAAATTGATTCAATAGAATAATCTAAAGAAGATGCAAACAGGACTTGATCTAATAGTTTGAACGTTTTAAAAAAATCTATACCCAGATATAAATCCTGGGTAAGAGAAGGGATGACATAGAGATCAAAGGACTTACTGCGGCCCTTAAATGAAATTTTAGTAGTGACACAGTCAGTAACTTTTTGGCTGGTACCATCTGCAGTTTTGATCTTAGCTGTAGAGCGAGTAAGAAGATGGGGAGTTTGCACCATTTCTTGTGCGAAAGCACCACCGATGACACTGATAGACGCTCCACTGTCCAGCAGTCCAATCCGAGTTTGATTCAATAATTCAACCTTGGCATGATACCTTAGATCATTTGAAAGTGTAAAAATTGAAGAGATTGTTTTAGAACGAAATGATTTGCGAATACGCCAGAAACGACGCATTCGAAGAGTGGATCCCGATGGAGGTTTGGTATTTCCTATGGCATCAATGAATATTCTGGACCTGGCAGCTAAGTAATCTTGAAGTCGCTGCTTATGTGACTTAAAAGGCAGGACAGATGGAGTTATCACGCTACTTGGATCTCGTTTGAGGATAGTTATTTGTGGTTTATTTCCCGTTGTGGTTGTCAAAAGGTTAACAACGGTTGATTCGACAAAAGAAGTATCTTCTACAACCGTTGGGATGGAGAGTGGGATAGATGTATCCTTAGCTGGTAGAGATAATTGAACGTTGGTGTCTATAACTGGAAGAATAGTATTGGTGTCTGTAATTTTCAGAGGGGCTATTTCGGAAGTGGTGGCTTGATGTTCTGGGAGTTCGGGGAGCGAGGAAGTGGTTTTAGTACCCCGCTTCCTCGTCGGTTTTCCTGACAACGACGGCAGTTGGGTAGATAGGTGTCATCTTTTCCACACCCGAAACAGAAAACTCGTCGTGCTGCCGTGCAGTCTTGATGAATGTGACCTTCTCGTTTGCAGTTCCAGCAGTGAGGTGGTTTTGAAAAAGGTTTTGCAATGGATGGGTGGTTAAGTGAACACACTTCGGGTTCTTCTTGGGGTTCATGGACCTCGAGGGGTAACTCAGAAATATGCCGTGCAGGTCTAAAAGAAAAATGTCTGTACCTAGAGTTAACATCTGCAAGTAACTTTTCTCGGTCACGACAGAGCTCTCGCAAGTGTTTGACGCTGAACACTGGAACGAACATCAAGTCCTTGCGAATGTCCCCATTTAGGTTGTTTTTCAACAGGGATAATAGGTCTATGTCACTAAGCTGTGTGTTCAATCTATCGGTTAATCGAAGTATTGCGTGCAGGAAGTCGTCAAATGTTTCACCAGCTCGTTGTTTACGGGATCTCATAAGTTCTCGGATCTCATCGTCAGAACGACGATCCTTGAACTCTACGCGTAAAGCTTGACAAACGTCTGGCCAATGAAGCTGTTGGGTCCGCCGATGATATCGCCAAAACCATTCAGAGGCACGATCGACGAATAAAAGATGAAGGTGACGAGAAAGGATATCAGTTGAATTGGGGAAAGAGTTGTGGTTCAGGACTCCAATTCGATAAATAAATTCTTCAACTTCTAGACCGTTAGGTCGACCGGTAAACACTTTATTCCAATTCCGGATAGTGTTGGAATATTTTTCAGTGGAAGCTGTTCCACTGTTCTGGGTAGGAGCTGGTGGAGGATGAACCTGGGGCGGATATCTAGAAGAGGTGAGGTTCACAGGAAGAACAAACTCACGCTGGAACATGGAAGGAGTAGGGACTGATGACATATTGTACCTGGGTGGATAACGTACTGGGGAAGCTTGTTGATTAGTCATCGGATTATTAGGGACGTTAAGCTGATGATCAAATGGTTGGATGTTGAGTGGCTGCCCAGAAGGTTGATGTAATTGTTGATTTGCTGGTGGTATAAATTGGGATCTAGCCTGATCAGCAGTCACCAAAGATGACTGGCCATTCGATGGATGGAGAGATGGTGATGCTGGACCACGTGACATCGATAATCGAGCCACTTCTTGCGTCAACACCCGCAAAATATTGGCTTCACTAGCCCTTATAAATGCTTCCATTTGGATGTAGCTTTACCTTTAGCATCCACCTTGAACCGGGGACTTCTGCGGTATATACAGCCATGACCATCGCTGTCTGTATGGGAAGCGGCTGCTGCCTCATCTCTAAGACGTTGGGCAGTCGATTTTGAACGAGTAGATCCTTTTTTCACTGCCCCTTTGGACTGTGAAGGGGGAGCCGCGGGTGCTTCGACCAGGATACCAGATGGAATTACATATTGGCAGGTTGAGCATGCCTTTAACCGCGAAGGTGCTTTCAAAAAACACATTTATGTAACGAATGGCCACAGGGCAGAATCAAGGCCTCACTTAGGCCTTCCATCTTTTGCCTGCAAAGATTACAGACCGCACTACTGTTGGCCAAGGTGATTTGGGGAATGGAAGCCATAGTGACGTAAAGGAAACCGACTTAAAAGGAATTGAAATAAAAAATTAAGGGGATTTCACAAAAAAAAAATGGAATGCAGAAAATAACAACAGGGGTAGAAAACAATAAAAAATCAAAAGAAGTTCCAATACCTGTTATAAAAAAAAATTATGCTTTCGAAGAAAACTCTAAAAAATATTCAAAATCTAAAATATCAAAAAAAACGATAGAAAAATTCAAAAAACTATTAAAACCAATTAAAAACAATTCCAAAAAAACGAATTATATAAAATCTCACCTAGTGAAACTTCTAATCAAAAGCGAATAAAAAATTTAGTTAATTCAAAATTAAAATCTTTAAAAAAATTACTAATTTAGAACGTTTCAAAAAAATTTAATCTGAGAGTTTCAATATAACTTAAAAAAAATACGAACATAGAAAAAACTAAACAAATTATATTATTTGCAATACAAAATCTAATTATATTTCAAAGAAATATATATATGTAATACAAAAATTTTCAAAAAATTCACAAAAAATTAACAAATTTATATTGACAAAAAAAATTAGGACAGAGTTGTGACTGACAGTCCCGATCCGAAAAAACCTAGGTAGTTACAAAAAAAATTTAATTAAATTAACGGGCTTTGAAAGGCTGCTCAGGTGATAACATCTGTCTGAGAAGCAAACATATGAGGTCTAGCTATGGCTCAGAGAGCCAAGGGCTAGCATTTTCCAGCGTATGTTCCCCTGTCGTCCCAATACCAACACCCAAACAACCTGTATTGAGAGAGAAGGTTGTTAGAAGTGGTGTTACTTTGGATGCAACAAGCGTGGTACGAAGGACAGACGAATACATCTCTGTTATCGTCCCACGGAAATTGTCTCCAAGAACACCCTAGCACGCTATGCTCTAAAAATCGGAATCGAAGACAATGGAAAAATGAATTTAAATGAGCATAGCATTATAAAGTCTTCGTTACGTCAAGTACCCAAGGCCTAACGAAACATTCGCAGGGTGGGATGGTATTGGCGGAAACCACCAATAACCAACAAGGTCTATCACCTGCTTGTTCTGTCATCCCTGACCTCCTCGACGAAACCAAAGCTTTACTTTAACTCGGAGTTCGCGGGGTCGTAAAGTCCCGATAAGCATTAGCCTGAAGGGCTAACACTCACTCCTGCGGTAATCACTATAACATAAAATTTAACACAAAATTAATAATTTAAAAAAACTAAATACACAAATAAAAAAATTGTTGTCTCTAGAACAACCCTGTTGGGATCCAAAGACCCAAACATTGTCGCTCTAGAGGCCCCGTTGGACGCCATCTTGTATAGAGGCTGGTCGTAAGAACCTTCGCTCTATGAGCTAGCAGCAGGGTATTGCGTGCACGACCAACTGGTAGACCTGCACGGTCTGCCAGATAAGCCTCCCATTACAACTTCGAGAAGCTATAAGTTACAACAAACAGTGATTTAAGAGCAACTGCAAAAGATTAAGATCCTGTTACGGAAACGAAAACTTACCTACAATCTTCAAACTTTGATTTAATGCAGTTGATGGCTATGATGCAGCAGATGAACTTTAAAATTAATTGATAAAAAAAATCTGTCCAACCAAATCTTTCAAATTTTACCTTGTCCTTTTTAATCAGCTGTTAAGAATTAAATTTCATCACTTACATTCAATAAGTTCCAAATTCGATAAAAATGACGATTCACTTGAACAAAGATTGATTAATTTATTACATACAAAGTGTGAAAACATTCTGAAAATTATCAATAATTAGTTTCTGTCGGTTTCAAGCCCATACTCTTTTGGAACAATGTTGGAGCTACAACATCGGTTGCCAGAGCTACAACATCGGTTTTATGAATCGATTCTTCTGAGGTTCTAGTTTTCGTCAAATATTTAGACACCTGAAACTGTAAGCTCTGTAGCATAGCACAATTTCTCATATTTTAACATATTAGAACTAGATATACTGGCCCATTTAACTTTTTTCACATGTTGTAACGCTCAACGTTTTGCCAAATGATTTTTCAATAAATAAGTAAAATAAAAAAAAACATCACACCAAATTGTAGTACTAGTGGAGGCGGCATGTACCTTGTGAAACAATTTTCTTGCCGCCTCCACTATCACTTATTTTATTTGTTTATTTTTGAAAGATTTGTTTTCAAAAGTCGCCTCTGTCAGGCATGAGCGCGTAAGTTAAGTGGGCTTCGATAACGACGGATTTTTATTGGACTTTAATATACGTGAAATATTTAGACACCTGAAACTATTAACTCTGTAGCATAGCACAATTCCTCTTATTTAAACAAATATCACTACTAGATTTACTTCCCCATTCCACTATTTTCACTAATTGTAATGCACAACATTGTTCCAAATGATTTTTAAGTAAATAAATAAAATAAAATAAACATCAAACCAAATTGAAGTACCAGTGGAGGCGGCATGTACCTTGTGATACATCTCACTTGCCGTCTCCACTATTACTTATGTGATTTGTTTATTTTTGAAACATTTGTTTTTAAAAGTCGCCCCTTTAAGGCATGCGCTTAAGTGGGCTAGGATCACGACGGTTTTTCTGGGGCTCTAATAAACGTGAAAGATTTAGACACCTGAAGCTATAACCTCTGTAGCACAATACAATTTCTCTTATTTTATAATATCAGTACTAGATGTAAGTTCAACTATTTCCACGTACATATTGTAATACACAACAATTTGCCAAAAGATTTTTAAAATAAATATCACACTAAATTGTAGTGCTAGTGGAGGCGACATATGTGATGTGATACATCGCACATGCCGCCTGCACTATCACTTAATTTATTAGTTTACTTTTGAAACATTTGTTTTCAAGTTTTCGCTATTGAGAATGAGCTAGAAACACGTCGGTTCCGTAGAAGCTCCACTGTATGTAAAATATTTATATACTCGAAACTGTCAGTTCTATAGTATAACTCGATTTCTCTTATTTTAAAACATCTGTACTAGATACATAATTCTACATTCAACTATTTCCACGTATTTTAATGCACAACAATTTTTCAAAATAAATAAATATCACACTAAATGTAGTGTTGGTGGAGGCGACATGTGTAGTGTGTTACATCGCACTTGCCGCCTCCACTATCACTTATTTAATTGATTTATTTTTAAAAGCTCCTCTGCAAGAAATGAGCTAGGCGACGATAGCATCTGGTTATTACTATCAGTACATGTTTGTTTTTTTTATACTAAGGTGCATGAAGATGTCCTTTCAAAGGTTTTAGTGGGTATGAATTGTTTAGAGATCTGAATCTGGTAACACAATTCCAATTCCAACATATTAGTATTTGATGTACTTCCCTATTCAATATTTACTTATTGTAATGCACAATATTTTGCCAAAAATATTTTTTAAATAAATAAATAAAACAAATATCACACTTAATGTAGTTCTAGTGGAGGCGGCATGTACGGTGTGATACACAGCACATGCCGCCCTCACTATCACCTATTTTACAGATTTATTTTTTCATTTGTTTTTAAAAGTCGTCTCTGTCAGGGGTAAACTAGAATGACTATGAGGCAACCAGGTTGTTGCTTCCAGTGCATTAAGGATTCTTTTATTCTGAGGTTCATGAGGCTGTCTTTCTGCAGCTCTAGTGTAGGTGAATTAATTAGATCAGGTATCTGATGTTATAGGCAGCATAAATGGTGTGACACCATACATGCTTTTGATTGAAGTCATCACACATCACTGTTTGCATAAATTATTGATTGCTTGTTCTAAAAGGTATCAAACATAAAAACAAATAATTCATTGCAATTACAAACAATTGATTAAACAAATAATCCAAACTACTAAAACATTTGAAATAAATTTCCCAAATCAATTAAATCGTTCCTTCAATTCAATAATTTATCTACCACTTAAAAATCTATCATTTAAAATGAAAATTAATTCCATCAGTATAAAGCTTTCCAAATTCACACAATACGATTCGATTTAATTAGTATTTTCACATTCAAATTACCCAAAACCAATAACAAAAAAAAATTTTTTGTTGTCCTTGTTGTTGTTATAAATAAAACTATTAAATTAATCTGAATAATAAAATAAAAAAAATTTTTAAATGATTCAAAATTGTTTTTAAAAACAAACAAATAATAGTTAATAATAAAATTTTTTTTAAAATAAAAACCACAAAAATTTTAGGTGCAAATAAATATATGAAAAATAATAATAGATATAAAAATATTTTTTTATTCTTTTCATAATATTAAAAAAATTAATTTAATTAAAATGTTTGTTTTAATTATATTAATTTTAGATTCAATTAATTACATTTTTTCGATATTTTATTTATTTAAATAAAAATAAATTTTGTTTTTAATTTTAATTTATAATTGTATTTTGTATTTGCTTTATTAATTGTAGTTTTGGTTATATTTTTATTTTGTTAATAAAAGTGGTTTTATGGTAATAATACAATACGTGCTCTTATAACGCTTGCGTTGTTGATTGACTGAATTGGGTTAATACACAAGAGTAATGGTTTGTTTTTATACATCGTTTGCAGCCTCTGTGGACTATAAATTAATCTATGTAAAATATTTAATAAATTTGTAATTCTTTTTATTTTCACGTTTTTCAAAAAAGAATCAAAAACTTTTTATGTCATCTCATCAGCCATGGAATAACGTGAGAAACAAAACCTGGAAACAAAATGTTTCCGGATTTTGTTTCTCACATAGCAACTCAATATTTTATTTTGAACTTTCTTCGCCGAAAAATACAAATGAAAATACAAACAAAACGATGTTTAACTGTCAATTTATGATATATTTGAATTGGAACAATGAAATTACAAATTTGACAGTTTTAGTACAATTTAGAATTTTTGGTACTCAATAGTACTCAATTGCGGTTTTGAACACAGTCTTGCTGTTCTTTTGTTTTTTTTTTGTGTTACAAATTTTGATCGTTTTTGTCTCCCTGACTAAAACCCAACTTTTCTTGTCGATTTTGACCTGCTGAACACGAATATCATATCCATTTTTTTAGGTTAGCTCTTATTTGTGAGATATTCGCGATAAACCAATTTTTTCGGTTAAAAAAAGGTTGTTCCGGTTTTTGGATTGCATATTTTACAAAATAAACAAGTTCAATGTATTAATGAAACAAGTGCATAGTAAAAATGCTAACAAAAATTTTTAACTATTTTTGTAAAAATTCTTAAAGGATTCTGGAAGTTACGTTCGGAAAAAGTTCAACGTTCATATTCAACGCCGAATATTTTGAACAAACAATGATTGTAATCTTTTTAATTTCTTGGAGCCCATGGTAAATTCAATTTTCTTTCTTTTAAGTTAAAAAACACAAATTTTGGTGCAGATTGCACTAAATTCAGGTTTTCCCAAAAAGGCAACACTAAAAATTTGGAAAAAAAGAAATTTTACTAAGAATAATTTAAATTCTGCAACACAATTGTTTTATATATAAGTTGTTCACAGATTTTCGAATAAAAACTGCAAGCCATTTTGAGTTTTCCTTATTTCAACCACGTTTATGTATGTTTAGGGTTCCGTTTTTTATACGGAACACTATTGGTGAGAGTAAAACGAGTTTTCACATTATATCGATTATCTCGTAAACTATAAATGCTATAGACTTGAAATGTGAGGTGCGTATAAAACTAATCTGTCCACATGAAATGACGAATACAAATAAAACTAAAGTGGTTTTCGTTTGGTTTACAGGGGTTCGATGTAAGACCTTTGAGAAAATACATTTTTTTATAGATTCAAGTAGGGTATCATATGAAAGGGCTTCCTTTCAGTATTCCTTAAAAATTTATTTTGGAATTTTACACCTCACTCTTTTTTGTATAATTTTGAATAATGACGTTTTTTTCGTGTTTTCTTACCTCGATTAGCTCCGAACCGAACTGATCGAAAATTTTCAAATGTATTTTTGGAATGATAGAAAAACTAGTACGATTTTAATAAAAAATATATAAAAGTGTCATATTCTCATAATTAGATTTATTAAGGGGGTGGATATGAGGAGGGGTAAATACACTATTTAAAATTTGGTCAAGTGAGGTGTGATTTGAAAAAGCACTTTATTTAAAAATCATAGCAATTTTTTTTAGAATTTTGCGATGCAGAGTTTTTGAGTTATTTCCAAAAAAGTGCAACTTTCAGACCGTTACCCCCCCCTCCACCCCTACGTTTCGACACTGATTGACAGAAAAATTTCAAAAAATTCACAGAGTTAGGAAATTTGGTAAATTTTGTATGAAAATTATAGCGAGGTCTCAAATAATTATATTTCTGTGTGTTTAGGGGACCGGTGTAAAGAGGGTAAAAAAAACTTTTTTGACCCAAGCGAGTGGGGTGTCATTTGAAAGAGCACTTAATTTAAAATTCGTTGCAATTTTTTTAGAATTTTGCGGTGCCCAGTTTTTGAGTTATGGACAAAAAAGTGCAAAATTCAAAACGTTCTTCCCCCCCCCCCCCCCCCCCCCCCTACGTTTCAACACTGATTGACAGAAAAATTTGTAAAACTTCAGGGTGCTAGGTAATTTGGTAAATTTTGTATGAAAATTATAGCGAGGTCTCAAATAATTATATTTCTGTGTGTTTAGGGGACCGGGGTAAAGAGGGTAAAAAAACCTTTTTTGACCCAAGCGAGTTGGGTGTCATTTGAAAGAACACCAAATTTAGAAAACATTGAAATTTTTTTTAGAATTTTGCGGTGCCCAGTTTTTGAGTTATGGACAAAAAAGTGTAAAATCCAGACCGTTCCTCCCCCTACGTTTCGACACTGATTGACAGAAAAATTTGTACAAATTTACAGAGCTTGGAAATTTGGTAAATTTTGTATGAAAACTATAGCGAAGTCTCAAATAATTATATTTCTGTGTGTTTAGGGGACGGGGGTAGAGAGGACAAAAAAAACTTTTTTGACCCAAGCGAGTGGGGTGTCATATGAAAGAGCACCTAATTTAAAATTCGTTGCAATATTTTTTAGAACTTTGCGATGCAAGGTTTTTGATTTATGGACAAAAAAGTGCAAAATTCAGACCGTTTCGCTCCTTACGTTTTGACGATGATTGACAGAAAAATTTGAAAAAATTCACAGAGATGGGAAAGTATGTAAATTTTGAATGAAAATCATAGCAAAGTCTCAAATAACAATATTTCTGTGTGTTTAGGGGATGGGTGTGGGGAGAGTAAAAAAAAACATTTTTGACCCAAGCGAGTGGGGTGTCAAATGAAGGAGTACATAATTTAAGAAACATTTAAATATTTTTTAGAATTTTGCGGTCCACAGTTCTCATGTTATTGAAAAAAAATATTTTTAGTATGTAGCCTCTCCACCCTTTTAAATTTCAAGACTTGATTAACCGAAAAAATAATCAAATTTAAACCATTTACAAGCTGGTGTAATTGAATCTTTCTTGAGTTACCATAAACATCTATGGATGAGATTTAACCTAAAGTAACATTTTTTGAGTCATTTTTGATCAATGAATATTTGATTGTAATTCACTATTGACATGTACGATTAAACATTTATTTTGTTATGCGTCTACGGTCTGGCAATACAAAGACTTTACAACACAACTTTTTTTCAATAATTTTTGATATTGTGTTCTTTTACATTCACGGAACCCTTGACGAGCGAATTTTATTCGCACTTGTCTGATTTTTTTCTTTTCTTTTTGTGCCGCATCGTAAGTAATATTTTACAAGTTCAGTCGCTCTCAAACATCAGTTAAGAATCCTTTTAAAATAGGAAAGTGTAAAGTTAAATCTATTTAAATGGCTTCTCAAGAAGTTTCAAGTGTAAAATTAGTCCAAACTAATTTTGTTTTATTTGTGGAATTATTTGTGGAAAAAATCAATGCATATATAAGAATTGCATACCTTCATTACTTTGGCATAAATGTTATGTCGAGTAATTCAAATTCCATTGTTCAAGTCCAAACCACTGTTCCGCCATAGATCCTCACATTCGTTTTCATAGTTGTCTTCATTTTGTCCTAATTAGTTCTTATGCTCAATCCATAGTCGACATTTACTATGGTTTTCGAAAAATTATCAGTTCGATTTCGATTTCCAATTTTAACCGTTGATCACTATCAACCTGTTGTGTTTATCCTGCATGAGAAATACACTAATTTTTTTTCAGTAGGCAATGAAAATTGAATAGACAGAAAATTTTTGAGCTCCGAAAAATTTATTTATTTAAATCGTATAGTTTTAATTTATATCAAATTGTATTATAAACATCTGCTAAACACTAATACTAAAGATGATAACAAGAAATAGTTTTCTCACTGCAAATTCAACTAATTTCAAGATTGAAAATAAATCTAATTTGGATGATGAAAAACTGAAGCAATTGGATGAAAAATTCAAATTACTTGAAAGTGAGACTTTAAAGAAATTGGATCAATCAATTGCCTTATGGGCTGAAGATCAGCGTAATACAATTTCTAATCATTTCTCGGATCTGAAGAAAGCTTTTTTGGAAGAAATTAAATTGAAACTCTCAAGAAAAAGGTTGTTACCCTTGAAAACAAAGTCAATTCCTTTGAAGATAAAGATAGTTTAATGAATGATTTCAATAATAACCGGACAAAACTGGTCATCAATGGAATCCCCAAAATTGTCAATGATTCAAATGAAATTATCGTGTCTAAGATTTCAAGTGCTGTTGGTTTTGAAAATCCTCCAAGAGTCAGAGCTTACCGGACCAAGTTTAATGATCAAAGTGATTCTCTATTGTTAAACTTTGAATCTGAATTTAACAAGGATGAATTCTTCTTCAACTATATGAAAATTGCAAACCGTCTAACCGTTGAAAATATCTTTAACGAACCAGGAAATTTCAATAGGATCTTTATTCAATTTGCGATGTCCAAAAATCAATTTGCACTTTTCAAAGAGGCCATGAAATTTAAAAAGGAACGAAAAATTAGAAATGTCAAAGTTGGACAAATCGGTCTTGATGTTACTTTTAACAATGGCAGAAAAGCTAGTTTCCCATCAATTAATGATCTAAATCATATGATTATCGCAAACCAAGTTTTATAGGAGCTCTCTTTTTCTTTTTCCGAAGATAATGTCAAAAACAAATATATATGAAAAACTAACCTTTTTTATCTTCAGTCTGGTGAGTGTTATTATGAAATGCTTTCTTTTGTTTCCTTTTTTAATTTTGTTGTTTATTTCATCACTTGATTTTTATTTCTGTGCCTTTGATTATGCCTTTTTCATGATATCTAAATGTTTGCCTCTCTTATTGAGGCTATCAAAATTTAATTTCCCAGATTAATTCATTTAAACTTTCCACGAATACTCTTAACATTAATAATATTATTTTAAAATCAGCTTTTAATAACAATAATAATTTCAATTTTATTCATATTAATCCTGGAAGTCTTAAACCAAATCTAAATGAAATTCGTTCTGTTATCAATAATTTAAACTTACATGCACTTACTATTTCTGAATCTTGGTTTAATGAGAGTATTAATGATCGTTTAATTGCAATTAATGGACTTAATTTATTCAGACATGATCGTGTTGGAAAACGTGGTGGGGGTGTTGCTATTTATTTACTTAATAGTATTAAGGGTAAAATTGTATGCAAAAGCAGATCAAATAGTATTGTTGAATATTTATTCATTGAAATCATTAATAATAATAATGAGAAATTGTGTTTTGAAGTCGTTTACAATCCTCCCAATAATAAAATTTCTGATAATTTGAAGCGTGTTTTTTCTGATTTATCAATTAGATATCCTCATTTAATTATTGTTGGAGATTTTAATATTAATCTTCTTTCTAAATTAAAAAAAACAACTAGTTTTATAAATTTTTTGTCATCAATTTCCTTAAATATCTGTTCTGAAGAACCAACTAATTTTGTTGACGGATATAATCCAAGTTTAATTGACCTGTCAATTGTCAAAAATCGTAGCTTAGTTAAAAGTTTTTCCCAACTTTCTATTGGTAGCTTTACGACACATGATTTATTATTTGGTTCTTATTCAATCAACATGTCTTCTTTTGTTAATAATAGTTTTAAATTTTATCGTAATTTCAAAAATATTAATTTAGATAATTTATTATTTTGTGCTTCAAAATGTGATTTTGATAAAATTTATTGTCTTTCTAATATTGATGACCAAGTTCAAGTTTTGACCGATGAATTAAAAAAATTAATGAATATTTTTGCTCCTTTGAGGAAAATTAAAATCAAGAAAAACACTGCTGCACCTTGGATGAACGATTCACTAATAAATTTGATTAATCGTAAAAATTTTTACTATTCATCGTTTAAATCTGAAGTGAACATTCACCTTAAAAACAATCATCTCATAATGTTTAAAAAACTTCGTAACAAATGTACTAATCTTAGAAAATATCTTCAACGTGAATGGTTTAATTCTAAAATTGATCCAGACCTTCCTTCTAAGACATTATGGAATAATTTGAAAAATAATGGTGTTACTAAAGATTCTAATAATGTTATTACCAGTTTTTCGGCTGAAGAATTCAATAACTATTTTTCAAATTCATTTTCTAAAAAAACTGCACATCTGGTAACTTTTGATAATGATTGTGATGAAGCTGGATGTTTTGAATTCTCTACTATCACTGATATCGATGTCGATTTTTATCTTAGTTCTATTAAAACTAATGCTTGTGGTGTTGATGAGATTCCAATATTTTTCATAAAAATGCTTGGTTGTTTCATCATCCCATTTATCACTTATATTGTCAATAACTGTATTACACAGTCTTATTTCCCTGAGCATTGGAAATGTAGTATTATAAAACCTATCCCAAAAAAATCAAATCCAACTAATCTAGAAGAATTCAGGCCAATTAGCATTTTACCATCATTATCAAAAGTTTTGGAAAAAGTATTGAAAAACCAAATTCAAAGTTATGTTGATAATAATTCTCTTCTCTATAAATTTCAATCTGGGTTTAGAAATGGACTCAGTACTAATTCAGCAATGCTTAAAGTTATTCATGATCTTTGCCTTGCCTTTGAAGAGAATAAAGTGTCAATAATTTGTTTCCTTGACTTCAAAAAAGCTTTTGATCTTGTTGATCATATGTCTCTTTTGTTGAAACTAAGAAATAAATTCAAATTCTCAATCAGATCTTGTAACTTTATTAAATCGTTTTTATCTAATCGCAAACAACAAGTTTCTATTAATAATATTTTATCACATCAAGTTGAGATTAACTCTGGTACTCCTCAAGGTGGCATTTTATCTGCTTTATTATTCACTATTTTTATTAATGACCTTCCTGATTATGTTGACATCAATACCCATCTTTATGCGGATGACTCTCAGATTTATTGTTCTTTTCCGTTTGATCAATTTAATTTATGTGTTGATAAAATGAATGCTTCTCTTTCTTCTATTTCTGATTGGACAAATTTGAATCATGTTTATGTTAACCCATTAAAATCACATGCTATGATTATTAGCAGAAAGAAAATTAATAATCCTCCTCCCATTTTATTTGATGGTAATGTCATTAATTATGTTGAAAAAACAAAATCATTAGGTTTAATTCTTAATTATGATCTCACTTTTGATGATCATGTTATTAAAATTTGTGGTGAAGTTAACAGTTGCTTAGGGATGCTTTATCAATCGGTTAGTTTCACACCTGTCATTTTACGTTTGAAACTTGTTAGAGCTTTAATAATACCCAAATTACTATATTGCTCAAATATTTTCCATAATTGTTCAAGAAAAAGTTGGGATTTACTAAATGTAACATTTAATAACTGCGTAAGATATATATTTAATCGAAACAGATTTAGTTCAATTTTTACCTTTTCTTTTCAAATTTTAAATTGTTCTCTTGAAAATTATCTTAAATTTCGTACTTGTCTATTTTTGCATAATTTAATAAAATATAAATGTCCAGACTATCTTTATGAACTTCTCATTTTTCCAAGATTTCAACGAAATAAGTTACTGAAACTTCCAAACAGTTGCCTTTCTTCACAATTTAAATCATCGTTCTTTGTTGAGAGTATTAGATTGTGAAATAATCTTGAAGTAGGCATTAGAATTCTTGAATCAACTTCTGACTTCAAGAGGAAATGCTTGCTTCATTTCTCCTCATGTTAAGGGTTTGGTCATTGCACAGAAGTGATAATCAATAAGTTTTAGGCTTTTTGAACTCAAATTGCTATTTATTAAAGAAAGCAGTTCATTAATGTCACCAGATTGATTTTGTAACATTTTCAATAATTCTGTATTTTCACAATTATATAATTCTTTTTTTTTTTTATTAATTAATCAATGAACAATTAATATTATAATATTAAATTATGTTCACGATAAACTTAGGTTTAAAAAGGAATTCCTTATGTGAAACTACACTGTATAAATAAATAAATAAATAAATAAATAATTTTGCGTAATTTTATCCTCTTATCCTGCGTTCTAAACAACCTCAAAGTTCCATTGGCAACTAATTGCACTTTTTATTGCACTTGTAATTGCACTTTTATTTCATCAGAAGAATACAGAGTCTCACCAATTAAAATATTTTGTATGTTTCTACCCAGTTGTTTCAACTTATTTTCCATACTCAAAACTGCGACATAACCGCTTTCGAGAAATTTGATTAGCTACAAATGGCACAATATGTTCATTTATTCGATTAATTAGCTCATCACGTTCCATATTAACTATCGTTCGTGATGAAATAATATCTCATAATATGCTTGGTCCGCTGATAGGCTGTTGCTGTACCGCCAATATTTCATCAATCGAACTTAATTCTGCATCACCTGTATTTTCAGTATCAATACCTCCAGTGGAACTGATCATTAGGAGACGAATTCTACAAGACGAACAAATTCGCATTCGCATATGAATATCAAACACATAATTTATCAAATGTAATTTATTCTAAATTTCAGGTCTAAGATTTCGTAAAGTTTTTGAACACTTGCCGATACCAAATGGTTTTATACAATGATATTTACTCATGTTTTTAAAAAAAAAATTATTTTAACTATAAAAACTTTTTTGCTAACACAACACTAATATTTTTTTAACAAGATTGACAAATGAATTTAGTAATGATGCTGTACGATCAAAATATCTCTAAAGACGATTCTTTTCATTACTGTGCTCTCATTTTATGACAGATATTATCATTAAAAGGTAATTAAATTACGGTACTCGATTAGTTTATGCATTTAAAATTAATTTCTGACAGGTAGAAATGGAAGAAAAGGTAAATTATGTGAAAAGCATCCACACCCTCAAATACTTAACTTGTATCCTTAAAATAATTAAATGATCAATAAATTTCTATAAAACAAGTGTTCAGGTGGTTTTAGTAAAATAGACTGCATTGTTTAAAAAAAAAATTGAAAAACGGAAATTAAAATTTTGTAAGAATTTTATTTTCAAAACGAGAAATTGTGCTATTGGGAAACTTTCGATTTAAATTAAGAATTAATTAAACATTTTTTTTTTTCTGGAAAAAATGTGGTAAAAGTGAGGGTACCCTTAACAGCGCCATCTTTGAAAATATTATTTAAGTTTAAGACAGTTTTAAAAAATTACTACAAAACTTTAAGTAATTTTTGTTATAAGGTCTATTAATTACCTTTCTACTGAGCTATAAATGATTTAAATATGTTTAGTCAATCGTTAGCAATCGGTAGCCAAAGATATTATTGTTTCGCCAACCCATAAAACTTTGGTATTTTGATTTTGTCAGTGGCTATCTGGGCATGAAATTTTATCAAAATCAAAGGGGGTCAGTCCGGATGCTAGAACAAATGCTGTTGCGTTGACGTGGAATTGCTCTATAACAGTTATTAAGTTTGAACGAAACAAAATAATAAGAAAACTTAAATTTTTAATTTATAAAAGCAATAATCACTTCTTTTGTTTTATTATTTACAAAAAACTTACTAAACTCCCCATCCCATATAATGTAAAAATATTTCCATAATATGGAGACAAATGACAGTGGAAAAATTCAACTTAAGTAAAAAATAAAAAAAAAGGGATGAGTAAGTTTCAACTTCGAAATTGTCATCGCCTCAACGGCGTAATCGATAGCGTGTCTGCCTAAATATTCGAGCCAGGCACTGACGAGGAAGGTTCGAATTCATCCGAAACACGAAAAATGTGAAGTGAAGTTTTTTTCTGAGAAACTTCAGACCAGACCTTTGAATTGGAAAAATTCCAATTGCTTCTTTACTTACTTGAGTTTAATTGATCTCAAAAATCCCCAATAAATTACTAAACTTATTTTTAAACTTATCACTAGAACCGATTCACAGATCAGCTCTTTTAATTGTTTTGTTGTTTAAATGTTTTTCTAATAGAGCTGCTGAATTTGACTATTTTAATTTACTAAATTTATTATATAAAAATTATTGTGGGAAATGTTATTTGTCACAAACAATTTATTTTAACTTAATAATTTTGTAATTTTGGTAAATAAACAAATACGCAAAACAAAACATTCCACTTCCGCTATTTCTTGTATTTTGCAATGCGTAATAAATAATTAAAATTATAATTTTAAAAAAATTATGCAATACAAGAAATGTTGAACTTGAACAAGTCATTGTTTGTTTTTAGGGTTCCGTTGTTTATACGGAACACTATTGGTGAGAGTAGAACGTGTTTTTCACATTATATCGATTATCTCGTAAACTATAAATGCTACATACTTGAAATTTGGCATGCGTATAAAACTAATTTGTCCACATGAAATGACGGATACAAATTAAACTAAAGTGGTCTTCGTTTGGTTTACGGGGTTGCGATGTAAGACCTTTGAGAAAATACATTTTTTTATAGATTCAAGTAGGGTATCATATGAAAGGGCTTCATTTAAGTATTCCATAAAAATTTATTTTGGAATTTTACACCTCACCATTTTTTGTATAATTTTGAATAATGACGTTTTTTTCGCGTTTTCTTACCTCGATTAGCTCCGAACCTATAATCTGATCGAAAATTTTCAAATGTACTTGGAGTGATAGAAAAATTAGTACGTTTTTAATAAACAACATAAAAAAGTGTCATATTTCCATACTTAGACATATTAAGGGGTGGAAATGAGGAGGCGTAAAAACGCTATTTAAAATGTGGTCAAGTGGGGTGTCATTTAGCAGCACGAAAGAGCACTTAATTTAAAAAACAAAGCAATTTTTTTTAGAATTTTGCGATTCCCAGTTTTTGAGTTATAGTAAAAAAAGTGCGAATTTAGACCGTTTCTCCCCCCTACGTTTCGACACTGATCGACAGAAAAATTTGTAAAAATTCACAGAGTTAGGAAATTTGCTAAATTTTGCGAAGTCTCCAATAATTATATTTCTGTGTGTTTAGAGGACCGGGGTAGAGGGGGTAAAAAAAACTTTTTTTTACCCAAGCGAGTGGGGTGTCATTTGAAAGAGCATCTAATTTGAAATTCGTTGCAGTTTTTTTTAGAATTTTGCGGTGCCCAGTTTTTGAGATATTGTCAAAAAAGTGCAAAATTCAGAACGTCCCCCCCCCCCATACGTTTCGACACTGATTGACAGAAAAATTTGTAAAAATTTACAGAGTTAGGAAATTTGCTAAATTTTGTATGAAGTCGAAGTCTCCAATAATTATATTTCTGTGTGTTTAGAGGACCGGGGTAGAGGGGGTAAAAAAAAACTTTTTTACCCAAGCGAGTGGGGTGTCATTTGATAGAGAACCTAATTTAGAATTCGTTCCAATTTTTTTAAGAATTTTGCGGTGGCCAGTTTTTGAGTTATTGTCAAAAAAGTGCAATATCCAGACCGTTCCCCCCATACGTTTCGACATTGATTGACAGAAAAATTTGTAAAAATTCACAGAGTTAGGAAATTTGCTAAATTTTGTACGAAAACTATAGCAAAGTTTCCAATAATTATATTTCTGTGTGTTTAGAGGACCGGGGTAAAGGGGGTAAAAAAAAGTTTTTTTTACCCAAGCGAGTGTGGTGTCATTTGAAAGATCATCTAGTTTAAAACTCGTTGCAATTTTTTTTAGAATTTTGCGGTGCCCAGTTTTTGAGTTACTGTCGAAAAAGTGCAAAATTCAGACCGTCCCCCTCCCTCCATACGTTTCGACACTAAATGACAGAAAAATTTGGAAAATTTCACAGAGTTAGGAAATTTGGTAAGTTTTGTATGAAAAGTACAGCACAGTTTTTGACTTATGGATAAGAAAGGGCAAAATTCAGATTGTGCCGCCGCCTACCTTTCGACGATGACTGACTGAAAAATTTGAAAATATTCACAGAGACAGGAATATTGGTAAATTTTGAATCAAAATCATATCGAAGACTCAAATAATTATATTTCTGTGTGTTTATGGAATGGGTGTGGGAAGGGAAAAAAACCATTTTTGACCCAAACGAGTGGGGTGTCTTCTGAAAGAGCACTTAATTTAAGAAATGTTACAATTTTTTTAGAATTTTGAAATGCAGAGTTTTGGTGTTATTAAAAAAAAATATTTTTAGTATGTAGCCTTTCCACACCCCTAAATTTCAACACACGATTGACCGGAAAAATAATCAAATTTAATCCATTTACAAGCTGGTGTAATTGAATCTTTTTTAAGTTACCAAAAACATCTATGGATAATATTTAACCTGAATTAACATTTTTTTTGCCATTTTTGATCAATGTAGATTTGATTGTAATATACTATTGACATTTACAATTTAACATTTATTTTGTTATGTGTCTATGGTCTGAAAATATAAGGACATTACAACACAACTTTTTGTTAATAATTTTTGATATTGTGTTCTTTTACATTCACGGAACCCTTGACGAGCGAATTTTATTTGCACTTGTCTGACTTTTTTATATTTGTTTTATTAACTAATTTAATGTTTTATACTTGAGATAATGATAAAATATAGATTGATAAATTGGGATGTGACAACCTTCTTTAGACTTCTCGATTAAAGCTATAACAACTGCATGTCGCAATTTGCAACGGAAGTCCAGATCAAAACACAAAAATTTAGTACCAGCAGTTGTAATATTTGAACCATTAGCAGCAGTAAGGACTAAGTGTTCTTCTGGTAAAATATGTTTAAATTGAAAACTTAGGATGACTGATATATCAGTTCATGTACTAATTAAAAATTGTACCATATTTTTAAGGCAACGAACGAACATGCAGCATTATTATAAGCCCTATCATTGGCCGCAACTATAAGAGATTTTTTTAGTTCCCAGCGTTTAGCGGCAGGACTGGATAGTTTAAATGACCTGCCAGTACTTAATCGAGACGTTAAGCTTCGATTCCAATTGTATACGAACCACCACTGCAACCACGTTCATAGGGGTCTAAGCGGGACCGTAGTTGGGATTTTGATTGAGTTAAGCCCTTAATCAAGTTAGATAAATCATTATTTTTTGGACGTAACGTTAAAGGTATGCCTGTTGATGCCTTATCGAGTTGGGGTCACCAATTGTGGAGGTACCTCTACTCGTATCAGTTACATCGTAAAAAATAATTTAAACTGAACTAAAATTGGATGTCGAAACAAAAGTGATGAGTTTCCTTTTTTTCTATCATTCCAAAACCAATTTTCAAAATTTTTATTTTTAGCTTGCTAATAATTAACGGCATTGCCAAAGCAGTGTTAATTATTTTAGCTTGCTAGTTTAATTGGATAGGGAGTGGTGTTTATTTCTGTGACGTAATTATAAAATCTTGGTCCCACATGTCTATGAAATCACTTACATGGATTAAATTCGTGAAATTATTGGTGGTTTGAAATTGGACTGATCAACACCATCGTATGAAAAACCATAGACTTTTCAGTTGATTCACTATCTGAAAAAACTTTACAACAGGGGTACAAACAACAAACGTCATTTCCACGCCACAGACATATTTTCCGACAGATTAAGTACGAAAGAAGAGAGGGCAGTATTGGTCAGAGAGAACTAGGCCTGAACCAATTGACTAGTTGTAGAAGATATTTGATCACAAAAAGGTTTTCATTGATATTTAATACCTTTAATGACAAAGTAACAGAATTAGAAAAAACTTAGTAATCGAATCAGTGGCAAATTAAGCTTATTGATTTTTTAAAACTTTCTTAATCGATCTCTCACTTTCTTTTACTATAAAACACAAATTAATTTTATTATGTTAATTGTAACCAATACAACTATATCCGTTACAATCATCTAGATATCAAATTAAACAAATAATTAAACTAATCATGCCAGTTCAACAAACTTTCCTTAAACCCTGAAAAACTTTATCTATTCATTTCATATTACTATGAAAACTTAATTAATTCCATAACCCATTAGGTTACCAATAACGGTATAATCAAACCTAAAATCTCAAATAAAAGTACATCACCAACATAAAACTTAGAAACTATAACAGAAAGAAAATGTTTCATACAATAACAGACGCATACAGGTAAAATATTTAAAAGAAAAAATTATAACCAAAAATTTTATTATATTATTCATTTTAAAATGTAATCTAACTTTAACACAAAAAAAACATAAAAGTTTCTATTTTGAAAAATTTTCTTTTTGCAGCTTTTTTTTCTGGAAAACATCAAATTCAATTTTCGCAATAGATATTCAAGATATACATATAAATGTTATATGCTCGTATGGTTTTATTCAACAAATGAACAAACATAATAATCGTAAAAATATATTTGGAAAATGGAAAATTAGTTCTTCTTTTGTTTTGTGAAAAAACTTTTTAGTTTTTGGGTGAACTAATAGAGTGAATAGATAATAAAATATAAATTCAATATACTCTTAGATGAACTTTCTTAACTATTGCTATAACTTTAAACTATTGATTCAAAATAATTTATAGTTTACAAGTAATTTTTCTTAGGAGGAGGAACGAAGAATAAAATTATGTTAAAAATTAATAGCAACCGTCATAATTTTCTTTTGTTATGCTCGAATTTATTCTGCATATTCAAAGTTATGTATCAATCGATGTTGTCCGAAGTTTACTAATATCATCATACCAATTTCTCTCCCGTGATGTCTATAAATCATAGTCAAGTTTGTACCTTGTTTTTTATTATATTTTATATAATCAAATAAATAATAACATAAAAAGTAAACAAATAATTCTATTTATATTTCAAAAAATGAATAAAATTGAGAAGAATTTATTGTAATAAAAATGCAATGAAAAAATGTACATGTACCTGGAATAGAGGAAAATAAATTAGCTGTGCAAGGTGAAATCAATAAAAAAAAATGTGCAACCGTATAAAGAAAATTGAAAGAATAAATGAAAAATTCGATTTGTCGGTTTTGTTTTTAGTTTTCCAAACGATAGAGATAGAAAAAAAGTTTTATAATTTAATCAACAAAGTTGAAGTTTTTGTATTTTTATAGCAAATTTTTGTGGAGTTTATGTTTTGCCGTCGATTTGTGGTTTTCACAGAGGAAAATAGTTAAACATTTTCAAGTTTGTGGTCCGGCAGAAAAATTTTAGTACAATTCAGATTAGATTTTAATATACTATAAATGCCAACACTGGCATGATTTGTTTACCGGACAATTGTTTTAATCAACAGTTTTATGTTTAGCTTGCAAGATATGTTAAATGGCTAAATATTGATTTAAATATTATAATGGTTCGTATCAGAATTCACAATCTTCTCTCAAATATATTATCATTGCACTAGAAAGTCACACCAAAACCATGGGGTTTAAATTTAGATGGAATACGGATGGTTTCAGGATGGCATTTATTGGGTCACAATGAGGAAATGGACTAGAACCAATGGAGACAAGTCAGATGGATCTGCAGACAAAGGCAACAAAGCTGTAGAATTAATACAAGCTTTGATTTGGTTTGTGAGAGTTATTAGCTCTTCGAGAGTATAGAGTTAATTTCCAAGTAATTATTTTAGATAGTTTTTGCACTTTTTACAGCGGTTAAAGTATACAGCGATATGCTGTAAGAAGCAAAAAAATTTAAATCTCATTTTTAAAGCATTCTTGATTGAAAATTTTTTTGAAGTTCACGTTAGTTAGAATTCGCATCAATGGCATTGGTTGTATTTGCAGAAAAAATATTTGAGCATCTGCCACGTCTAGATGTAAATCTTCGAAAAGCAAATATGAAGGCATTTGTCGATAAATAATTGGTAACTTCAATATCAGTTGCTTTAGTGGAGATACAAATAAAAATTGCGATGTAAACTTTAATTAAAGGCTTTGATCTAAATTTAGAACATGCATTCAATGGGTTACTAAAGTTAACTCCAACATTTTCAAAAGAACGATACTACTTAGCTGTCTCTGGCAAGAGACATGGGCAATTCACATATTATTTGGGATATGGCTTGTAACGATCGACCCTATTTCGGTTCCTGTTCTGAGTTAAGAATTAAAAACATCTAAAAAACAACAAACAACGGATAAAAACAACTTATTATCCTATTTTAGTTTTTGGTTTTTACTTCATATCAATATAAAAAAAATCAAAAGCAAAAACATCAAAAGAAACTCCGTAAATTAATTTATTAGTTTATTTTTAACCTTCAATAATAAAAATAGGATCATACAAATGACATATGGAAAATATGCAACTTTCATCAAAGTTTCCGTTTAACAGTCTGGAATGATTAGAAAAATGTACGTTAGTACCCCAGGGAGTGGGCGACCGCGAGGTAGACCACGACTACAATGGGAGACTGACGTAATAAACGACTTTAAAAAAATCGGCTGCCATGGTAATTATGTCGCTGTTGCGAATGACCGTGGTGAATATTCGAAGCTGATTAACCTGGCAACGCTCCTACATGGAGCATGAACGCCGTTAAAAAAAAAAAAAAATATGTATTGGTTTTTTTGTGATATGATTCACAAAGCGCTATAAGAGATATTGCTTTTAAAGAAACTCATTCTCATTCAACTGAATCTGTTGTAATGGATAGTCTGGGATAACGTAGTATATTATGGTCGCAGTTTCCTTAGTTGTTGTTCCTTATATTAATCTGTACCACTTGTAATAGATTCTCATCCCTTCGTCATCAATAGTCATATTTCATGTAGTTTCCTTAACCCATAGTTTCCTTATATTTCTCAAAATCTACTAAATCTGCAATAGCCGGACAAACGTATGGGAGAAAGAAAATTACACTAATTACCTTGAATTATTTATTCATTGATATAACACAATATTGGTTAATTTGAATTAATTAATAATTTTCCTTAATCATCATCCGTATAATCACTAAAAATTAATCAGAATTTAATCTTACAACGCACTAAAATTGACGCGCGTTGTGCTTCCATTCGATTGTCCTCGCCTTACTACTTGAGTTTGAACTTTTTTTGTTTCAAAACACAAACCGTAATGAAATAACGAAATTCTCAAAACCTCACAACAGCTACGTGTATTTTGTTCCCAATCGTCAACATACAACGAATTACTATTTCTGCTTGGTTAAACATTTGATTTGTCTTTGTATGAGTGTTTTGCTTTAAACAATCCTTCCGTGATTGATCTGAACTTCACGGTATTGATATTGCAGAATGTAGTTATTAAATGTCTAAACATCACTACATTGATCGAATCTGTATTTGATTCATTTTGAATTCAATTATACGTGTTATGAATGTGTCGGAAATATTGGGGATCCCAACCTTATTTTTAGTACAATATTATCAAGTAGCAAACGGTTTTGTGAACTATAATAAGTTCCCAATAATTTGAAAATCTGATGTAAATTAATTATCTCTCATCTAAATACTTTATTCGAGTTATTGCGAGATTAAAAATTTGACTATATAATGAGCACGGTAACTTATTCTCGGGCGCAGTTCAATTAGCGATTCACATAGTACTCGCGCAATCTATTACATTCGCATTATGTGGTTGCATTTTTGACGTTCAAGTTAAAAATTCTAATTATCCGTGCGGGACATGGATATCGTTTTTTCTGATTCATGTGCTATTAATTTCAATTTGTTCAGTGTTAGTGGTTATAGCTTAAATAAAATTTTATTGTGTGATTTAGTGTAATTAGGGAGACTTGCTACCTCTAATATTAAATAATACAACCATTGTGCAAGTGGATCTGCTGAGGTTGAGATAGCGGTAGAATTAGCGGAAAGCGGTTTGTTTAGAATGCCGTGATTAAAAAGGTAAAGAATCATGTATAATTGCTTGTCTCATAGTAAATTAGAACAAACAAATTGAAAATTGCTCAGTGAACGAAACTGAACATACCTAGATGTTTCGTAATAAATTTGACACAAATAATATTAGTGAAAACCTGTAAATTCTTGTATGCTTGTTAGTAAATGTAAATACTAATTTATTTAGTGAAAAGAACTGTAAATTTTGTTATGATTCATAGTAAATGTAAATACTAATTTATTTAGTGAAAAGAACTGTAAATTTTGTTATGATTCATAGTAAATGCATGTAGTAATTTATTTAGTGAAAAGAACTGTAAATTCTGTTATAATTCATAGTAAATGTAAATAGTAATTCATTTAGTGAAAAGAACTGTAAATTCTGTTATGATTCATAGTAAATGTAAATAGTGATTGATTTAGTGAAAAGAACTGTAAGTTCTGTTATGATTCATAGTAAATGTATATATGAAAGTTGTCTGGTGAGCAACCGTAAATTCATGCTTGGTTAATAGTATAAGTAAAATATTACTAGTTCCATAAAATCAACTAATAAACCTGTAATTTAGTGTTTGTTCAGAAATAATTTAAAAAACAAGGGGAATCAGTCGAAAACGGCTCTGGTTCAGTACAAGATTGTAAAATGTTACTTGTTTAGAATATCGTTAAATTAATGCTTGATTTGATAATAAAAAGAAGAGAATAATAACTGTTTTGATTATCACCTTGGTCGATAGGGAATACGAAAAGTTGAAAGTATTGAGGGCGGGAGCGAAAGAATCAACCTAAAGGAAATTTGAATTTATCTATGGGTATCTTCAACACGACATTTGAATCAAATTTTTGCTACTAATGCCATATCTTATACCTATTTCAACGCAACTTTCCTGGAAGTGTCTTTGTTATTACTGCCATATTGATATAGAGTTTTTTTTGGTTATTGCCACCGTATAGCAACGCATTATTTATATACCGTTCTTGCTGATAATATCGTATTTTCTACACAACATTTTTACCAAATTTTGGCTATTACAACTGATTATTTATATACCAGTTTTTTTTTTTGCTGATACTATCGTATTTTCAACGCGACATTTTTACAAAATTTTGGGATATTGCCACTGATTATTTATATAAAATTTTTGCTGATATTATCGTATTTTCAACGCAGCATCTTTACAAAATTTCGGAATATTGCAACTGATTAATTATATAAAGTTTTTGCTGATATTATCGTAGTTTTCAACGCAACATTTTTACAATATTTTGGGATATTGCAACGGATTATTTATATACAATTTTTGCTGATATTATCGTATTGTCAACGCAACATTTTTACAATATTTTGGGATATTGCAACTGATTATTTATATACAAGTTTTTTTTGCTGATAATATCTTTTTTTTTTGCTGACACTATCGTATTTTCAACGCAACATTTTTTTACAAAATTTTGGGATATTGCAACTGGTTATTCGTATACAATTTTTGCTGATATCATCGTATTTTCAACGCAACCTTTTTACAATCTTTTGGGATATTGCAACAGATTATTTATGTAAAATCTTTGCTGATATTATCGTATTTTCAACGCAGCATTTTTACAAAATTTCGGAATATTGCAACTGATTAATTATATAAAGTTTTTGCTGATATTATCGTAATTTTCAACGCAACATTTTTGCAATATTTTGGGATATTTCAACTGATTATTTATATACAATTTTTGCTGATATTATCGTATTTTCAACGCAACAATTTTTACCATATTTTGGGATATTTCAACTGATTATTTATATAAAATTTTTGCTGATATTATCGCATTTTCAACGCAGCATTTTTACAAAATTTCGGAATATTGCAACTGATTATTTATATACAATTTTTGCTGATACTGTCATATTTTCAACTCCATATTTACACCAACTGGTTTGCTATTGCTGCCGAACTGACCACGCACCAGTGGATTATCCGTACATTTATTTTTGTAATACCATACCTGTTGGATGAATCATCACTGATGGAGGGCTAAGGCCGAAGGACTTGGACGACTGGAGGATTAATCATGGGGTGAGTGGACTTGTTTTATTACCTTTATTTTTTTTTGCTGTCTAATGTAGAAGTGGGAATGTGTGTGAGAGGGCGAGTCAGTGATTGAATGTCCGGGTGAATGTTGGTATGTGTGAAGTGTGAATGTGTGGGCGAACGATAGTATGCGTGAAGTGTGAGTGTGTGAGCGTCTGAGAGTGATTGTGGAGGGGTTGGACGTGTTGATCGTGGGTCTTTCGCCAATGGGGTCGCCAGAGTCTTCGTTTTTCCACTTGTATTTCTTTCCATTTCTGCAAATTTTCGCGAATAGCGTACATGTCTGTATTTGTGCTGAAGTAGCAGGGTTACTTTATCGTTCCCATGGACTGAAGCTAGTTTGGGGCTTGAAAATCAATCTCGCTAGGTACGCTTCCTGCTATGTCCTTCTCATTGGTTCGCCAATGAGAAAGCGCTTCATTACACTGTATTTGAGATCATGTGATTTAAATTCTGAATAACTATTCACGGGTGAGGGTGATCAATCTATATTTAAAAAGATACGAAGATAGAAAATGTTCGCTAATAAAACATCAGGCACACTGTTCGATAAAGTTTTTAGAATTTTAGATGCAATATAAAATAGAATTATCAATTTTGGTTTTGTGTTTGAACTAAAATATTATGATTTTCTAAAAATTTTGTGATTTTTAAGTTTTGAAATTGAAAAAAAAAATAAAAACAGAGAAATTTTTTTGACGAAAATTTTATTTTCGTAGTGCTTTGCTTATACGACAAACTACTTATTGGATAGATGTTTGACGTCATCTGGATAAGATTGGGGTTGAATTAATTTAATTAATTAAATTTTGTCACGATAAATGTCAATCATTGTCAACTTATTGACTTTAAGAGAGGTTTTGAATATAATATTATGCAAAAATTTTAAGCACAGAACAGTAATGCGAATAAGTTTTTTGAAGTATTCTATTTTCGCGGATGATGAAAATATGGATCAGCTATAATTGGAAAGATAACGGTGTTTTAGAAAAAGTCAAAAGAAAAAAAAAGAAAAATTGAGTGCATTGCATTACCAATCACCAGTCAGAAATTAATAAGAAAAAAGTCAGACAAGTACGATATAAAATATTTATATATTTATTACGTATATAAAACCGAATTATAAAAACCGAAAAATCTAATTTGATGTTGAAATCATTGAAACAAAATTCATTTGATCTACAATGCATGATTTCAACAATGGCTTAGGCAAAAATATTAGCCAAATTAATAAAACAAATAAAAATATTAGCCCCTTGCAACTTCGACATAAATAACAGCTGTAGCTAACAGAATCTGTATTAAATTAATGCTATAACAAGCGTCTGAAAAATTTGGGTCGTTCATATTAGCAACAAGTTAACTTGAAGCATTTGACAGGTATCGGTATTGATAATAATGGATTCCTCATCTGTGGTTAGATGAGAATGGATATGAGCTTCTTTTGAAGACCGAGATGAAATTATATAATTAGTATTAGACATTGGTGTGTTAATGGAATTGGTTTATATATATTCACTTTGTTTCCAGGGAGAATATTGACTAAAGTGTAGAATGTTGGTAAGAGTATGATGTCGATTGAGACAGATAAATCATCAAAACTTAGACAAACATTTATCTAGCATATGATGACCAAAACAGTTTTGACACAGAATGTTAGAAATAGCCCATTGTGCCCATTTCTGTCAGTCCAGTTTAGTTAGATTTAAATAATACAATGCTTTCATATGATGCATTTTGATTCGAGGTTAATTTTTGTAATGATCAAAATTAGTTGTTCAAACTTTAGTATAGTTTTCAAAAGTATTTGGAACTTGATCTAGGAATTAGGAAATGAAAATTAGAATCAGTAGGTAAACAATTTTACAGACAAGTAAATTTTATTACAGAGTTCAATCTACTTTCTTCATAAAATCGATCTAAAATTCTTTCTCGAAATTGTATCAAGGATTCAGATGATCCATTAAAATTGGGTAATGGAATCTTTGGTAATGGTAGACTCAAAATAACGATTTCTCACTTGCTAACATATTTGGAATGAATTTCACCATCCAATAAAGTTCTAATACGAGATTCAACGCCACGGCAATTTATCTCAAACTCTTTTCTTGGATCTGATCCTACAGCAGTTTCATCACAATCTTCCAAATTGGATACTGCTAGGTCGAATTTATCGTAAAGCGTCTTAACACGATCCAACATAGACGAATCTGATCATCCGGCTCGAAGGACCAAAATTGATTCAGATGGTTGCAGTAGGCTGTATCTTGAATGTTTTTGCATTATAGTTTTTCGTTTTTGTTCTATAAACTGATATCACGTTGTTTCACTTCTAACAAAAAAATATATGTAACACTTCTGATTTTTATAGTTTGATTTGATTTTCAATGAAGAACACATCGTTATGAGATAAAATTTTAAAGTTGCGTAGGTTAGCTTAGATTT
Organism: Diogma glabrata; assembly: GCA_963693315.1. Classification (NCBI taxonomy): domain Eukaryota; kingdom Metazoa; phylum Arthropoda; class Insecta; order Diptera; family Cylindrotomidae; genus Diogma; species Diogma glabrata. The sequence continues at coordinate 411,488,082 of OY856187.1, read as the reverse complement.
AACATTAACGAAACAAAAACAAAAAATTGAAAAAATAAACAAAAAATTAAAACTGGATTTGCCCTATGAATCAAAAATAAGGTAAATTTAAAATATAACAATTTAGAACTTAAATCTATTGTAATGAAGCGCTGCTTCGTTGAATGTCAACGAAGTGGCATAGCAAGTCGCGTACCTAGCGAGATTTATTTATAGCCCCCAGACTAGCTGCAATCTATGGGATCGAGAAATAAATCCTGCTACTTCAGCACAAATAAACAATAGTACGCGTGAAACATGATAAGAACAGATAGGAGAAAATAAGCAAGTGAAGGCTTGAGACTCTGGCGACCCTCATACGCGAAAATAACCACGATCACCACGTCCAACCCTCTACATCAACACACTATTTCACACTTTCACTCCTCATACACCCGCGCACCCTCACCCGCATACACACACGCACTCACTTACACACAAATGCACACAATCACCCATACCTAAATCCATGCCCCTAAGTTCACCATTTCAAAATAATATTACACCAACTCAGCGGTAACATAATTTGAAAAGTTCCCGTTAGTGATTGAATTATTTATTCGATTATTGTGGTAATCAGTTACATCCAAATATAATTTCATAGACCAAATGGTAACAAATTTTGTAAGTTTTTTAAGTAGTAAAAATCCCGCCCATCCAAAATTTGTAATGCATACTCTGTGTATGCAAACTAGCAAAAAAAAAATAACATTTTGTTTGTTTTACTGTAAATTGTTAACCTTTAACGCTTTCGCAGAGGGAAGCACTATATCTATATAACAGGCCCAATTGCTGGTTTGAAACAAAATAACCAGAATACCGAATTCCAATATTATCTCCCTTTATAACACCACGCCCAGGATATATTACGAATTAAAGTATGTTCATGGCATGTGTCGGTTTGATGTTAATGCGTGTGCGCAGAGTCAACAAACCAAATTTCAATTATTATTACCTTTGTTTAAATTAAATTAAACTATAACATCAGAATCCACTAATCCAATAACGTTAGATCTTGGCCTGATGTGATCGAATAATAATAAAAAGAACAGGTTTGTCTTCTAAAAATAAAAAAAAATTAGAGGTTATCCTGGCTACTTGAGATAGCCGTAGATATCAGTGTTGGGTGGAAAGAAACTCATTTAATCTAACACAATCTCCTATGACTCATACGCACATGTACCTCATACACCCGTTCATACATATCCCCATCCACACATCCATCTACACACATTCGTACACCTACATACTTCACCATAATCATTCATGCATAAAATAAAAATAAAAAATCAGATATGACTCACCACATGATGTTGTCCCGTCCCACTCTCCTATCCTTCAAATTCAGCCGCTCATCTCCATCAGGTCATACATAGACCAGAGCTCGGCCAAGGTGATTGCAACTCACAACCGTTGTTAAGATCCAAGTGTGATATAAATTAACGGATATAATGAATCAATCCGGAAATAACAACTGGTTTCAGCGATGGTTCACCGTTAACTCTAGGTGATGAAATGTGATGATAACAACTTGTAATCAACGTTATTGATTGTAAGATACCATTAACAGCACTAATTCAGACAGCCTCAAGATCACTTATCAATTTTTGTCATGGATCGTCGAATTTTATTTTAATTTTACTATAAGTAATCGTTGGGATAGATGTTATCACCCGAATTTGGAAATGACGTCAACCAATGAATCTTACTACTAACACAGCTTCAGAAAAAAACTTATATTTTATGGATTCCGCTAACTGGATAAATCACAGCACGTGTATTCAAAAATAAATTCATTAATTTTCGATATTCACGAGAATAATTTGACACAAGACTGAGAGAGAGAGAGTTTACATGGGTAGTAAATTCTTTTGTTGTTTTAAAATTAACTAGCACGGCACAAACAGATAGAATTTTTTTGTTTTTAACTAAATTGAAACTAATAAATTTGCATTGCAGTAAATAAACAAAAATTTTGACCAATTGCACTAGTTATTTTAATTTAATTAAAAATTTGCTACTTAGACCGAACTTAAATTAAATAGCAAAAGCGCGAATTCAATAAAGAAATCCGATCTTTTTTGAGATTCACGAAAAATTTTTTTCAAACAATAAGAGAACGAAGCTATCTATCGCGTTCTATTTATAGTCTAAAAAATGGTAGCATTAACTGGTAGCATATTTTACTGACTGAAAACCCATTAATAAAGCTGTACAACTAAATTATGTTAAAAAAGCATTGATTACAAAACAATGGCAGGAAATCTATACGGAAACAACACAATTACGAACTAATGATATTGTACAACTGTTTTATGCTGACTTTATAGCGATTAACGATTACAAACTGAACATAGAAAATTACATTTGGAAATAGCACACAACTGGGTTATGACAATTTTTCAACGGAAACCATTGCAGCTGACGACCACGGACCGGGTATCAAAGACTATGTTTCAAGGAAAATGAAAACAATTATGAAAGTCTCCAATGCAAATCCGATGCGTGCGAGAAAACAGTGCATCTCCAAATCAGGAAATTACACAACTGCTACGCTGATCGCCAGCCTACTTCGTTATACTATAATACTTTAGCTTAGTTCTAAAAAGAGTAGTTTATTTTATATTTTTTAATATGTCACAACAACACAAAAAAATCTTTTAAGCCCCAGAACAACATGCATCCTGACTCCTGAGGTGTTGAAGCAAGTAAATTTTTCAACTATCGCCTATATTGAACTGGCACAACTATCGAATTTTTTTGAATTTTTGGTATTACTTATGTTTAACTATCGCCTGTACACTGGCACTACTATTGCATTTTACTTAAGTTCAACTATCGCTTGAACATTGTTGTGTTGTGCCTTGGAGGATTTAGGAATATTCTTGCAAAATGAAATATAAAAACAAAGACACCAAACTTTGAAGATGTAAATTTTATTTATTTGTTTATTTTTTTGATTTACTGTTATTACTGATGAAACTTCACAGACTAACAACGGATAGACTTTATAGAATAACTTTCAGACTGAATTTCATATAACTAAGTACAGACTGAATTTTAAAACTAAACTTAACTTAACAAACTGACTTTTACCACTAACTTTACATACGGCTTCATCAAATAACTGATATTTCTTATATATTATAATTTTTACTGTTATTTAAATTATGTCAGTTGGACAAAACATTTATTGCAATTTGCATAGCATAACTATATAATATTTTAAATTTATATATAAACAAATTCTTTCAAATATAGACTAATTGTAATGGTTTTAAACACTTATTAAAATAATGCTGATCGGAATTTAAGTTTGCGTAACAGATTTGATAATATTTTTTAAATATTAAAAAATCCTGGGGTGTGTGACACATTTTTATAATTTTTATTAAATGTAATAAAGAAATGTATCTCGGTTGCTTCGACCTTTAGGGTCATTAGGGCCACCGTGATGGAATCATTTAAATCCGTTTTCCGCTTTCTTTAACGTGCATTTCGATATTTGTACTGAGCTGAGGGAAATTACTTCTCGAAGACACATGGCTGAAGCTCACCGTAATAAACCCTTGCTTAGCACACAGTCCACCTATTTCTTCCTGTTAGTGATATCACTAATAGGGTCAGATCTCATTACGAAAAATAGCCCAATAATGAGTAAAGGACAGAACTCGAGTGAATTTAACCATATAAAATTTATTTGAATGAAATATATCTCAAATCAGGACAAATAGGTTATGCCTTAATGGGAATCATGAATGGTTCTGAACCGGCTCTGATCAGAATCTACATCCATACCCATACGCTCAGCATTTCAAACGTTCATTCTTGACTTCCACTTGATCATCTCAACACCTAGAAATTTCATTGTTAAAATAAAAAAAATAATGGCGGTATTGGGGGGGGGGGGGTGAAATTTCAACACATAACGAATAAATAATGTTAAATGACTTGGAATTTAAGACATAAAAATTCCAGTTCGTGATTGAATTATTCATTCGATTATGATTTAAATAAGTCAAGTTTCGTATATAAATCCTTGGATAAAAATGGTAACCAATAATGTAAAGGTTCAAATTCAACAAAAAAAATTTAAAAAAAAAATATCATTTATGTCGTTTTATTACAAATGTTATTACTTATCGCTTTCTCCGCAGGAAGTAATAAATTCGGATAATAGGTCCCGTTGCGGGTAGGTAAAACAGCAGTAAGACAGAATACCATTTTTATTTCAATTGAACCAATTCATAAAACCCGATCTTGGATCTCTCATAAGCTGATTTACCAATCAAATCAAATTCGATATGGTACCCATTCACCCATTATCACCGCGGGTTAGAAACAAAAAAAAATTTAATCAAGCATAATAACATACTTCGGTTGGACATTGTATTATAAATAAAATTGGTATCAACAAATAGAACTCCATCCCCACCTCCATTCATTCACACACCCACAGGCTCGCACATACATACATACGCTCACTCCTAAATATATCCACACGTCCAGACGCTCTCATTCCTCAGACACTCCTACACACACACCCATACGCCCTCGTACGCGCTATCTTCCATACCCACATACGATTATGCATAAACACGTAAAATAACAAAAAAATATCGGCAAAGAATCTCTATTCTCCATAACCTTCCGACCTATGTATATATTCAAGGTCGAAGAACACTTTCGGAGATATGACCACACCAAAAACTTCGAACTTCGATATCCATGTCCAGTTATATTTTGGACTTTCTAGTTTGAAAGGAAACGTTTAATTTGGGTTAGTCGTGATTTTCAAATAAAATACATATATATTTATAGCGACTTCGTTCTTCATAAGTTAAGAAGTTTTGTAGAGGTAAATTGGCTGTGCAAAATCAAAATGAAATTAATTCAGACTTGGAATACTAAAATCATCGCAACAAATATTAAATTTGTTGATTACCTATCATTTTTAAAATTTAACCAAAACATATGAAGGCGTTATCATTGTATTAAATATCGAAGGAGAACCCAAACACAATAAAGTCAAGGATACACCACGTCTTCGATGACATAAACAATCTTGACGCCACAAAAGATAATTCGGTGATCATGTTTTTTTTGTTGATTACATTACCGTTATAGAATTATAATAAAATTTTGTCTCGGCAAGACAAGTCTCTTCCACACATCCACGCGTTCACGCATTCACACAATTTCACACTTCTATATATAAAATTTAAAAAAATGCGACTCACCACATGTTGTTGATAGACCCCACCTCTCTATGTCCTGCTCTCGTCTAGCCCTTTATAACGACGCTTTACCATCCAACATTGACAGCCAACTCTTCACCTTCCCACTCCTGTAGTTACCGCTTGAAAATTCACAACTGTGTTCGTAACCCTGTCTCACAAAAGGAAACGTGTCGTTTCTCCGTCTAATACGCCGTTCACAGCACTCAGATGATTAAATAATAATAACAGAAAGGCTCCAATAAAGATCAAAATAGCGAGGTCGTATATTTCACAAAACCATATGGCAATCCGTAACAGTTACGCGCTTCTACGTGAATTATCCTGAGATATTCTACGCGAATCTTGATTTAAGAGAAAAATCTCGGTGATGCTTTATTGTTTAGTTCACGATCATCAAAAGAAAATTTCGGATTAAACTGTATAAACTCGTATTCTCTTCCGTGTACGAGTTAGAAGACACTCTCGTAATCAGTATAACATCTTCCAGGATTTCTTTATGTTGAATTTGGACAATCGTAGAATCGCTGTTTGCATTCAATCAAGACACTTGTTTTTTAGGGTTCCGTTTTTTATACGAACACTATTGGTGAGAGTACAACGTGTTTTTCACATTATTTCGATTATCTCGTGAACCATTAATCCGATGAACTTAAAATTTGAGGTGCTTATAAAACTAACTTATCCACACAAGATGGTGGGTTAAAAAATAAATAAAGTTGTGTTCGTTTGTTTAAGGAGGTACGATGCAAGGCCTTTGAAAACCTACATTTTTTTATCGAAACAAGTAGGGTATCATATGAAAGGGCTTCATTTCAGCATTATTAAAAAATATATTTTGGAATTTTACACCTCACCATTTTTTGTATAATTTCGAAAAATGACGTTTTCTGGATGCTTTATTGTCCCGAATAACTCCGACCCTACTTCATCGAAAATCTTGAAATATATTTGGAATGATAGAAAATTGAGTAGGTTTTTAATGAAAAATATGAAAAAGTGGCAGATACTCATAACTATATTTATTAAAGGGGTGGGAATGTTAAGGGGTAAAAATATCATTTAAAACCAGGTCATGTGGGGTGTCATTTGAAAGAGCACTTGATTTTAGAAATATTGCCATTTTTTTTAGAATTTTGCAATGCATAGTTTTTGAATTATTATCAATAAAGTGGCACAAAAAGTTGGTCCCCCCCTTGCATTTCGAGCCTAATTAACAGAAAAATTTGAAAAAATTCACAGAGACAGGAAATTTGATAAACTCTGAACGAAAAATATAGCGAACTCTCAAATAATTATATTTTTGTGCTTTTAAGGGATTGGGGTGGGGATGGGTGAAAAAAAAAATTTTTTGACCCAAGCGAGTGGGGTGTCATTTGAAAGAAAACCAAATTTCAAAAACATTGCAATTTTTTTTAGAATTTTTCGGTACACAGTTTTTGAGTTATTCTAGAAAATGTGCAAATTCCAGACCGTTACCCCCCCCCTACGTTTCGACACTGATTGACAGATAAAATTGAAAAAATTCTTAGAGACAGGAAATTCGCTATATTTTGAACGAAAATTATAGCGAACTCTCAAATAATTATATTTCTATGTGTTTAGGGGATGGGTGTAAAGGGGGTAAAAAAAAACTTTTTTTGACCCAAGCGAGTGGGGTATCATGTGAAAGAGCACCGAATTTCCAAAACATTACAATTTTTTTAGAATTTTGCGGTACACAGTTTTTGAGTTATTCCAAAAAATGTGCAAATTCCAGACCGTTCCCACCCCCTACGTTTCGACACTGATTGACAGAAAAAATTGAAAAAATTCATAGAGACAGGAAGTTTGCTATATTTTGAACGAAAAATATAGCGAACTCTCAAATAATTATATTTCTGTGTGTTTAGGGGATGGGTGTGGGGAGGGAAAAAAAACTTTTTTGGAACCAAACGAGTGGGGTGTCATTTGAAAGAACACTTAATTTAAGAAACATTGCAATATTTTTTAGAATTCTGCGATGCATAGTTTTTTAGTTATTGATGAAAAAAGTGCTATTTTAAGTGTATGTATACCACCCTATATTTCGACGCTGATTTATAGAACAAATATTCCCTATGTAGACCATTAAAATACTGCTTAAATCTTTCTTTAGCTAACATAAACAGCTATGGATAAGATTTAACCTCAAGTAACATTTTTGATGACTGTAGTGAGCAAACAAAAATTTTTGGTTGTGGAAAAGATTGTAAATCAGAAGTAACAAACCGTTAGCAGTACGCACCCTCTAACTTAGCTCAAAAACTTATTTTCACAGTTTCAACAAAAACAATCAGCCTGTCTGTGTTGACACGCATAAAACATATAAATACAGCTAGGATATTCCGGAAAAAAAATATTGGTGTCAAATCAAAATTATAGCTTTTAATGTAGAAAAAATCAAAAAGCTCGCCTACATTTTAGATTTCACCTGCTCCACTATGTTTCGTTAGTGGTTTATTGATTTCATCTCTCCCACTCTCTATATTAAACCCAATCCTCATTAGATTAGAAACTAAAAGTAACCCAAAAAGGGATAGACAAGGACATTGCGATACTCAGAAATAATAACAAAAGAAAAGTGAAATTTGCACAAAGAAATAAAGTTTACGTTACTATAATAACATTTGCATAGTTTTATCAATAAAATTCGTATTCGTTAATTTATTACCTATATTATTTGAACTTCTTATTCCTAAATTAACTTTTAGTTAGTCTATTTTTACAATCAGTTAATGTAACATAAGCTACAAAACAAATCATGTAAAATCGGGAGTTTTTATACAAACAAAAAATTCCTTCACAAGGGAAATTTCATAATTTTCATAATATTTGATCGATGATAGAAAATTCTTCCTTATAAGAACAAGTAGTTCAGTTAAAAAAAAGTTATATAAAGTGGATGAAGTATATTAAAAAGAAATAATAGTTGTTGTGTTCGGACAAGTTGATTTATTAAAATATTAATAAAAAACTAGATTTAATATTAAAAAATGGTTTCTGTAGAAAAAAAAACAAAACATTAAAATATTTTTATAAATGTATCCTTTTCCTTTTATGCCTGGTCGGATATCAAACATTCCATTGGTAAATATTTTAAAAATGAAATCAATGTTAAGATAAATTATTATTCCAAGTTTTTTTTTACAAATTTTATGTTACATGAGTTTTTTTATAGAACAAAAAATAAACAAAAAGATTTCCTTACTGAACTTGAATAATAAATTTGATTTAAGATTAAAGAAAAACAAAAAGATTATCCTTTGTTTAGAAGTTTACTTCTAAGAATAATCCACCAGAAAAAAAATTTTTGTATATTGTCCTAAAGGATTTTAATTTTTTTTTAACATAAAAAAGTGAAAAACAAAAAAGTGGAATAGTAAGTGAGAGCGAATTACATCATGACACAATGGCAACCAACATCATTCTTAGAAAATCGAATATTTGATCAACGTTTGATTAAAAGTAATTTATTGGATATTCGAGGTATTCCACCACCATCGTACAAGGATCGATATGATTTTAGGTCGTTCAAGGAAACTTATGTAAATAAAATTATTTTTATGAAATAATTAATTTTAGTTATTCATAATCATAAAATTACAGTGAAAATTGTTTTTAAAAAAATTGCATTTTGACATACGAGTAATTTATTTATTGATTTGTGATTTGATTTTGTTTAGATTTTCGTTCTAAATATTAAGAGTTTGTAACGTTCTGATAAAGATTACGGATAGATTAAAGCAACAAAGGTTATAACAAATAAATGCACAAATCGTGGGGAAGATATTTACGACCCAAAAGATATAAAACTGAATAAGACCGGGCCACGAATTAAATAATATATAAAATATTTATTAACACGTGCTTCTATTGAACTACTAAAAAATTAATTTCACATACCAGATTGATATTTAAATGTAGTTTCTTAGCAAATAGTTTCTTTTTCAGCAAAATAAATACTGAATGCGTTTTTTATTAAAAATATAATAGAAAGGTTTCAGCAGAAAAAAAATCGTTCAAATACTAACTTGATGTGTGAAATTTACTTTCTACTCTGTTTCCAAAGGAAGCATGTTAATTATTTTTGTTTTATTTTATTCTTTATAAGCATTACATATTTTAACATTTATTCAATATTCCATTTTATGTTGTTATTTCAATTTATTTAGCGTACGGTTTTTTTTGTGACACATTAAAAATTAAACTTAAAATAGGTAGACTCTTCTACGAAATCTACCTAAAACGAAACATGGATACACATTAAATGAACTTACAATCGATTTGATTGCGCGTTTTTTAGTAAAAAGTAAAATATTTGAACATTGGGCAGTACATTTGAACATTCGATGTTTACATCGATCGAGTCTATCCATGCTACTACATCGGGAGGTGCCAAATGAATGTCTGAGATGCCATTGTACTGTCGAATTGGACACACAGCTACAATGTGTTTTATGGTTTTTTGTGGAGCGCCGCAGTCACACTCAGGGGACTCTGAAATGCCCCACTTGTAGAAAAAATCAGCACAACGTCCATGATTCGTTCTTATTCGATTTAGTGTAGTCTAGGTATGACGTGGCAGACCGAAACTAGGTTGGGTAGAAGTCGGGTTTATTTATTTATTTATTTATTTACAATAACATAATTTACAGGATAAACAAATCCCTATTAATTATACAATCTTACAGTGAAAACTAAAAAGTGACTTATTACACTTATTGCGAACTTGTTACAGTGAAAACTAAAAATTTTAGTGACTACTAACAATGAAAATTAAATTATATTAATTAAACTTAAATTTTATAAAGCATTAAGGAGAGCTGCTTATCAACTTAGAATGTAAAGCTCTTTTAAATGAGTATTTAGATAAATTGAAATCAAAACAGTCAAAATAGCTGTTAAAACTATCCACCACAAACTTCAGCGAATCATTTGACAAATAATTACTATCTCTAACTTCAGATACCAGAAAATGTTGGAAAGACTTTGGTCTTATTATTCTTGTGGAAGCGTACAGCTTCAGTGAGCTTAACAAGTAATTAGAGTCAATGCGAGCACATAAGATCTCCGCTACAAATATAACACCGCAGAAATCTCTTCTGGAACTTAAAGAGATTAAATTTAACATTTTACATCTATCATTGTAGCTAGGCAATCTCAATAATTTTTCCCAATACTGTAGGTTATAATCGAACCTCACATAATCCAAATTTTATGAAAATAAAACTGGTAACACACTTCTGAACCCTTTCAATGCGTTTCTTTTGCCTTTAATAAAAAGGAGCCCAAACAATAGTAGCAAAGTCCAGTTGCGATCTAACCAACGAGGAATACAATTTAATAACAGTTTCTAAGTTTTTAAACTCCTTAGAAAATCTACCCCACATTAACATGGCTATTGAGCAGTGGCGGTTTTAAGCACAGGCAAACCAGGCATTTGCCGGTGGTTTCGCGCTCAGAAGGCCTCGCATTTTTTTTCTTAGCACAAGTAATATAAAAAAATTTTCTTAGTACAATAAATATAAACAACGATACTCATTTATTAAAATTCAACATAATGTATGCGTACAGTATTTTTATAAAATATTTAACTTTACACATAGATCTATTATTATGTATGTAGCAATTTTTTTTACGTAATCATAATGCCTGGCAACCATATGAAAGAGTATGCGGTTTCTAGTCTCATATACATAAACGAAATTTGAAATTTTTTCTAAGCCTACTAGATTTTTTTTATATGATTGCTATAGCTATAGTATGATTGTTATTGGAATAAAAAATGTTGTGTTATGATTGTGTGCGAGTTACAATTTTTTGGTATAATGTAACTAATGAATGATGTTAAAATAGAGATTATTTGTTTTCCATTTCACTTCTAAATTATAATTCTAATAGCTCAGACGTTCTTTTTTGGTGTTCTTAGTAATTTATGCGATTTTAATATTGACGATTTTTGCTTTTCTCCTGGTTATTCTTCTGATTATACATTTTATATTGACGATTTCTGCTCTTTCCTTGGCTATTCTTCTGATTATTCGCTTTTATATTAATATTATATAAATTATATTATATATTTATAAATAAATATCGAACTTTAGAAAAAGTTTAAATTTATATTCATCGTTATTTAACTATGAATCCTCATCGTGATCGAGACACTGGAAGAAAATGGGCTACGGGTGCCGAAAAAAAAAGAAATAAGAAAAAACATACAGATATGTTAGAGAAAATTAAACCATTGACAAATTTTTTTAATATATCATCAGGTACTAACACAACTTTTGATGCAGGTGCTAGTACTTCGCAAGATGTTTCAGATGTTGTTATTGTTTCCGACAACCCGGCGTTATGGCCCATTTCGTTTAATGAATGAGAAAGAGTCGATATTGTTAAAAAAGGACCGAGTCAGGTTAAACAAATAAATTTTAAAGCCGATAAATCGGGTAGCAGATTTAATACTAGTTTCTACTCGAGAATTCTTGCTAACGGTGAAGAAGTTTCTAGAAGCTGGCTAGTGTATTCTATATACGGTATTTTGCTTTTGTTGCAAAATTTTTTCTAGCCGAAAAATATGTTTATCGTCGACTGAAGGTTATTCAGATTGGAAAAATTATAGGTTCTAGCTTAAAACAACATGATAAATCTCAGGATCACATTAGCTGTATGCAAAAATGGATGAATATGTCAGTTAATTTAAAATCAAATGCAACAATTGATCAAAATTTGGAGAGAATGATAGAAAATGTGAAGAAACATTGGCGCTTGGTACTTGAACGTCTTTTTGCTATAGTGCTAATGTTAGCTGAAAGATCATTACCTTTTCGTGGACACCGTGAGCAACTTTTTCAGCCTAATAATGGACACTTCTTGGCACAAGTAGAACTTATTGCAAAATTTGATCCAGTTATGTTAGAGCATCTCAAACGAATCAAAAATAAAGAATGCCTTGACACTTATCTTGGAAAAGATGTGCAGAATGAAATAATTGGACTTTTATCGAGAAGAATACTGAAAACTATCGTATCTTCTGTACAGTCATCAAAATATTTTTCTGTTATCATGGATTGCACTCCTGATGTAAGTCATAAGGAACAGCTTTCAATTCTTTTGAGATGCGTTAAAATTAATCAGGAAGAAGTACAAATTGAAGAATTTTTTGTGGTTTTTTTCATGCTGTTCAACGAATTTTTACATTTTTTGCTGCATCAACCGTTCGATGGGACATATTGCAAAGTGTTTGTAAAATGACTGTTAAATCATTATCAGATACGCGTTGGGAAAGCCGTATAAATAGTATAAAAGTTGTAAAAGATAATTTGGTTCAAATTATAGAAGCTTTATACAAAGTTGCAGATTCAAGTTCAATTAGAGTCTGAAGCTAACGGTCTTGCGAATGAGATATCCTCATATCAGTTTATACTTTCACTTACAATTTGGCATGACATATTGTATGAAATTAACAAAGTAAGTAAAGTTATGCAGAATCCCTCGACAGATATTTCTATTATGATAAAATTGGTGGAAACTACGAACAACATTTTAGAATCATTCAGAAGTGATGAATCATTTGAAGCGATTATGAAAAAATCTGAAGAAATAGCTATAAAATTAGGTACTGAGCCAGTATTCCCTCAAGTACGGCTTAGCCGAAAACGACGTTTTTTTGAATATGAAGGAACTGATACACCTCTAAATGGAAAGTCTATATATAAAGTAGATTTTTTTAATGCAATAATTGATGTTGCATTAGTAAGCTTAAATGAAAGATTCAAAATGCTTGATTCATACAAAAAAATATTTGGTTTTTCAACCCGTACCGAAAAAATGCGAAGTTTAGATGCAAATGAATTGTTGAATGATTGTAAAAATTTAGAAATATCACTGAGAAATCCTAGTACAGAAGAATTGGACGTGAACCATTAAGAGTTATACTCGGAAATAAATACATTTTGAAGAATGGAAGCTTCCGCGGAATCGAAAGATGCACTGGAAATTTTGAAGTATATTACGGCAAATTCTTTAATCGAAATTTTTTCAAATTTATTTATTGCCCTACGAATTTTACTAACTTCCCCTATTTCAGTGGCAAGCGCAGAGAGGTCATTTTCCAAATTAAAACTCATAAAAAACTATTTAGGTTCCACTACGGGTCAAGACCGCTTATCTGCATTAGCTTTAATTTCCATTGAAAATAAAATAAGTCGGTCCTTGGACTGTTCTGATTTAATTGATGAGTTTGCGTCTTTAAAAGTCCGAAAGGTTAAGTTTTAAGTCAATGTAATCGATCCTCCTAAAATCTTCGAAAAAAATAAATGGTACCGCATTTTGAGTAGTCTCATTAGTGCATCTTCATCCAAAATAAAACAAATACTTTATGTACATTTAAAACCTATGTGCGTTTTTTGTTTCGTTACGTTCTAATAAATATCCAAAACACAATAGAGCATAAGAATTAAAAACTCAACTAATATAATAGAAAACTTGCCTATGGCCTCGCATATGGTAAATCCGCCACTGCTTTTGAGCATATTTTATTTATGTGAGAGACAAAACTTAGTTTACGGTCAAATATCACACCCAAATCTCGTATTTCAGAGACACGTGATATCTCAACAAGATTAACATTGTTATTAAAGGACATTAAGTTGTTTTTACGAGAAAACGTAATGGCAGCACACTTGCTAACATTTAGCTCCAGAAAATTAAGCTTACACCAACCAACCAAATTATCAAGATCAAGCTGTAACAGCTTGGCATCTTCAATTGTGTTGTCGGGTGCAAGGAATTTTAAGTTATCTGCATAAATAAGAACCTCGCTATGAATAAAACTTTTAACAACATCATTTATAAATATTATAAAAAGCAGTGGGCCCAAATGGGACCCCTGTAGTACCCCGGAATTAACATAGATGTCATCGGACCTGCAGCTATTAATTTTAATAAATTGGGTTCAATTTTCCAAATAAGAACCAATCCATTAAACTAATTTTCTACAAAACCCAAATTGCAATAACTTGATTAAAATAATGAAACGCTGAATACTATCAAAAGCACGGGAGAAATCGGTTACAATAACATCCATTTGCTTAAAATTAGCTAGGCCACCAAGAATTTTTGTTTTGAACTCCACGAGATTAGTTAAAGTCGATCTTCTTTTAAAAAAGCGATGCTGCGCAGCACATATATGCGATTTTGAATTAAAAAACAAATAATCTGTAACAATTGATTCAAATAACTTTGGTATCGCTGAAATCTGTGAAACCCCTCGATAGTTTGCTATTCAAGATCGATCACCTGATTTATATATCGGAATTACTTGAGATGTCTTCCAGACATGAGGAAATATGCCCAGTTTCAGAGATTTATTAAATAAATAGAGCAGCGGAACGCCTATACTGCTACTTGTATTCTTTAGAACTGTAGTCGGAATACCATCAGGACCACATCCATCCTTAAATGTGTCAATTTTAAATAAAATATCCTTCAAGCACGCCACTGGAAGATCAATCGTAAGATTATTCAAACAACCGCCTTCATCACCATTCATTTTCAAATTCAAACAATTCTTAACCACATAAACACTTTGGAAATACTCTTTAAAGTAGCCAACAATTGTTGATAAATCCGAACTGCTACAATTTCTAAAAGACATCGTAGAAGGAAACCCACTTGTTTTTCTATTATAATCTACATATTTCCAAAATTGATTTGTATCATGCACCATATTACACTCAATTTTTGACATATACTCCTCGTATTCTTCGAGTCTCAAAGATATTATTAATTCCTTAGTAAACCAAGGCGGATAATTTGAACTACCATTGTAACTTCGTTTCGGAACACAAATTCAAAACTAGCAAACAAAACCTTATAAAATTGATCAACATTCAACTTAAGCTCGGAATCTTCAATAATTATAGACCAATCAATACCATCCAAATGCTCATTTAAAAGATTATAATCTGTTTTTCTAAAATCATAAGCCATTCTATTCTTATCGCTTTCATACTTTTTATAATTTATATTGCATCTAAATTCAATAACCGTTGCTTTATGATTCACATCACTAACAACAAATGAAATCTATGAAATCTATGAAATTGGTAAAAAATAAGTCTAAAAATCTAAATAAATTATTACTAACACTATTAAATTGAAATAAACAAGTGCTCACCATAAGTTCAACAAATTCATGCTCAATAAGACTAGTAACGGTTATAGGAATCAAGCCAGAGTCTTCCTCTTCAACCCAGACCAAATTGGGAAAATTGAAATCCCCTGTCACCAAGAATATGGTATTTTCATCTTATTAATATTCATTAAATCTGTTATAAATTTACAGAAAGTACGATAAATTTCAACTGCAGACCTAGGAGGCAAGTATTCGCAAATAACTATTAAAGTTTTATTCATAAGATTCAATTTAACACAAACACATTCCAATGCATCAGAAGATTCCAATAGACAACTTGAAATACATGACTTTACAGCCACAATAACACCACCAAACGACAATTTAAAACTATTCTTTGGTGATCTGTCACAACGATACACAATATAATCTGGAGGAAAAAACTGTGAGCTTAAAATGCCCGTATGAAAATTAGTTTCAACTAACAAATACAAACTAAAATCAGAATTTGACACAAAATTAAAAAACTCAACCGATTTTGAGGACATACCCCGAACATTCTGAAAATAAAACGAATTGACGTTTAAGTTATTTTGAGCATGAATTGTATCAACTATTTTATCATTTCTTGAGCTTCTTCGGAAAAAATTTTCACTTTGGATAAAAAATAAATTCTTTTATCAGAAGACCAGCTGGCCAGAAGACTTTTATCAGAAGACGGCAAAAGAAGCTTCTCAAAGTACTGCATGTCAGTAACCCCTATCTTGTATGAAACATAATCACGATTTGAACCATGGTGGTTTTTGGTTTCAATCCTATGACAATCGGTGAATTGCACTTGAACAAACTCTTTCAAAAATTGTTTAAAATCATCATCCGATGTAGTACAAGATATTCTTGACACAAAAATCCATTTTTTAGGAGCAACTACAGAGATTAACTTACTAATTGTAGATGCTGCTGTACAAATCATGACATCATTATTATTATTTATTGCAGGTGTAGCTGTACCAATCACGACATCATTATCTGAACGAGTTTCTGCTTGTACTAAATTAACAGAAGGTGTAGTTGAACAACATGACGTTTCTTTCTTGGAGAACTCACAACAGATCTGTTATTTAATGACTTCTTGTTAACATTATGATTCTCATTTAATTTATCCCTTATTAATGCAACTTCAGCTCTTAAGAAATTAATATTTGAATATATTTCCTCTAAGCAATACATCTCTAAATTCTCCGTTGAAGTGGCTGTAGATATAGAAACTGTAGATGACGTTAGTATTTTAGATTTACTTTTAACTCCATCTAACGTTGCATCACTTTCATTGCAGTCATCGCATCGAAATTTTAAATTTTTCATAGCTTGCACAGCCGCCAAAGCCTCTGCTGTCAAACCTCCACCTCACAGAAAAAGCACTTCATCATATCTTGATAATTATCTTCAGGCTTGCTACACCAGAAACAAATTTTCATATTGATGTGTTTTTGATTAGATAGCAATCCAAAACAAAAACACAAAATATGGAGGGGCTAAAATCTCACAGCTCTGAGATATCAAGACTTCGGTCTGGGTAAAGGATTTTGATATAGTTTTCGGCAAAAAACTTTCACGAGGACATGGTTTTTAGTTTTGGGCAGCGATGTATATCAAACATAACTCTTTGTTAAAGTACAAGTATTTTTTTTAATCTCTGTTTAGAAATTTATTACAAAACTAACACGAAACATCAATACGTTGCCGGAAAATTATAATCAAAATTCCAAAAATATTGTTAAATTAAATAAAATCAAACTTTTTCAAAATTCCAAAAATATTCCAAAAATTAGAATAAAATCAAATATTTAAATATTTTCTAAATTCCAATAATATTTCAAAAATTCTTAAAAATTCAAACTTTTTCCAAAATTCTATAAATATTGCAAAAATTATTACAAAATCAAAAAATGAAAATTTTTTCAAAATTCCAAAAATTATAATAATATCAAAAATTAAAAATTTTTCCAAAATTCTTAAAATATTCCGAGAATTCTTACAAAATCAAAAATTAAAACTTTTGCCGAAATTCTAAAAATATTACAAAAATTATTACTAAATCAAAAATACAAACAACTTTTTCAAAATTCCAAAAATATTTCAAAAACTATAACAAATTCAAAAAATTTCCATGTCCAATTTCATTTTAAATTACATTTGCGTCATAAAAACAGCTACATTTTTTTTCCAAAAAATTGGCTAAAAAAATAAATAAAATCATTTTTTGACACACTAGACATTTTTTAACACACTTTTTTGACAAACTTATAATGCCATAATTCTCTATAATAATAATAAAATTTCATTTCAAACAAACAATCTTATTTTTTTCCAAAAAATTGGGTAAAAAACTAAATAAAAATCTTTTGACACACTTGACAACATTTTTTTGACAAACTTATAATGCAATAATCTAGTTTTTGATCTCACATACCAATCCCGACCATCAAGATTTCTCCAAATTTAATGTTCCTGAAATGAACGTTTTTTAAGCCAAAAATATGAAAATTTGCTATTTTTGACACACATAATGATTTTTTGACACACTTCCGGTACAGTTATCGAACACAGCGTCCTTTCGGACCTGTCCCTTGTGTATACCTATTTTTAGAAAAAAGAAATTTTGAAATCCCTCCAGCGGTTTTCCCTGCAGCATAGGTAATGACGGATGGCCGGCCGGCAGACAGACACACATTTGTTTTCCTTTTTTAGAATCAGTAGGTCCTAAAACGTCGAGAAATGCCAAAATTTGGGGTAAGAATTTCACTTTGGGCTCATGAATGTAATACTTAGGTCTTTCAGACCGAAGTAATTGTTTTACTTTTATCTAAGCTGTATGAGTCAGATGTTGCAAAAATAAAATATACCGCTTGTTGCTAATGCATAAACTATGTATGAATATTTGGAATTAAAATTTACAGGTCGAAATTCAAGTTTATGAACCTGTTTACTTGTTGAAACTCATTCAATGCCACTTTTAATTATTTGAATAATGTATATAATTATTAGATTCACCAGATAACAAAAAAACTATTTCAAAAAAAACTTGGAGATTAATGTTTATTCAATCAAAAACAAATCAAAAAAATATGAAGGGGCTGAAATCTCATAGCTCTGAGATATCAAGACTTCGGTCTGGGTTAAGGATTTTGATATAGTTTTCGCCAAAAAACTTTTATGCGGACATTGTTTTTAGTTACACTCAGCAAACTACTCAAAAACCTCTCCATTTAGTGTTTCGAGAAAATATTACAATATCACAAATTCATATTTCTTTCAAAATTCCAAAAATATTGTAAAAAATAAATAAAATCAAACTTTTTCCAAAATCCTAAAAATATTCCAAAAATTAATACAAAATCAAATATTAGTATTAAACTTTTTTCAAAAATTCTGAAAATATTGCAAAAATTATAGAAAATCAAAAATTGAATCTTTTTTCAAAATTCCAAATATTCCAAAAATTAGAATAAAATCAAATATTTAAACTTTTTCTAAATTCTAATAATATTCCAACATTTTTTAAAAATTCAAAAATTCAAACTTTTTCCAAAACTAAAAATATTGCAAAAATTATAACAATATCAAAAATTGAAACTTTTTCCAAATTACAAAAATTATATAAAATCAAAAATTTAAAATGTTTTAAAATTCTAAAAATATTCCAAAAATTCTTACAAAATCAAATATCGAAACTTTTTCAAAATTCCAAAAATATTGCAAAACTATAACAAATTCAAAAACGTCCATGTCCAATTTCATTTTCAGTTTCAGCAAACTATTCAAAACCTTCAATTTAGCGATTCGAGAAAATATTACAAAATCACAAATTCATATTTCTTTCAAAATTCCAAAAATATTGTAAAAATTATAATACAATCAAACTTTTTTCAACATTCTAAAAATGTTCCAAAAATTATTACAAAATCAAAAATGGAATCTTTTTTCAAAATTCCAAAAATTATAAAAAAACAAAAATTTAAAATTTTTCAAAATTCCAAAAATATTCCAAAAATTCTTACAAAATCAAAAATTAAAACTTTTTCCAAAATTCTTAAAATATTGCGAAAATTATTACAAAATCAAAAATACATACTTTTTCAAAATTCCAAAAATATTTCAAAAACTATAACAAATTCAAAAATTTCCATGTCCAATTTCAATTTCAATTACATTTACGTCATAAAAACAGCTACATTTTTTTCCCAAAAAATTGGCTAAAAAAATCAATGAAATCATTTTTTGACACGCTTGACATTATTTTTTTGACAAACTTATAATGCCATAATTCTCTATAATAATAATATATTTTCACGTCATACAAATTATTTATTTTATTTTTTTCCAAAAAATTGGGTAAAAAAATACATAAAAATTTTTCTTTGACACACTTGACAACATTTTTTTGACAAACTTATGACAAACTTATGTTCTCAATAATAATAATAAAATTTTATTTAAAACAAAATTTTAATTTAATTTTTTTTGCGAAAAATTGGGTAAAAAAATAAATAAAAATCTTTCTTTTGACACACTTGACAACATTTTTTTTGACAAACTTATAATGCAATAATCTAGATTTTGGTCTCACATACCAATCCCGACCATCAAGATTTCTCTAAATTTAATGTTCCTACTCGTAATCACTTAAAATGAACGTTTTTTAAGCCAAAAATATGAAAATTTGCTATTTTTGACACACATAATGATTTTTTTGACACACTTCCGGTACAGTTATCGAACACAGCATCCTTTCGGACCAGTCCCTTGTAAATACCTATTTTTAGAAAAAAAATTTGAAATCCCTCCAGCCGTTTTCCCTGCAGCGTAGGTAATGACGTACGGCCGGATGGCCGGCCGACCGACAGACAGACATACATTTACATACAGACAGACATACAGTAGGTCCTAAAACGTCGAGAAATGCCAAAAAAGTGGGGGTAAGAATTTCACTTTGAGTTCAAGAATGTAATACTTAGGTCTTTCAGACCGAAGTAATTAATTAAAATAAAACACAACGTATCGCTTTGAGAGTTGAAATTTGTTTGATCGGTTAGTAATAGAAAGGCCAGTTGTGTTGTAATGATGCCAGGAAGTATCCCAGGCATCCAAGATATTAAAATTAGTTGCCAGCAGGTTGCTGGCACGCATGAGAGCGTCTGAGTTATTTCAATAAACCAAATACTATCAATTTTTACGTATCAATTATTTACACTTCAATTTAATTTTCGATATAAACGTAACCAAAATGTTTATTATGAACCCGATTATAATTATATCTCAAATGATAGTAAAATTGATACGTTTGCTAACCATTTTCTGATCAGCAGCAAAATTATTATTTGTTTTGCAACGCTAAAATGATTTGTTCAGTAAACCCACTTTTTTCTCTCTCACTTAACGTTACCTATACGGCGAAAAATACCAAATAATTTAAGGAGAAGAAAGTATCACAAAACTATACTATGCGAGAAAGTTTACATTAAATTTTTTACTTTAAAAAATTATCCAATTGTTTATATTATCCAAGCGTCGAAAGTCTACAACTACCCTGCAACAGCTAGTATCATTTTTGGATCTTTTAGCACTATAACTAAAGGAGAACTCAACGGACTTCATTGACAGTCAACTCGTGGAATAATTAGCAAGTCGAAAATTATTGTATATGCAGATAATCGTTCATTAGAATTTAACATGATCATTTTCAATTAAATATTGAACGTTTTAAATAGGTTTGGCATGTAGTTTGTTCAAATAAATATATAAATTATTTCATAAGCTCACAAGTAATTTGTGTTAATTGCACCCACAGTTGTGTGAAAATAATCATAATTTTATTAACTGAAACCACATTTGATGTATTTTTTTTAAAGCTGTCCATTTAAGAACGAAACCATAATTTCTGTTTTACATTTTTTTGAACGAGCCTTAAAAGTTTTTTTAAATGAATTTATCTTTGCAATTTTTAGCAATTTTTTTAGTATTTTATGGATTTTAAAACAAAGAGGATAAATTATTTTTGGTCATATTTCACACAGAAAAAAAAAACTATTGTAACTTTATAATCTTGATATTATTTTAACATAGAAATTTTAACAAATATAGATGAAGGCTCTCGATCTAGATCCAAATTAATTCTGGTTTACATAACTTTTTTCCATCACCAATTGCGATTAGTGCTTAGGTCTATCGTTTCAAAAACAAATTCGTTAATTAGGCCGTTATTACAGTTTACTGGTTTTTACTACATTGTTGTATCAAATTAGTTTACATATTTATAAAAATGTGTCGTTACAACCATCTGAGTTAAATACAAATAACAAAGTAAAATACTTAGTATTTTAAATTTAACTCAGAGTGAACGACAACATGTAAAAGAAGTTCAAAAACACTGAATCAGCCTTAAACAACTAGATAACCTGCAATCAGGAATCAAACAGGAACTGACAAACAGATCGAAAGTGGATCTCAATGCACGCCAAATCTTTAAAAGATTGTCACGGAGCACTGAGTTTCAAAGTCATTAATGTCCATCAGTACCGTTAGGTCCCCAATATAAACCAGAAAAAAAACGTTAGTGGGGTAAAAATCTAGTAAACGAGAATGAGATGTAGGAAACTGTAGAAAATATTACAAAAAGATCACGCTTTAATATCCTTCGCATGATGAACCCCGATATTTTTACCATCCAGGTTTTCACATTCGTAAAGCACGTTACCAATCGTACACTTAATGATTGGCATAAACTTAGATGCCAGTAAAGTTTGGCTATTTAGCAGAAAATTTATTTAATGCGTCACTCAAATGATGTAGCCGCACGAAGCGTGTCTTGAGGGGAAAACATGTCTTTATACGAGTTCGCAAATTATACTGCTGTTGTCACTTTACAATTGGAGATTTAAGATTTGCTTGAATACGACTCCTTAGTATGGCCAGATGGTCCAAGATCCAACTCTTCGTTGACAGTATCATTGAGGATGTGAAATGATTTCATAAGTTGATAAGTTTTTTCATCTAAGATTAGATCCAAACAATCAATAATACGGTGAGTATTGACAAGAGCCATGTACCGCGGCTCGCAAATGATAAGCTATCTACCCCAGATGGGCATCCCATGTTGTGTGTTGACCTTTCAAATACGCCCCTATGATAGCGAGGACCGATCTATTCACCCTCTCAGATGCGTCACTCTGAGGACTGTGGGCCCACTTCCAATGTGCTGAATATGTAAATCGTAAAACGATATTCTTAGACTGTTTCTTAGACCATTTTCGAGGTATAGAAACTCTGGTACCCCATAAGCTAAGAACACATCATCCTTCAAGAAAGCATTCACCTTAGACGAGGTTACGTTTCGAAGAGATTAGAGCAGTACAAATTTAGTGAAATGATCAAGGACAATCAATATTACCACACTCCCAAGCTTAGAGCATAATAATACGGCCTCCAGAAATCTATATAAACTCTCTGCCGTGGACTTTCAGTTACGAACTAAAATTCTGATTTTGGTTTTTAACTTCCCGATATGGGAAGTTATTGTTTTTGGGTCGATTTTCGAAATCGGAATTTTTATGATATCTTTATGTTTCATGACCTCCTGAAGCTGTTTAGACTATTTTTAGCTGGCAGTCTGTACGTGTGTGTGTGTGTGTGTGTGTGTGTGTGTGTGTGTGTGTGTGTGTGTGTGTGTGTGTGTGTGTGTGTGTGTGTGTGTGTGTGTGTGTGTGTGTGTGTGTGTGTGTGTGTGTGTGTGTGTGTGTGTGTGTGTGTGTGTGTGTGTGTGTGTGTGTGTGTGTGTGTGTGTGTGTGTGTGTGTGTGTGTGTGTGTGTGTGTGTGTGTGTGTGTGTGTGTGTGTGTGTGTGTGTGTGTGTGTGTGTGTGTGTGTGTGTGTGTGTGTGTGTGTGTGTGTGTGTGTGTGTGTGTGTGTGTGTGTGTGTGTGTGTGTGTGTGTGTGTGTGTGTGTGTGTGTGTGTGTGTGTGTGTGTGTGTGTGTGTGTGTGTGTGTGTGTGTGTGTGTGTGTGTGTGTGTGTGTGTGTGTGTGTGTGTGTGTGTGTGTGTGTGTGTGTGTGTGTGTGTGTGTGTGTGTGTGTGTGTGTGTGTGTGTGTGTGTGTGTGTGTGTGTGTGTGTGTGTGTGTGTGTGTGTGTGTGTGTGTGTGTGTGTGTGTGTGTGTGTGTGTGTGTGTGTGTGTGTGTGTGTGTGTGTGTGTGTGTGTGTGTGTGTGTGTGTGTGTGTGTGTGTGTGTGTGTGTGTGTGTGTGTGTGTGTGTGTGTGTGTGTGTGTGTGTGTGTGTGTGTGTGTGTGTGTGTGTGTGTGTGTGTGTGTGTGTGTGTGTGTGTGTGTGTGTGTGTGTGTGTGTGTGTGTGTGTGTGTGTGTGTGTGTGTGTGTGTGTGTGTGTGTGTGTGTGTGTGTGTGTGTGTGTGTGTGTGTGTGTGTGTGTGTGTGTGTGTGTGTGTGTGTGTGTGTGTGTGTGTGTGTGTGTGTGTGTGTGTGTGTGTGTGTGTGTGTGTGTGTGTGTGTGTGTGTGTGTGTGTGTGTGTGTGTGTGTGTGTGTGTGTGTGTGTGTGTGTGTGTGTGTGTGTGTGTGTGTGTGTGTGTGTGTGTGTGTGTGTGTGTGTGTGTGTGTGTGTGTGTGTGTGTGTGTGTGTGTGTGTGTGTGTGTGTGTGTGTGTGTGTGTGTGTGTGTGTGTGTGTGTGTGTGTGTGTGTGTGTGTGTGTGTGTGTGTGTGTGTGTGTGTGTGTGTGTGTGTGTGTGTGTGTGTGTGTGTGTGTGTGTGTGTGTGTGTGTGTGTGTGTGTATGTATGCATGTATCGCTGTATGTAGACAAATTTTTGCCCAACGCTTTCTCAACAACGGATGGGTCGATTTTAACGAAAATGGTCGCAATCGATGTATCTCGGCGTAACTTAGAGTCCAGTCTTTTGCTAGCGAAAATAAATCATTTGTTTTTTAGTGGTTTCCAAAAACCTGAAAATCATCTCTTGCAAATATCATGAGATTAAATAATGCTATTAAGATCATGAAACTTCCATATTGTTTGTCATCATGTCAGCCATTTATAATGACATTTGTATAAACAATTGCTATCTTAGTTTTTGAGATTTTTAAAAAAATTTGAAAAAACTACGTGTTGTTTTCGTTAAGCAAACGCATGATATGTAGATGAAACTTTGGTATGTAAATAAGCTGTAGACACATACGGACTTACTTGAATATCAAAGATCTGAGTTATTTTCAAAATTTGACAAAAAGTTTAGAGATTAGTGAGTGAATCACTTGGTCAACTGTTCATTTGAAACTTCAATAACACTCATTTCTGAGATTTAACTTGGTTGAAACATAGTGCATAAAAAGTTTTTGTAATGTTTATAAAATCACTTCCGGTTTATCACTTTCGGTGGAGTATCTTATTTTTGATCTTTCTTTTAATAATATCACAACAACAGCCTACAGTTGTGAAGTGTTTTTACTAATCTTTGATAAAACATTTCAGAACATGAGAAAAATTAATTAGCAAGTCAGGTCTCTTGTGCAAAGTGGTCGGTATCTATCAAACAAGCTGATTTTTTAACTGACCAACAGGTTGACATTTCGTTTGTTTTAATATTTTTTTGCTGCCCGCTGCTTTATTTGTTTTAAATATATAGTGCAATGAAAATCTTCTTTCCAGTGTAACCAAAAGATGAAATGACGATTAATTGCAAGTCTTAGAAAGAGAATTTCAATTTATTAAAGTTTTAAGAAAATATCTTTATGATTCCTATTTAACTTAACAGGAAGTTCTTGGCGTGGCCGCTATGGTCACACCCTACTCTACTAGTTTTTTTATTTTTTAAATCGATAAAACAAGCAAAAATTGTTCTACCAAAAATTTGTAAGCTTCTTCGTTCACGAGATATAAGCATTTGAAAAAAAAATTTCATACAAAAAAACTTTAATTGGTTTTGTATTGTTCAGAAAATTACTAATTCTAATAGTAATTCCATTAAAATTTTTAACAATTTAACCAATACATAACTAAATCACATACCTGGCAGTTATGTAAAATAGTTTGGGAAACATAGGGTATATGGGGTAGCTCGGATCGAGCTGTCGTTAGTGGTATCGAGAGTGATATCATTGTAAAGGTCTTTACAAGACAAGCTCAAATCAAGTGAAAATTTGCCGTGGTCTCATCCCTGGAAAAAATTGTGAGTGTTTATAGTTTAGCTTTTTTGGTGCATTTTTGGCTAATATAGGGTAGCACGGATCGTGTCGAGAGGCGCC
Source organism: Diogma glabrata (assembly GCA_963693315.1). Taxonomy (NCBI): domain Eukaryota; kingdom Metazoa; phylum Arthropoda; class Insecta; order Diptera; family Cylindrotomidae; genus Diogma; species Diogma glabrata. The sequence continues at coordinate 411,462,360 of OY856187.1, read as the reverse complement.
ACCCCTCCCTTCCCCTACCTCCAAACATTTTTCTCTTAATTTTTGGAGCATAGTAATAAAAAAATAAATTTAGGCGGTGCCACACTTATCATAGTCTCCCCGATTCAAAACCTATGCACCGTAACATTCTAAAAAAAATTACAATGTTTTTAAATTAAGTGCTCTTTCGTATGACACTCCACGTGTAAGGGGCAAACAAGATTTTTTTCACCCTTTCCCAATCTTACCCCCTCAAAATATAGAAAAATAATTATGTGACACTTCGTTATAGTTTTCAAATTTTTCTGTCAATTAAGCTCGAAACACAAAGGGTGTGACCAACATTTTGTTGCAATTGTTTGACAATAATTCAAAAACTGTGCACTGTAAAATTCTAAAAATAATTACAATGTTTCTTGAATTAAGTGGTCGTTCATATGATATCTCACATGGCTGGGTTTTAAATGGTACTTTTCCCCCTTCTCATCCCAACCCCGTTAATAAATACGATTATGAAAACTTTTTCTATCTTTCCTAAGACTTTTGAAGTTTTTTTTATTAAGTAGGTTCGGAACTAACTGGGGTAAGAAAACATGTGTAATAGTTTGAGATAGTTTATAAATATTCACAAATGGATACTACCATATCACGTAATAATTTTTATTTAATAATAATAAAAACAATAAATTTGTTGTAAATTATTTATAATTCAATAAGTTTGTTTATAATTATTTAAGTTTATTTCATAAATTTATTAATATAAAAGGATCACTTAAAAATAAAAAAATAAATGTTTGTTTTCTTTATTGTAAATAAATAAAAGAATTATTATTATTTATAAATGTCATATTTCGCGGTAAAAAGTAAATTGATCGCGGGAAAATAAATTGCCCTGAAGCATAATTGATTTTGGAGAGTTCGGAATACAGGTTAATCTAATTTTACATTAGTTTCGATATATTATAATTCATAGAAAATATCTCGACATTTAGGCGTAAACATATTCCCAGCCGCTGACAGTCCGTCAACCATACAGCTACTCGATTGGAAGTTTGCAGACCTTGGTTATCGGTCTTTTTATAGTATTGTTTGAAGTTTTGATTGTAACTGTGCGAACATTTCCATAATCATCTGGATGTTTGGTAATTATTTTTCCCATTGCCCATTTACAAGGTGGTAAATTTTCATCCTTAATCAGCACCAACTCATTAATCTTTATATTTTCTTGACTGCTTTTCCATTTATGTTTTTGTTGTAGGTTGTTGATGTAGTCTAAATGAAACCTTTTCCAAAAACTCTGGGTACGCCTTTCAACTTGCTGCCATCTGGATAATCTAGTCGATGTAGTATTGGTCAGATCATAATCAGGTGTTTGAATCATTGATGAGCCCGTCAAAAAGGGTGATGGAGTAAGCACCTCAAAACAATCGTCGTCTTCTGACATTGGACATAACGGTCGAGAATTCAAAACAGCTTCTATTTGGCATAACAATGTTGAGATCTCTTCGAACGTCAAATGGGCGTTTGCAACAACACGATTTAGGTGAGACTTGACAGATTTGACAGCAGACTCCCATATTCCACCAAAATGCGGGGCCGATGGTGGTATAAAATGCCAATTTATTTGATTTTCGACGCAAAATTCTGTAATGAGGGAATCGTTAATATTTTTATTTTGAAATTTGTATACCTCTTTCAGATGTCTGTTAGCTCCAATAAAATTGGTACCATTGTCGGTATATATATTGTTGGGACAATTTCTTCTGGCCGAAAATCTTTTCAAAGCAGCTAAGAATGCATCCGTGGTTAGTTCTGTGACAGCTTCAATATGTAGCGCCTTGGTCACCATACATACAAAAATAGCGATGTATCCCTTTACCATCTTAGCTCCTCTGCCACGTTTGCTGGCTAGAATTATAGGCCCAGCATAGTCAATTCCACAGTTTGCAAATGGTTTCGCTGGCGTGATGCGAACAGATGTTAAATCACCCATAAGCTGCTTTGCAGTAGTCGCTCTACTTTTAAAACATTGGATAAACTTCTTCACTTCGCTTCGTATAGTGGCTCTACCTGCACAATCCAATAAGATTGGCGGATTAGATAGGATGTGTGGGATGGACCAGGATGGAGATATTTTTTATGATAATAGGAAATAATCATTCGGCTGAGGATATGGGATTTTGGCAGAATGATTTGATGTTTAAAATCATATGGATAATTTGATTTTTTGAGTCTTCCACCAACACGTAATATACCCTTGTTGTCTAAAAATGGCGTAAGACTGGATAATTTTCTGCCATTTCCCAATTCTCGATTTCTATACAGGATCTGTATTTCGTTGAAGTATTCGTTCCGTTGTACTCATTTTATCAGTTGTTCGGTACTTTCATTGATTTCACTGATCGTTATAAACGATATTCTTCTTTAAATTTTGAATGTGTCTGTTTACATAACATAAAATACGAATAATTTTAGTGAAAGAAGATAATCTATTTAATAGCATACTATATATTTCATCCTATTCGATTTCTTTAATGTGAAACAATGGTATTTCCCCTTTTATTTCGCAAATGGTATCATTATAATAAGTTTGATGCTTCACAATTGGCCACAACGCTTCTGGTTCAGTTAACCATGATGGTCCATGCCACCATTGTTGTAATCAAGAGTTTGGATGGCATGACACCTCTGGATGCATAGTCTGCAGGATTGTCTGCAGATTTGACATGATTCCAATGATTTGTTGGCTTTAACTGTTGAATATCCGACACCCTATTCGCCACAAAAGTTTTCCATTTTGTGGGATGGTCAGAAAGCCATGCCAAAACAATGGTTGAGTTTGTCCAAGCATAGACTTCTAAAGGGTTTTCAAAAGTAGATCTAACTTCTCTTACCAGCCTTGCAAGAAGATGAGCGTCACATAATTCTAACCGAGGTAACGAAATTTGTTTAATGGGTGCTACCTTAGATTTAGAGGCAAGGATTGTTGTGTGTATATCTCCATGTTCATCCAAATACCTGCCATATACCACTGCTGAATACGCTCTTTCGCTCGCATCACTAAAGCCATGTAACTGTAGTTTATTCAGGCACACAAAACGTTGAAGTTTGAGTTTCTCTAAGTCAGGAAGTTCAACCTTTAGTTGGTTCCACAAAATCGTAATATCATCAGGCAACTCCCAATCCAATTTTCTTAACCATAATTTTTGGTATAATATTTTCGCTAGAACAATCGATGGTGCAACAAGGCCAAGTGGGTCAAATATCTTAGACGCGTTAGATATTAACTGGGTTCAGGGCTTGCAATAGGTGGTGACAGTTCTGCTGCGTTTGACTGCAATTTTCTTAAACAAAATCCTCTTTGTTCAAGCAACAGCGTTATTTTTTCCTTTAAATGCTTGGCATATTCAATTGTACTTGCTCCCGATAAATAGTCGTCGATATAAAATTTATTTGAAATTTCCTTTGCGATTTCTGGGTATTCTGCTTCGCAAACATATGCAGCTTGTAGCAATGAAGGTGTAGCTAAAAATGAAGAACTGGCCATTCCAAAGGTAACGGTTGTGAGCTTATAGTGTTTTATTGGGTCACTTAAATTTTCTCTCCACAAAATACGTTGAAAATCTTGGCCTTGATCAGCTATAAGAACTTGACGGTACTTTTTTTCTATGTCCGCCGTAAGTGCAATTTTGTTGTGACGGAATTTGTTCAACGTTGTCCACAACGGAGGTTGTATGTTGGGACCAATCATTAGCATGTCATTTATAGAATTCAAATTAGTAGTTTTTCTTGATCCGTCAAACACAACTCGTAACTTCGTAGTTAAGCTTTCTATTTTGGTTACGGCATGATGTGGCAAATAATAACATTTATCGTCTGGTATCATCTGTTGTTGATCCGGAATCTCTTGCATGTGACCCAACGTTAAATATTCTTGCATTACCTTAATATATTCATTCTTCAGCGGAATATCACGGTGTAATCTTTGATGTAGATTGCAAAGTCGCTTACGAGTAATGTTTAAAGAATTACCCAAAACCTTTTCAGTATCCTTGAATGGCAATTTTACAATAAACTTACCACTTTTATGTCTAATGAAGTTAGTTTTGTAATGTTCTTCGAATTTATTTCCCTCTTCGGTGACTGATCCATGATTTGGAATTTCCTCCATTTCCCAAAATTTTTTGAGAGTCTCGTTAATGTTCAGATCAATAAAATAATTCCATCGAGTAGATTGACTCCTTTCCGTATCGCTGTTTATTTCGCCTCAGACAACCCATCCAAACACTGTGCTTTGTGCTATTAAATTATTGCCTAAATTGTTTATTTGACCTTCTCTTAATATATTGAAGAATTTGTCCGCTCCTATTATAATGTCTATTGGTTGTGACTTATAAAAGTCTGGATCAGCTAGCCTTAATCCTTTAATTCTTGCTAAATTTAAATCGCTGAGGTCTCGCGTTGGTAAACAATCCGTCAATTTATTCAGAATCAAAACATCAATATTAAGAGTTTCATTTGTTGCGTAAAGTGATGTAGCTTCCAATGACAGCCTTCCCTTTGTCATTTCAGTTCCTGATGTTACACCCTTAATTAAGTAATTCGCTTTAGTTCGTGCCAGTCCAAGTTGCTTAGCACACGATTCAGAAATGAATGAAGCTTGTGCTCCAGAATCCAACAAAGCTCGACAATTTTGATACTGGTGTGCAGAATCCAGTACTCTTATTACCGCAGTGGGTAAAATAGCAGTACAGCCATTGATGGGCAACACCCATTGTTGCAACATTAACATCGCTTGTTTGAGAAACTTCTGGTTCAGATGCACTTTTAATAGCTATATTGCTTGCCGAAGTGGAAGGTATTTCTGTGTGCAGAATTGAATGATGCCTTGCTTTGCATATGTCGCATTGAAAACGTGATCGGCAATGCGTTGATTGATGGTTTTTGAATAAACATATAAAACAAAGTTTATTTTCGGCTACAAAACCTCTCCTTTCGTGCACTGACAGCTATAAAAATTCTCTGCAATTTCGTAGATAGTGTCCTTGGCCACATTTAATACAGGTGATAACGTTAATAGTAGCATGATTAACCTTTATGTTTGGATTTTGAAGCGGGCGGATTGGTATACGTTTTGCAGGTTCACAAGCCTCCAAAGTGTCGCTTTGTTTAGCTAAAAATTCCAATGAATTTTCGTTTGTGGGATTTTCAATACCGTAGCTGTGTTGAGCCCACCCTTGCTTTGTAGTTTGATCAAACTTATTAACTAGTATGTAAATCAACCATGGATCTCGGGATTGGTATCCTTCACCTAAAACTTTGATTCCCTTAAGTACCTCATCTGTCCTTTAAGGTATTGGAGCTTATGAACCTTGGACATCCTCGCGTTATTGTTGATTGATGCATCAAATAAATCACGGAATGACGGAAACTCTGCATATATTCCAGTAAAAAATGGAATATTGACGCGAGGTAAACGAACGTCATTATCACTTCTGTTATTTAGATGGCTTACTTCTTGTAAAAATGATCACTGGTTCGCCATTAGTTCGGTTAGACTTGCGTCAAGATGAACTGGTGGTATCGATTGTCCTTGTCCTAGTTCTGCTTTAATGAGTTTTCCTTTGATGCTGAAAAATTTAGCCTCAAGTTGATCTTGCAATGTAATTATATCCGGAGTATCAGCACATAATGCAGACATCGCTTTGTAATCTTCCCATTCCTGTTTTTATAATATTAAATTTGTTTTAATAGATTCTGCTTACTCACGAGTGAGATCCTTTGCGAAAGTTTCAATTTGTTTAACCCTTTTAAGAATAGTTGCATTGAGCGTATATCCGCCATTTTAAAATTTAGAAGAGTAAACCACTATATTATCGCACAAGAAAAATTGAATCTTATTTTAATATTGATAACACTCTTCGTTTCACTTAAAATCACTTTGATATCTAACACACTGTGACATTAATTTACAAACACATAAATATTTTTTTTTTTTAATTTATTGTAGATAGTTTTGATATAAAATTTGCCAGTTATTTCCGGCTCGAAGGACCATGTAATAGTTTGAGATAGTTTATAAATATTCACAAATGGATACTACCATATCACCTAATAATTTTTATTTAATAATAATAAAAACAATAAATTTGTTGTAAATTATTTATAATTCAATAAGTTTGTTTATAATTAAGTTTATTTCATAAATTTATTAACATAAAAGGATCACTTAAAAATAAAAAAATAAATGTTTGTTTTCTTTATTATAAATAAATAAAAGAATTATTATTATTTATATATTGTTCTTCGTTTTTAAATAATCTCGTAAGAAAAATGAATAAATTTGCATAAAACTGTTTATATATCCCTTAAATTCTATAAAATTAACCACAAAATAATAATTTCCATATAAAATTTGATCAATCGCATATAATACATAAATAAATTCGCCAAAAAAAAAATTGTTTTTATATTTCTAAATTTTATAAATTTAATCACAAAAAAAATGGTTTATATAATATTAGTTTAAATAATCGCAAAAAAAATTAATTCGCACATAAAATTGTTTTTGTATTTTTCAATTTCATAAATTCAATCACAAAATAAAATATAACTATTAATTTCACCTGTATCCAAAAGTATCCAAAATATGATATAATTGCCTTTAATTTTAAATATCGAATCACTTATGTTGATCGCCAAGAAGAAAGTGAATTTTTAGAAATTTGTACAGATCTGATTAATGTCATATTTCGCGGTAAAAAGTAAATTGATCGCGGGAAAATAAATTGCACTGAAGCATAATTGATTTTGGAGAGTTCGGAATACAGGTTAATCTAATTTTACATTGGTTTCGATATATTATAATTCATAGAAAATATCTCGACATTTAGGCGTAAACAACATGAAAAAAACGCTATTATTCAATTTTATTCAAAAAACTGTGTTGTAAAAAATTCTAAAATACATTTTTAAGGGATACTGAATCCAAGCCCTTTCATATAATACCCTACTTGACTCGGTAAAAAAAAGTACTTCCTTAAAGGTCTTACTTCACAGCCCCGTAAAACAAACGGAAACAACTCTATTTTTACTCTAATTTTAAATTGTGTGAAGTAATGCAATCTATCGTGAAAAAAAAAATCTTACATACCCCAAATTTTATTTTATCTTTTGTTTTGGACCATCCTCTATCTAAATAAATAGCCAAAAAAAATTTTGGTGTACGTCTGTGTGTGCGTGGGTGGGTGGGTGGTTGAGTTTCCAGCATAGGATCTTGATGAAACTTTGGCAAATGCTACAGGTTCACTTGAAAATGGAAAATCTGGATTCATTTCAAATTTGGACAAAATGGCGGGGGGTCTCCCGAACACCTAGCTTAAATCTTGAATAACTTCTGATCCCGGGCTACGATCTTATTGAAACTTAGTATATAAGGTTTTAGTACTGTTGCCAATATTTCTGCATACCAACTTCCGGTTTGTCACTTCCAGTTAAAAAGTTTTTTTAACAAAAAAGGTTTTTATCCCTACTGTAGCCTACAATTACCGATTGATTTTCATGAAACGTTGCAAAAAGCTTTTAAATAACATGAGAAAGATTTTATCAGCTGTTGGAGCACATTGGATAAAGGGTTGGAGGGTCCACCATACAACAGGTGGTTTTTTCCACAAAGTTTTTATGTTTGTTGGGAGCATAAAACATTCATTCGGGAATGAATTTTGATGACACTTTGGAAGACGCAAACATGTATGACAAAGAACTGATTAGTTTTTGAGCGATAGTGAACAAAGTGGTGGGTCCCTGGAGCACCTGTTTTCTTGAAAGCTCTATAACATCTGTACCTGATAAGCGAATTGGATGAAACTTGGTACATGAGTATGTAGTACGGTTTACAATAGTTCTGTATCCCAACTTCCGGTTTTTCACTTCCGGTAAAAAAAAATTTGTTGTACTTTTTTGAAGTTTTTTCAGTGTCTTTATGCACACTACAGCCTACAATAATGAAGTGATTATGATGAAACTTATGGAATAGGGTTCCAATTAGTGTGAAAAGATAATTATCATGTTTTGGGACACATTGATCAAAGTGGCGAGGGGTCTACCATGCAAATGCTGACTTTTCACACTTTGTTTTTAAAGTTTGTTGGGAGCATACAGACTTCATTCATTAACTTATTTTAATGACACTTTGGGAAAAAATGGAGACTTAAGTAACAAAGAACTGATTAGTTTTTGGATAATATTGGAGTAAGTGGTGGTCCACCATAAGTCCTCCCGAACACCTGTTTAATGTGTCACACTTTTTTCAATGTTTGTTGGGAGCACACAGCATTCGTTCGTGAACCAATTTTGATGACACTTTGGAAAAAAATGCAAACATGTATGGCAAAGAACTGATTAGTTTTTGAGCGATAGTGAACAAAGTGGTGGGGGGTCCTCCAAGCACCTGTTATTTTGGAAGCTCAATAACTTCTGTACCTGATAATCGAATTGGATGAAATTTGGTACATACACATTTAGTACGGTTTACAACAGTTCTGCATCCTAACTATCGGTTTGTCACGTCCGATAAAATTTTTTTTTTACTTTTTCTCGTACAACAGAATTTATGTTTGTTGGGATACTGCTGCCTGCTTTAATATTTTTATTATTAGAACTACGAAGTCCATAATATTGGTTAGCTTTTAATTAAAGTATTTTATGGATATTAGCTCATTATATATCCAGAACACTATGTTTCCAGAGCTGTGGTGAAGTCAGCCTATGCATCAGCGTCGCAATATTTTTTGTTTTGTATCCGTCATCTTCATGGGACAGGTTAGTGTTATACGCATCTTAAATTTCAGGTCCATAGGATTTATAGTTTATGAGATAACCGATTTTAACACAAAAACACATCGTAATCTCACCAGTAGTGTTCCGTATAAAAACGGAACTCTAAAAACATTAAAATCAAATTAAATTTTTTATCTAAACCCCCCATAGCTCAATTCTCCGTACGCTACTGGGTCGAATGATTTGAGCAGTGTACTATTATCTGCAAATTATTGGATTACTGATGATTTTCAACGATTTGTTGATATCAAATAAAATTAGATAAAGGGAAGTACAGAACTGAGCTTTGAAATACAATTAATTTTGACTCAGAATATTTCAAAGAAAATTGTCACGAACTGAATCTGAACATCGCCTAGGTCGATAAACGAACAAAACACAAAATTTCATATTCATCGATTTTACTGAACAAACACACTTGGATTGAAATCAAACCCAGGGTTCACCGAATTTAAATACAACTACTTAACCACTCGATCACTCAGCATTGTTATATAATATATAGTAAACTAGGTCAAATATATTTTGTATTGCAATCATTGTTTAAGAAAGACCAGTTGTAGTTTATCATGGTTTTAATGCTGTTACATGTCGATCAACTCAATAACTAAACCATAGCTTTATTAATGTAAGTCTTTAATCTATACAAGTCATGTTTTTCCATACACATGAAATTGATTTGTTTGAAAACATAAAGGAATTCATCTCAGCAATCAAGCTGCACTCACTACTGAAAATCCATTCATCGTAATTTGAATGTATTATTAATCGTAGTTTTATCGTTTACTTTGTTTTCTCTTTAACTGTAACTTTTATGATGATTTTGATTTAAAACAAATCAACTTTGCAAATAGAAATAACAGACAATAAAAACCGCGCATATTTTCATTCTAATCTAATTTAAAGAATTTTCACTGTTCCATTTACGTCAGAAGCCAACATATTCATTTGCATAGGTTTTTTGCTATTTTTTTAATTAATTTTTAGATCAAAGTTGCCTCATAAACCAAATGCTTTGTTCATTCCAATTTTTCTATATTTTCACGTTTATTTTTGTTTTCTGTAAATAAAAATTATTTCTGCTGTTAAATAAATATTATAAAAAAATAAAATTACTATTTTGTATTTTATTTACTTTATCAATAATAAATTGATTATTTTGTAAATAAAATAAAATTTTCGATTTATTTTTTTTTTAAATTTTATTATTGAAAAAATAAAATCTCACGTTTGGACGTTTAATTAAGTTGTTTTTAAATTGTTTTGTTTAATTATTAATTAAAAATGGGATCGAAAATACAACAAACGGTTATGTATTCTCAATTACAGCCGTGGACAGCAGCAAGTGCTCCACCATGCATGGAACCTGTTTCTGGACCATCAGTTCCAACACGAACTGGAACTTATTATCAGGTTGAAAAAACATAAAAAAAATTAAGTTATTGTTCTGAATTTATTATTTTGTTCTAGACCCCACGTCCACATCCATGGCGTCCGACGATGGGATTTGAAACAATCGATGTAACACCATTACCAGAACAACCGATTACGAGTCAAATGGTAAATCCTTGTTTCATACCAACGGGCATGTCAACCCAGCCATTGACATTTCCAAATTTGGTGACGGGTTTTGATCGAAATCCTCAACATGCAGCAAGAGCAGCCTTGTACACTAGATATACTCCAGCTGAATGGACAAACTATTGTATAAATACTTATGCTGAAGCAGATACAAATAAAAATTATTCGGAACGTTTACGAGCTGATGCAGTTCGTGTTATGAGAGAAACTGATGAAAAAACTGCTCATGGTCAACGTGATGCTGGACGACGTATCGGAGAACGATTAACTGATGTTACATTTTGGCGTAACGAATTAAACACAGAGTTAGAAAAACTAGTCAGTGAATCACAACTTTTATCCGAAACAAAACGTAAAGTTTCAAAAGCTCTTCAGGTTAATATACTTCAATTCAATTCATTCAAGTATAAACTTAAAGTTCTTGTTTATTATAGGATTTAGAAGCACCACTTCATATAGCACAAGAATGTTTGTATCATAGAGAAGGAAGAACAAGTATTGAAAAAGTTCATGATCACGTTGAAAAAAGTTTATTAATTGAAATTGATAATTTAAAATCATCACAAGAAAAGTTGGCAAATCTTTTAGATAAGGTAACTGAACTAAAACTATTACAATGACTTTTAGTTTTCTTCTGAAAACTAGGAATTTTTTTATAACGAAGATATCTAGAAAAATGTTGAACAAGTTTAATTCTTTTTTGTTCTTAATTAAAAAACACGTCATTTGTAGTTGTTTTTGTAGTATCTGAATCGATTTTTATGATACAAAAACGTAAAAGTTGTTGAGTTAATTAATTGTTTCATATTTTTAGGTTAATCGTCAGCTATCAGACAATCGTGCTGCACAGTTCAGTTTAGAGGAAGATCTCGTTCATAAGGAATCGACTTTGGGTATCGATTCAGTATGTCATCAATTGAATAATTTTAGTCGTGGAATAAATTACTATGGTGGAATTGAAAAATATGATCCAACGATTAGTACAGCTGAAACATGGTCTTCTGCTAGCTCGAATAGAGTGAATAAGTAATAATAATGGAAGATATTTAACGTTTAGTCAATATTAACATTTAACTTTATTTTTAGATCTCAATCAGAAAGAGGAAAATCAACACAACTCCGAAGTGATTGTGAAACATTAATAAACGCAGTCGCCACTGCAGTTTGGGATATGTGGAGCAACACAAATAATTCGTTGAACAAACGCTCATCCGAGATGTTAGAAGCAAAAAGTCGAGTTCAACTGCATTTACATAAAGTAAGTTCTATCTCTAATTTTCTATCAATGTTCAAAATTGTAAACCAATTTTCTACTTTTGCAGACCCAACAAGAAATTTTTGATATCGAAAAAAATATCGATCTTTTACGTAAAGCAATGCAAGATAAGAGTAATCCTCTTAAAGTAGCTCAAACAAGATTAGAAGCTCGAAGTCATCGTTCTGGTTTGGAATTATGCAAGTAAGAAAATAAAAATAACATTTACGAAAATCTGTCTTTAAATTTCTAATTAATTTTTCTTTTGTTCACAGAGATTATGCACAGTTACGTCTCGTTAAGGAAGTTTGTGATATTCAAGATTCGGTCTCAACATTACATCGAAAATTACAGGAGGCAGAAGCACAGCATCAACAATTATTGAAAACGAGATCGAACTTAGAAAGTGATTTGAAAAATAAAGTTAATGCATTATTTATTGATCGTGAAAAGTGTATGGGATTACGAAGATCATTCCCAGTTTCGTCCATTATCAAATATTAGTAAATTCGATAAACTTGATTGTAATTTCTTAATTTATATAAATTTTATTCATGTGAAAAATATGAGGATTGTTTGATTTATTTGAAAAGATAACCTGGTTAGGTTGGGAAACATAAAATGTTACTTTAAAATAATTGGAAGCATTGATTGGTGTTTTTCATTTTCTATAGTGATTGCAAGTACAAATTTAAATGGCTTAAGGATAATTTTAGTGTAACCAATAAAATAATAATATTAAAAACGTGGAAACTAAATTGAACTCTGTTGTAGACAAAACGCATGATATAAATGATTAACTAACTAAACTAATTGATCGCAGTCTGCTGACACAGTCGGTAATATTCAATTAGCTTCCAACATCAGTCATTGTAAAATGTAATGTTTCTAGTTTTAAGACTTTTGCTGATGAAAAACTGTTTCAACTTCACTTAAAGAAGATTTAAATGAAAAATAAGTGGGGCGAAAACGAATTATATGTAACGAACTTCTAAAGTTATTAAACCAATCAGGTATTAAAATTTCAAATGATTGCAGAGCCATCTTAAAAACAACTAGAATCGTAATATCACCAAAAAAAACGTTGTTCCTGGAGAATTCTTTCACATATGTCTTATTTATTTCTTAGATAAATATGCAGACTACATCAACGTATCTAATGGCATAGAAATTGATATCAACATTGATGGCCTACCACTTTCCAAATATTTCGAATTGTCTTTATGGTCTAGTTTAGGATAAATTATTGATAGCACTATACGACCATTTATAACAGGAGCATATGTTGGCATTAAAACCCTCTTGATATTAACAATTGTATGGAAGATTTCGTTAATAAGTATAAAGATTTACAGCGGTTTATATGGGCATCACAATGTTTCATATAATCTGCATAATTTTTTACACATTCGCGATTGCGTACAAACTTTTGGACCGATTCTTTTTCTGCTTACAATTTTGAAAACAAAATGCAAAACATTTTAAAAGAAATTAGAAATAAAAACAAAGTCCTACCTCAACTTTTTAAGCGTGAAATACTAAGAGCTGCCGCACTTGGATAATTTAAAAGGAATTCTAAAAAACGCATCACTAAACAGCTGTAAAGAACTTCACTTCAGTACTTTCAAAAACATCTTTTTGATCATACTTTCAAAAACATCCACTCTGCTCTTCCGCATCGACCTTTGGTAGCTTGCAATTGAGAACTCGATTTGGGGCGTAGTTCCTCATTCTATCTTCAACAACTTTTGTGAGAATTATTTTTAAGCCCGTTTACTTTGCTGTCGGCCATATGTCTCTAGGTTGTGTAGTCGTGGATAAGGTGTGGCTCTTTGTGACAGTCCCTTAGATATTCTTTGGTAAGTATTTCATTAATTTGACGGACCGGCAGTATGTTACATTCTCCATGCAGGTGATCTCGGTAAGCCATCAAATGACATCCGGTTCCTGTTTGCAAGACCGCGTTTTGTGTTAGCTTTCTCAAGATGAACGGGTCTACGCCCCAGAAGCACTCGGAACACAGTTCCAATTTATGTGATACCGTTACTTCACGTAATTTAAAAAGACCAGCCTTACAAAATTTGTTCCAAAAAAGAAATTTAATTGAAGGTATTCCCATTTCACTTTATAATATTATTTTACAAATATTAGATTAATTGAATTAATAATTACTTCGGTCTGAAAGACCTAAGTATTACATTCATGAGCTAAAAGTGAAATTCTTACCCCCACTTTTTTTCTCGACGTTTTAGAACCTACTGATTATAAAAAAACAAAATATGTATGTCTGTCTACCGTCCGACCGTCCGTCACAACCGACGAAATCTAGAAAACGGCTGAAGGGATTTGAAAAATTTTGAATTCTAAAAATAGGTACACTCGATGGTAACAGCCGAAAGGACGATGGGTTCGATAAATGTACCGGAAGTGTGTCGAAAAAATCGTCAAGTGTGTCAAAACAAGGAAATATGCATATTTTTCAGAGAATGAAGAGAAATCTGGATGGCCGGGATTGGTATGTGAGATCATAAACTAGATTATTGCATTAAAAGTTTGTCAAAAAAATGTTGTCAAGTGTGTCAACAGAAAGATTTTTATTTTCTTTTTTACCCAATTTTTTGGAAAAAAATAAAATTAGTTATTTGTTTGAAATGAAATTTTATTATTATTATTGAGAATTGTGGCATTATAAGATTGTCAAAAAAATAATGTCAAGTGTGTCAAAAAATGATTTAATTTATTTTTTTAACCAATTTTTTGGAAAAAAAAATGTTTTGCTGTTTTTATGACGTAAATAAATGTAATTGAAAAAGAAATTGGGCATAGAAATTTTTTGAATTTGTTATAGTTTTTGAATTATTTTTGAAATTTTGAAAAAAAGTTTGTATTTTTGATTTTGTAATAATTTTTGCAATATTTTTGGAACTTTGAAAAAAGTTTCAATTTTTGATATTGTTATAATTTTTGCAATATTTTTATATTTACAATATTTTTGGAATTTTGAAAGAAATATGAATTTGTGGTTTTGTAATATTTTCTCGAAACGCTAAACATACATGCTGACCAAAACTATAAACAATGTCCTCATAAAAGTTTTTTGTCGAAAACTATATCAAAATCCTTAACCCAAAAAACTATATCAAAAAAAAAAAAAAACTATATCAAAATCCTTAATCCTTAACGCTGATGATGTTGTCATCCTCGGTCGAACTGAAGCTGTTATGAAAGAAACTTTCAAGTCGCTTGAGAGTGGTGCTAGACAAAATGGTTTTCAAATTAACTACGATAAAACCAAACATATGAATGTTTCAAGAGAGGCTGATATAATATGTTTGTATTGTGGGAATGAGTGAGTGTAACGAGTTTTAAATTTAACAGGGATCCAAGGATCCTAAAGAATAATTAGTGACGAATATGGGATCTGTGGCGAATTCTATATTCGTGAAGTACCTAGGGTTTCAGTTGTTCTCATGAGCCAGAGACTCTTAAGAGAACAAGATCCACCAAATAGTAAGTTCTCCAAATAGGAAAACTGGTTACCACATGAAATGGTATTGGTTGTTCTTATGAGCAACTTCTACCGAACCACTTAATATGGTATCGGTTATTCTTATGAGCCAGAGACTCTTAAAAGAATAACTTCTACCGAATAGTAAATTCTACTTACTTGAGCTTTGATGACTTATTACACTTGGACTTCACTCTAAAATAAAATACTGTTGATTTGAGTATAACTTAAATACTGATTTATTAAAGAACTTTTCATTGAATATATACTAAATTAACAATAAGCAAAACAACAACAATGTGCTAATTTGTCAACAATTGTTTAAAAAAAGTTTCCCAATATTATTTTCCCTTCGTAGACATTTTTAGTTCTATGATTGAATTGATTTTTACATTATTTTGTGTGTTTATAAATAATGCGAATTATGCATTGATTAATTAATTGGTTTTTGTTTGTTTATGCTTGCATATAAGTTTTTCTGTAGTTTATAGGGTTATTGGTGTGATTTAGATATTTGTATTGTTGTTGGTAGTTTTAGATATCTCTATGTATATCTATACTACACTGAGAAGAAACATTTGGCGTGCGGCGATTTTCGAATTGAGGTAGTTGAATCTTTTAAATATTTAGGATCAATGCTTGACTCAAACAACAGCATACTTACAGATATAAAAGCTCGAATCGCTTTAGTTAATCGAACTTTCTACTCAATTAAACCTCTTCTTGGATCACCTTATGTGTCAACTAACACCAAACTGAAGTTATACAAAGGTACGTTAGTACCCCAGGGTGTGGTGTATTTCATTTGAGGAAATAATTAAATAAACTTAAATACATTTGTTAAACATTTATTTATTATACGAATATATTGTAAACATTACATTAACAAGTTCTATTTTATAATGCCTCGTGTAACTCGTATTTGACATATAGCTTTTATCTATTTTTATATAGTTCGAGTTACACTCTATATTATATGGAAGTGGGTGCTGCCATCTATTATTTATAAATAGGTTGACTATGTCACCACATCTCCCTTTTTCTACTTTAAAAATTAATGTTTATAAAAAATTTAAACTTAAGATTCTTCTATCTATTTATCTCCATTCTTATAAATTTTTTTTTTTTTTTTACTTTATATAATCTTTTAAATAGTTAGGTGGTTTGATAATTCTTCCATACCTAGTCATGTTAAGAATTCTGTTTGATACTTGATCAGAATTAAAATTTTCGTTATCGTTTGAAGTTATATGATTGTTATTAGAATTATTTTCAGTATTACTTTGTTCGTAGTTGAAGCTTTTATTTCTAACTCTTGGTTCATTATTTGATCTTCTAAGGTGAAATGTATTTCTCCTTAAACTTCTTCCTTCTTCATTTTTAATGATGAACGACCGTGGACTTTCATGTTCATGCACTATTTTAGCTGGTTGCCAAATGTTGTCTTTTCTGTAAACTACATTATCATGTTTATAGAATTCAGGTCTTGTTTTTGCGGTTTTATCATAATTTGTTTTCGCTTTATTCTGATTTTTTAATAACATTTCGCGAACATTAGTTTCGACTTTTGGTTTTAGTAGTGTGTTCTTAATAGGAATTTTAGTATTTGTAATTCTGCTCATTAGAAGCATAGACGGTGATGCTTTCATTTGTGCTACTGGATGGTTTCTGTATTCCAACAGTGTATAATCCAGGTCTTTATTGTCATCGATTGATTTTCTTACTAGAGTCTTTGCTATATGAACTGCCTTCTCCGCTTGTCCATTTGAACGAGGGTAAGTTGGGCTTGACGTTTTTATTTCAAATTGCCAGGCTAGGCTAAAATTTTTAAACTCATTTGAGGCAAATGGCATATTATCGGCGATCATTATTTTAGGAATTCCATGGGTGGAAAAAACTGATTTCAATTTTTGTATGATTTCCTGTGATTGTTTTGTATTTAATAGTATGATTTCTATCCATTTTGAGTAGTAGTCTGTTATGACCAAATATTCTTTAATTCCTACTTGCATTATATCATATGCTATTTTTTGCAAGGGCAGTTCAGGCACTTGGTGTGGAATTAGTGGCTCTTTTATGTTATTTGGTTGAAATTTCTCACATGTTCTACATTTGCTAATGTGATTTTCAATTTCCGTATCAATTCCCGGCCAATATATTATTTGCCTTGCCCGTTGCTTGGTTTTTGTTATTCCAATGTGAGATTCATGCAGTTTTTCTAGCATTTCCCTTCTCAAAGTTTTTGGTACCATTATTCGGTTTCCAAGAAATACTAAACCATCCTCACAAAAGATGTTTTCCTTAAATTTCCAATAAGGTTTTATTATTTCGGGTAATTTTTTCTTTATGTGAGGCCATCCGTTTTGATAGACTTCTAGTAAAGCCTTTAATGTTTCGTCTCTTTCGGTTTCATTTATGAATTCCGATTTTTTGTTCTCTGTTATATTTATCGTGAGTACGACATCATCATGCTCAGTAAACTCTTTTGCTTCCTCTTTTAATAAGTATGCCCTAGAGAGTTGATCGGCGATGTGCATGTCCCTGGTATGTATTTTAAGGTTATTTTATATTTAATTATCTTTAACTTCATTCTTTGAAGACGTGAAGAATTTACCTTGTGTAACTCATTTTTCATTATGCTCACCAATGGTTTGTGATCCGAGTGTATCTCAATTTCATTCCCGTATATATATTGATGGAATT
This sequence comes from Diogma glabrata, assembly GCA_963693315.1. Classification (NCBI taxonomy): domain Eukaryota; kingdom Metazoa; phylum Arthropoda; class Insecta; order Diptera; family Cylindrotomidae; genus Diogma; species Diogma glabrata. The sequence goes on along the minus strand of OY856187.1, from coordinate 411,444,496 downwards.
TTATACAGGCATATACTACAGCCAACATTTCCTTTTCGACTTGAGCGTAATTGAGTTCAGTGTCTGTAAGACTCCTCGAAGCATATGCTATGGGCTTTTTGTCTTGTAACAGTACACATCTAATGCCACTTTTACTTGCATCAGTTTGTATTATTGTTTTCTTTTTTGGATCATGTCTTTGAAGTATTGGAGATTTTGTAATAACTTCTTTCAACTTTGTTACAGTCTCGCTATGTATAGGCATCCAATCGAAATGACAATTCTTTTTTAATAGTTGTCTAAGCGGTTCTGTTTTTTCTGCCATATTTGGTATGAAACTCCTCAGGTAGTTTACCATACCCAGAAAACATTGTAACTCTTTTCTTGACGTTGGATCTGGCATATCTACTATGGCTTTAATACGGTTTGGGTCCGTGCTCATACCGTTTTTCTCAAATATATGTCTAAGAAAACTAACTTGTTGCACTTTATATTGTAGTTTGGCTAGGTTAAATTTAATATTTGCCTCCTTTGCTCTTTCTACTACTTTCCGTAAACGGGCATCGTGTTTAACTTCAGTGCGCCCAGAAATTAGTAGGTCATCTATGTAGATTACTACTCCTTCAATATCACCAAAAATCTTTTCGTTCATTTTTTGAAACGACTCAGGTGCCACATTTATCCCGAATGGCAACCTTTTGAATTTGTAACTCCCAAAAGGAGAACTAAAAGCACATAATCTCGATGCTTCCTCTGTGAGTTCAATCTGGTAGAACCCATCCTTTAGGTCAAGTACTGTGAAATATTGTGCATCTATTAGTTTTGTACTTAAATCTTCTAACTTAGGAATCTCATAATATTCCTTTTTTATATTTTCATTTAAGAATTTCGGGTCAAGGCACAATCTTAGTGTTCCGTTAGGCTTTTGTACAACTACTAAGTTGCTGACCCAGTCAGTTGGTTCTTGTAAAAATTCTATTATGTCATTTTTAACCAGTAATTCTAGAGAATTTTTTACCTTATCTTTTAATGCCAGTGGTATTCTACGCGGTGGTCTTGTTACTGGTATAGCACATTCTTTTATTTTCAGATCTAGTTTAACAGGAAATTTTCCTGTTCCTTGAAAGAGTTCTTTATTTTCTTGTATAAAAATCTCTTTTTCTGTCCCTATGTCCATTATGCTTTTAATTAGTCCCAGTTTCTCACTAGTTCGCAGACCTATTATGGGTGACGATTTCATGTCTACTACCATAAATGTTTCTATTAAATTATAATTTTTAAAAGCTATTTCTAAAGCTACCTGTCCCAATGGTTTGACTTTCGTACCCCCGAATGCTTGTAGCATGACGGACGTTTCCGTGATGTCTTTTTCTGTTTCTAATTTGCTAAATATGTAGAGAGGTAAGACATTTACTTCAGAACCAGTATCAATTTTAAATTTCACCGTTTCGTATTTTTCAATTTTTATTTCTTCGAACCACCCGTTTTTTTCATGACTTGATATGGAAGATATATATTTTTTATCAATATTGCTTACATTTTCTTTATTAAATTTACTTATTATTTCGACACAAAATTCATCACAAACAAAATTATCCGTTCCTTCATCAATTTGATGAATATTTTTATTTTTGCTTTTGCAGCATTTTGTGAAATGGTGCCAACCTTTGCATTTTTTACATTGATACCCATACGCAGGGCATTTATTTTTAATATGTGCTTCATTGCACCTACCGCATTTTATTTCATACGTATTATTCGTTTGTGGTGACTGATGTGTCTCTCTGTGATTACTATTACTACAATTATTATTATTATTAAATTTTTTATTAAAATTGTTATAATTATTATGCCTAAATTTATCAAAATTTCTATTTATTTGAATTTTATTGATATTTACCGTTTTTTCCATTTGTTCTGTTCGTATTTTTGAGTTTTCTTCAATTCTTCCTATTTCAATAACTTTTTCAAGGTCTGGGTCGCCCAGTTTAATTAATTGTTGTTGATACCAAAAACAATTCTATCCCTGATCATTGACTTCTTTTGACTTCCGAATTCACATGATTCTGCTAATGATTTAACTGCTGTGACATAGTTGTCAAATTGTTCATTCTCCAGTTGTATTCTTTGATAAAAGGTATGTCTTTCAAATAAAATGTTAATTTTAGGAATGCAAAACTTTTTAAATCGTGCTAGCACTCCGTTGTATGTTTTTTTCTCCTCATCTTCTTCAAACGTGTCAAATATTTCATTCGCTTGTTCTCCTATTATGTTTAATAAGATTGCCACTTTAACGCTTTCTTCTTTTTGGTCGAAAGCTGTTGCTTTCATATATATTTAAATTTGTTTTTGAAATTTTTCGAAATTTATTTTTAAATTTCCATCACAACACAATGGAGCTGGCGGCCTCAAGAATTCCATTTTGTTTTGTTTTTTCAACCAATATTTTATATCACGTAATTATATACCTGTGTCTTTTAAGTAACACTGGTTGACTTTAATTGTTTATGAAACACTAGACTTAAACACTGTTTAATTCACTAGAATTATTTTTATTGTTATGCCACATTCTTAATCTTTAGATTGTTCTAGAAAAATTCACTTTGTTTATAATATGAAATGCCACGTTCTTGAACTGAGGTTGTTTTTATTTATAAAAATTAAATTTAATTGTTTTTACTATATTTATGATACGTTATTGAACTGTATCTTTTCTTTAAGAATTCAGTAGAATTGTTTTTTTTTTTCATGAACTACCACGTTCTATAACTGTGGCTTTTTCTAGAAAAGTCCAATTCAATTGTTTTTTAATATAATGTGCCACGTTCTCAAACTGTAGCTTTTCTTTAACAAAACTTTCACTTGAACTGTTTTAATGTATTTATTTCGCGTAATCAACTGCGCCATGTGGTGTATTTCATTTGAGGAAATAATTAAATAAACTTAAATACATTTGTTAAACATTTATTTATTATACGAATATATTGTAAACATTACATTAACAAGTTCTATTTTTTAGCATTTTCGATTGAGAACCAGTTCATAACTAGTTCTTTTTTTCAATACAACAAAATTATTTCCCCTCCAAATTATGTTCGATTGAAGCAAAATAAAAAAACTAGTTCTGAACTGGTTGTGCATTTTTTTCCTTTTTGAAGAACTAGTTTTATTTTCAGTTATTTTTGAGTTTTACTCATACTATGACAGAAAGTAAACACAACAAACGTTAAATCATAACGTTATAATTATAACGCAGTATCATATAAATAATTTAATTTTATTTTTAGTTATTTAACATATATATTATGAAATTACTTTTTTTTCAGAAAATATATTGTTTTTTTATTACTTTTCAAACATTCAAAAAAAAAATAACCAATTCAATTTATTCATACAATAACACTGAATGTTTGCATGTTCGATTGAAAAAAAGAACTCGTTAAGAACTATAGTAGAATTTTTTTGCCAGCGAATACAAAATTTGTTTGTTATGCGCATATTGTTTGCACATGCAGTGTCTCGATTAAAATATTTAAAAAAACTATTGGGGTCCCATTGAAATGGACAAAAAAAACGCATAAAATTTATAAATTACTATTGAAATTCAACCAATTATAATAGAAACCCAAAAACTAGCAGAAATATTAATGATTTTGTAGGAAATATAACAAAATTTTGATAATTAAAAATAATTATAATAAAAATAACGACGCCTATGGAAACAAATATCACAACAAACAAATGGTACGAACTAGAAGTAGAAATTTAATTAATATAATTGTTTTGAAAACAAATTTATCCCAAAATAAATAATACATCTCTGTTTTACTTTTTGTCTCATCTTTTATATCTTGCTGCGTCGTAGCTGTCAGAAATTCGCTGGCAAAAAAATTCTACTATAGTTATTAACACGTTCTTCAATCGAAAACGACATTATAATGCCTCGTGTAGCTCGTATTTGACATATAGCTTTCATCTATTTTTATATAGTTCGAGTTACACTCTATATTATATGGAAGTCGGTACTGCCATCTATTATTTATAAATAGGTTGACTATGTCACCACACAGGGGAATGGGCGACCACGACTGCAATGGGAGATGGACGTTATAAACGTTCTTTAAAAAATCGGCTGCCATGGTAAACAAATAAATAAAACAATCAATGAACAATCAGAATTTTAATCGGACTAAAAATCTTTAAAATTAAATATCTCAAGAATACAAATTAACGCCTCTTTGTAAATTTGATATATTTTAAAGGAAGGTTAGAACTATATTTAAAAAATAAAAAAACTTAAAATTTAATTGATTTTAAAATTTTTTGTTAATGGAAGTTGTTTGAAAAAATGAAGAAAAATTCGAATTTCAGCCGTACTAAAAATCTTTAAAATTAAATATCTCAAGAACAAGAATTTTAGCCTCTTTGTAAATTCGATATATTTTAGAGTAAGGATAGAACTACTTTCAGAAAAAAAATTAATTAAATTCCAATTGATCTTTGACCCTAGCGCCATCTTTAAAAAAGTTTTTTTAATATTTTTATTTAAAAATTGATTATAAAAACAATAAATTAATTTTTTTTCAAACGACTAATTAATCATCTATCAAACAAAAAAAAGTTTGATGAAATCGGTATAGCCGATTTAATTTCAAAGTTACATCGGATTGGCAGAATGTTCATTTTTTATGCATGTTGGGGTGCCCCCTATGCTCAAACTATGCACTTTAAAAAAAATTTAAAATAAGTTGTATTTTTTATTTTGTCCATACTACTTATATGCCAAGTTTCAGGAAAATCAAAAATGGTCAAGTTTTCACAACTCTGTCTAGAACACGTTTTTCATCTATAGTCGTTTGGCACCAAAATTTTTCCGAAATTCCGAGATCAAGCACATTGTAATAGGTAGATTTTTATATGAATTCTACCTAAAAATATATATACTCAAAACAAAAGTCAATTAATTTTTAAGATTTATGTAATTATTATTAAATCCAATGTTGGAGTATACAATAATATTCTAAATAAAATAAAAAATTTAAATATTTTGTAAAAAGTAAAAACACAAATAAAAACAAAATTAAATTTAAACTTATATAATAGCCAAGAATGAACAAAGAAGTTAAAAAATATTATTAATTTTAAGTAGTAATCAAAGTAATTAGAACATTTAAACTAAAATAGAAAATTAAAGCAAAAAAATTGTTAGGTATTAAATAATAGCTAAAAAAATATCCAATTCAATTATTTTATTATTTTATACCTTATGTATAAAATAATTCCTAAAATTATGTATATTAAGATATAAAAATTTAAACACAAATTTATTTATGAAATTCAAAACATACCATTAATAATTTTAAAAAATTCCATTTAAGCAGTATCAAATTTAACAGTAAAATTTGAAGAACAACTAAATATAGTAAATTCCATTTAATAAAAAATGTTTAATTGTAATTTTAAATATTTAAGTCAATTGAATTCAAGTAATTAAATAATATAACTTAGAATAATGATAATAAACAACAAAATTCTTAACTAAATAAAATTCATATCATAAAATTGTAACAATCTAAAATTATATAAAAGCAAAAAGAAAAACTAATTTAGGGAATCGGATGCCGTCAATCTTGCCGATAAAGTGCTTTCGGGAATCAAAGTTTTAGATATAATGAGTTTTATACAGAAGAGACATACAATTTGTTCTCCTGGACAGGATGCTCGATTTGCATTAGTTTTAGTTCGTTCAAAAGTGAATAATCGATGAGTCGGTAACAAATAGTTAAGTTAAACAAAGAAGATAAACTTCGAATTTTGTAAATTTGTAAATATCATTAAAGTTTAGATTAGGTTTTTTTATTAATTTTACTTAAAAGATTCTGACCGTAACAAATCTATAATTTCCTGAACACTATCAATTTCTTGGTGAATTTGATAATATGCAATTATTTCATTTTTTTTATTCGGTTCAAGCTGTTCATTATATAAAGGCATATTATATTTATCTAACATCTTGTAAATATAGGGATGTAAAATTTCCTGGTTTTCATCTACATAACATAATACCCTATGTAACAATAGATTTTGAACAATATCATACAATTTCATATCTTCAAATTGCTTTACAAGATTTACATAGTTATAAGTGCCAAATGATTCTACTAAGTTCGGTATTATATTACAATTAATAAATGTATTAAATTTGTTCGGCATTATTGCAATAAACTCATCAATCTTATTTATTATATTTAAATCATAATAAAGTGCATAATCTTTTTTACACATCATATCGAAAATATGTACCTTAGAATTTGGATTATCATTTAAAGTTTTAATCAAAAAGGCATAATCATCAATATCAACAGGGTATGTTGATTCTCTAGGTACAATAAATTCAAACTCATTACTTATAGGATTTAGTGATACTAAATCTTCAAATGCATGACGTATTTTCCGTGCAACAGGAATAGTATTTCTTGGTAAGTGTAAATTTCCTCCTATATTATTATCAACTAAATTAACCCAAGATATATTAGTATTATCAACAACATCAATAAGATATTGATATCCTGCAGATTGAATCCAATTTCCAAAAAGATGAATACCAGCGACTTGGCTATATCGCAAACCCTCTGCTAGATACCTAGCACCATCAGCTCCGATACTATTATGGGCCAAATCTATATAAAGAATCTTAGAATTTTGTAGGATTTCAGATAGATATTTAGCTCCTTCAGCATTTATACGATTATATCTAAGACTAATATACATAACATCACTATTTTTAAGAGCTGGTGCTAAATATTTCATACCTTCATTTCCTATGAAATTGCAATAAAGTTCAAGATCTAAAAATTTAACATCTCTTAAAAATTCAGCTAAATATTTGGCATAGAGGTGCGTATTTATAGTAGAGGTACTTATTTTTTCTTTGCATACAATTAACTTAGCAATTTGACTATGTTTAAATGTTTGAACTAAATATTGAACACCATTAAGTTGCATAATATGATTAGAAGATATTACAAGATTACTAATCATAGTATCTTTGAAAGCTTGGGCCAGATATTGAACATCATCGGCTTCTAACGTTTTACTATTATCAAGTTTAAGTTCACGAATTGAAATATTTTGAAAGGAAAGAAAATTTAGATATTGAGCACCTTTTACGCCTATTTTATTATTGTGGAGACAAATATTAATATTTTTAATATTAATATATGATCTTTGAGAAATATACTGATTAACATCATATCCGGCAGAATGGATATCAAGATCAAGGCTCCTCATTTTAGTTTCACTCAGCATTGTATTTAAGTAATGTGCTGCATCGCTTCCAATTTTATTTCCACTCAAATCAAGGTCTGTAATTTGCGTATCTTTTAGAGATTCAGCCAGATATTTTACACCTTCATCTCTTATATTGTTATTTTTGAGATAAAGTTCGGTAATTTTAGTGTCTTTCAAAACTTGAGTTAAATATTTGAGATCATTACATCCTATGTTATTATTAGTAAGATCAAGTATAGTAATTTGAGTACCTTTTAGAGCTTCAGCTAGATATTTAACATCCACTTCTCCTTTATTACTAAGATATAAACAATTACAACCTTTTAGGTTATCAATTATTGTTTTAGATGACATATTTGTACCTTCCTAGTAATAAAATTCCTTAAAACTGAGTTCTTTTGATAATCTGACTCTTCTGCAGGATTTTATATTTTTGCAATTTCACTTTTTAATTCATATGCTTTTGTTCAGCAAAAAATAGCTCCAGAAAACGGTCTATCTTAATATTTTAATATAATTGTTGGTTTTTACCTATGATATAATACTCACTTCTTTCAATTTGATCAAATTTATGGTTAGATTAAATTGTAAATCACCGGCTTCGATACAAAAGTGTCTAACGACACGATCCACTATATAAGTACGGTATACCGGTCAAAAGAAACGAAAAAAATTGGTTCAAAATATGTCAAGAACGGAATAAAAAAAGAAGTACAGGAATACCTCATATAGTACGGCTTCGATTAGTCCGGTTTCACTATAGTACGGTTTTGAAATTTTCAAAAAAAAAAAAAAAATGAAAAGGAAAAAATTCTAGGGAAAAATTATTCTTAAAAAATAATATGTACATACATAATACATATATAAAATTATTTTTATAAGCAAAACTCAGACCACGATGACTATGCTGAAATGTCTGCAGAGATTTAACGGCTGAACAGCTTTCAAAAATTATTGGAATGGTCGAAAAAGTTTCAGATTATATTATGGAAGATGATTCTAATATCGAACGTAGCATTACAATTCGTCGAATAATAAACAATAAACGGTAGCGAAAATCCGAAATTCTACGTCCACGCCGTGCTACCTGGGTAACGCTAACAGAAGTAGGTTGGTGTAGTTGAGAGGGAGAGAGTAAATATACTGCTTAAACTCAATGATACTGCACCATGGCGAGTCATTGGCGCCATAAAACCGATGCAACTCAAGCGTCTGTTCTCCATGTTAGGGGCAGCTTGGAGCGGGCGTCTGTCTTGGATCAAGCGGGTCGCTATAGAAATGTGTAGAAAGCGTCTGTTCTCCATGTTAGGGGTGGTTTGTAGCGGGCGTCTGTCTTGAATCAAGCGGCTCGCTATATAAACATGTAAAAAGGTTATTTCTGGTGACCTTAAGATACAGAACGAACCCATTCACGAAAATTTGGGTTGGGCGAAGCGCTTACACTTCATTTCCGTATAAAAAATATTGTCATAAATTCTGTACACAGGCCTCGGAATATCTCGGATTCATTATTAGAACGACCTCGGAAAGTGTACCAGGACTACGATTTAAAAATGGGAACCTGGGACGTGCTAAGCCTTAGAAGACCAGGAGATCTTCTAAAACTCACTCAACAAGCCGAGAGCTACACACTGGATATAGTGGCATTACAAGAACTAAGATGGCCAGGCAGTGGAATCCATGAAACAGCGAAAGAGTTCACTCTTTATTATTGCGGTCATTAACACGGAGGAGAATTTGGAGTTGGCTTTCTTATACACCGTCGCGTGAATCAGCATGTTATCGACTTCTGCCCAATCAATATGCGGTTATGCACACTGAGAATCCGCACGCAAAAATTCAATGTAACGATCGTCAATGTTCATGCACCTACTGAAGATAACGCAGATGATATTAAACACTAGAACTCGAAAAAGTCATCAATAACATCCCGCGGCACGATATAAAAATCGTGGTAGGTGACTTTAATGCTCAAATTGGTAGGATTGCAGAACTTGAAACACATATTGGCCCTAACAGCTTGCATCATACTAGCAACAATAACCGTTTCCGCGCAGCCGAGCTGGCTATGATGTATGTTTAGTAATTTCCAGCCCTTTCTTCCCGCAGAAGAGAATTCACAAGGCAACGTGGAAATCAAATGACGGAAGAATGGAAAATCAAATCGATCACGTCATGATCTCTAAGAGACACTCTTCAAGTATAACTGACGTTCGATCATACAGAGGTGCTGATATGGACACCGATCATATGCTTGTCATCTTTAAGTACAAGTGCAAATTATCATCTAAATTTAATAAACAGGCAAAAAAGACCGTGCGCTGGAATGTCGAAGCATTTACGCATCCGGAAACGCTGAATAAATATCAGGAAATAATAACACAAAACATAGAAGAGCATGACATCACTTCTGAGATGCCATTAAACATACAAGAAGAATGGCAAACGCTTCAATCAACCATTATAGCCGCAGCACAAACTCCAATCGGAAAACGACCACCGAAATCATACAACGAAAGGTTTGACGACGAGTGCCACCAATCCGTTCAATATAAACAAAAACTGCGAGAAAACTGGTTAACAAGGAACACCCGAAGCTCCCAAGCTGATTATCTATGCGCCAGGAAAGCATCAGCAAAACTTCTACGTAAAAAGAAACGCGAACACATGAAGAGCTGCATCGAAAACATCAACCAACTTGCGGTCAATGGAAATTCAAAAGAGTGCTTTGCCAATGCACGGAACCTGACAAAAGATTTCCACCCAAGATCTACAGCCATCAAAAATGAAAATAATGAACTTACAACAATTGAACGTGATGTGCTGGCAGTTTGGCGATCCCATTTTCACCCGAATGAAGTTCATCCTATTCGAGCAATTGCTCCATCAACTGAGGAGATTTGTCTCTTACCCAGCAATAGAAGATGTGAAAGCTGCCATTAAAAAACTGAAAAATGGAAAATCCCCAGGTTTTGATGGAGTTCCTGTAGAACTTTTGAAAAATGGAGGAGCAGCTCTGGTCTCACGTATATACGATCTGATTCTTGCAATCTGGGACCAAGAAGAACTACCTGCTGAATTCTGTTCCGAAAATGATCCAGACATCGTTATTGCAATTTTTTGACAAAAAAAATTAATTAAAACATTAGAATTTAAAGTGAATTGTATGAACTTTGTTTATCTAGTGGTTTTAACCATTTTAAATTAACTTGTTCGTGTTTGTTCAGTTATTTTTAATAAATATATGTACATTTGAATATGTCGTTTTCTTTATTGAAAAACAGGAAAAAACAAATTCTATGGAACAAATTATCGTTTTTTGTATGTAGTTAGTTCCTCGATTAGTCCGGTTTCAAATAGTACGGCTAAATGGTGGAACCGATTAACCGTACTATGCGAGGTATTCCTGTATTTTATTTCACTCATTCATTAAATAATCTTATTAATTAAATTGTAATAAAATAGATAATAAACTTATTCTTGAAGTTATTATTAAAGAGCTAAATCAGATGGATAGGATGCAGGGAGGGGAGAGAAAGAGAAAGGAAGAAATATAAAAAGGAAGAGATGGAAAATGTCAAAAAGCTAGGGAAGAACGACCCAAAGCTTAGACGGTACAAAAATTAAGATAAGAAAGGAACAGGAATGATGAGAACAGGTGCGGCAATAGAAAGAAAGGTCAAGAAAAAAAAATGAGAAGGAATAAGAAAACTAGACAGCAGTGGACTAGAGGTTGTTGAGGGATTGGAGGACTAAAATTATAAATGTAGACGCAGAAATATTGAACTTCTTCAGAGCAGCAGGAAGATTATTGTAAAGTTTGGAGGTACAAATAGAGTACGCAAGAGCCCATGATTTACAGGAAATAGATGGGAGGGTAATATTGTGAACTCGGAGAGAAGGACAGAAAGAGAACCATTGTAACAGGTAGGGCGGACGATTGTATTTCATGAGCTTAAAAAATAATAATAACATACGGGTCGAGATTCCATTTATACGTAAATTTTGAATACTTTCACATTCGTCTGCTTGTTCGTTACATAATTAGTTGAATTATGGTATTGAATTAGGGGAACTCGGTCTTTGATCTACAACCAAAAGCTGTGTTTTGGTGGAATTAAAATTAACCAAATTTTTGTCACCCTAATTGAGATCTAAATTGATGAAAACCGTACGAAACGAGGCCTACCTAGCAGATTCGATCGAATGCAATTAAAATGAAAATATAAGATACCAATAAAACGTGTGTATGTTCAAGAGCGTTCCTTCTACAATCTACATAATAAATTTTATTCTCAAAACCGTCAAAAATTATATTTACGGTAAAGTTTGTCAACTATGCCATTTTATTTATACGGCATTTCGAACGGTAGATTGAAGATTTAAAGCTGACTCTCCATTAGTCTTTTTGATATTTTTTTCTACCCAAAATAGAACGGGCAACCATGATTAATTTCCTAAAGAGAGAGTAAGACGAGTATCACACTATTTCATGGAAAAAATATTTTATAGGATTGGAATTGTGACATTTCACCATTATTTTTAATAAACATCTAATTTTATTATATATTTTTAACAATGTCGTATCCAACATAGACTGCTAGATAATTTTAAATATATTTTTTCTGTGTAAAAGTTGTCTTTTTCCATAAAAAAAGTCTTGCTCTATAGACTTTTTTTTATAGTAGAACACTTTTTTATAGTATATTACTTTTTTTTTTTTTAAAAGTCATGGAAAGTAAAAAAAAAGACATGGAATAAATATAAAGTCTTCATCGTTTTTCCTTTCGCACTTATATGATTTTCATATCTTCTATTTCACAAAAAAAAAGATGAGAAAAAAGACTAATGAAGAATGACCTTAATGGTGTACTAGAAACAATATACCGTAGTTAAGTGTTGGGTCGTCTCCTTAGACGCTAATCTGATTCAATTCGATATATATTGTTTCACAGTGTATATCACGATAAGCACCATTATATTTCGTTACTATCTTCAGACCCTTCTTGAAAACAAAAATATTTTATTTTAAATATCGACAACCGTTTTGTTTGTTTGACAGCTCAACTGCATCAGTCTTTTGTTTTAAAATTACGCTCAAGCTTTTATTTTAATTCAATCAATATAAAGTTTAATTTGTTTAAAATATTGTTAGTTATATATATAAAACAAAAACAATGGGTATATTATTTAGTAAAAATGAGAAAGCCAAAGAATTTGTCTCACCAAAAAAGTTTTACGATGAAATGTCAGGAATTCTAGATTCTGACGACGATTTTTTACAAAATATTGATCCTCGTTCTCCATGTTCCAATATTAGTCGGACACCTGTAAGTGTAAGTTTTAATATGAAATGATATATCTTAGGTTTATAAATTACATTTTATTTCTATTAGGAAATAAATCTGGAATCTAGCAATAAAGAAGTGGTAACCAGAGTTTGTGATTTAACCTCAGAATTCGATACACCACAAAAACCATATGAAAATAATCCTAATTTAAAAGACAAACTTCTTAAAAAATTGGGATACAATTTAAATGATCCAAGATCTCCAAGTCATGTTATAAATCGGACGCCAATTGTGGTTAACAATAAAACTGAGAATGGGGTTGAGCTCACTGAAAATAGTGTTCCATCGGTGGAATTTCATGAAATACAGGAGGAGATGGCAAGTTTTAAATCAACACTTGAAACGTTATATCACGATATAAATGATAGCTTGAATGAGTTTCACAATGATGATGGTCATGATTCCGGTAACGGAACATCAAATGTTAACGAACACAATTTCACACCTAAAATCGATCCTCGTTCTCCATCAATTGGAATAGAGAGAACACCATTATTGTTTAAACAAAATTTAAGTTCAACCAGTGATGAAGACGATCACAGTCATGTCGATGAGGAAATAAACAAAATGGTGAATGAATTAATTTCCGATATCAAAAATTATACAAAGAAATCAATTAAAAATCGTACAGAGGATATAATTGAAGAAAAACAGGAAGAACTCGTTTACGAAGAGTTGAAAGATGTTAAATATTCGACACCAAAAGGAAATATCATTCCAACAAATAATTTTGAAGGAAATCGAACCCCACTCAGCTGTGTTGGTAATCGTAAACCAATGAAATTACATAATAAAGTTATTGGTACTGGTATCAGAAAACCATTTGGTTCATCCAGTACTAGTTTGAAAAAACAAAATGATGAAAATACACCAGAAATGAACGGAAATATAAATTCTAATTTCTCATCGATCACAAAAAGTGCTAAATCCAGAATTCCTGTTTCACATCGAAATGTAAATTAGTTTAATGGAATTTTATTATTTTAGCTTAATTTTAATGTTATTGGTTTTTATCTATGAATTTGCTGTTTTTATCTAAAAGTTATTAATAAACATGGTTGAATTTAAAAAAATTATTTTATTACAAATGACTCAAAAAGTATGGTCTTTCGTATTTAAATAAGGGATACCAACCTAAACATAACTCAAAAATTTGACAGCTCGACATCAAAAAAAATTTAGTTTTGCAATTTCCATCAATATAAATAGAAAATATTTCTAAATAAATTTTATAAATAAAAATTATTTAAACAATAATACACCTGATCAAAATGGGTGACGATGTAAAAGAAAAATCAGAACAAACTGAGGAAGATAACGATGAAAAAGAAAAACAAGAATTATTAACATATATAAATGAAAACAAAGTAAAAATCGAAACAAAAACAATTGCCCGTAATCAAAACCTAACGTGTTCACGACCACCAGATAATTATTTTTCAAAATTAGATTCAAATTTAAAAAAGAATACAACATTTGTAAAGAAATTAAAACAATTTACAACATCGCAGTTGGATTCATTGCTGAAGGATATGTCGGGATTGAATTTGACAAAATATATCACGGAAGTAAGTGCGGCTATTGTAGAGGCAAAATTAAAGATGACGGATGTTCAAGCGGTTACAACAATTTGTAGTAAATTACATCAAACATATTCTGAATTTTCACAACATTTTTTTGAGAATTGGCAAAAATCGTTGTCCATGAAACCGGGGGAAAAGATTCAGAATCCAAGTAAGATGCGAGTTGATTTAAGATTATACGCAGAACTTTTAAGCGTTGGAATTTTTAACACCAAAGTAAAAGATTTGGTTTATTTTCCATATTTTTCTGTTCTAAAAACATTTTTTTATATTTCTAGAATGGATTTCAGTTATTAGGAAATATTTTAACAGGGTTAATAGCACAAGATAAAGAGGATCATAGTAATCTTCCAATCATTTTGTCATTCTGTCGTCATTGTGGTGAAGAATATGCTGGGTTGGTTCCAAAATCGATCCAACAACTATCACAAAAGCATAATATTCCTCTTCCTACGTCTTCCTTATTAACAACAGAAAAACAACAAAATTTAAAAAACCTTTTACGAGATTACTATCAAGCGTTATGCAAACATTTAAAATATGAACATAAAGAGCTTCAATCAGCGGAACGTTCGAATAAAAAAATTATGGAATCAAAAGGTGAACTGTCGAACGAACGTAAAGAAAAAATAGATTTGATGCAAGGAAATTTTGATAAATTATTTAGTTCAGCTCAAATATTGTCGGATTTATTGAATGAAGAGTTACCAGAGTTACCAAAAGAGGTTGAAAGTAATAGCGGAGGAATAATTATGGATATGTCCGGTAACAATCATATTTTGTTGGTTTGGATCTTATTTTATTTTAAACTATTTTATATCAATTTCAGAAGATTTGCTGGATGCACAATTAGATCCATGGGGGGATGAAGAAACAAAATGTTTTTATGTTGATCTTCCAGATTTACGATTATTTCTTCCGAATTATGCACCGAAACATGTAAGTAATAACGTTATTTAGTGATAACTAGGATTGGAGTGAATTCAGATTTAAATTACTTTGATGTTTTAAATGCAAAAAGGATAAATAATTAGAACCTATTTTTTTATTGGGGGGTCCCGAAGCTAAACTAATTAGTTAGCTAGTTCGAGTAGCACTGCGACCTAGAGATCTATTATGCTTAACCCTGATGTTGTTATAATGTAGATGATGTCACCGCAGAATGTGCAGTGTGGTCCAATCCGAGCCCTTTAACATAGTTATCTGGATTGGACTTACGTTTTGTGGTAGAGGAAGTATTGGTCTCCCTTGACCAATTTTTGACCGAAATATAGTAGGTTTCTACTTCGTTCTGCAGTTCCGAGACGATGGTTAGATGACCTGTTAGGATACCAGACTTGGGTGTTTCGACTAGCTGCAGTTTATGAGGACTAGATGCTGCTGCAGATCTGATGTATAGGTGAAATGGAGATAGTAGTAGAAGTATCTCCATTGCAGATGTTGGTGTGGTTCTAATAGAACCTGTGGCACAGAGGCACACAAGTCTATTTTTGTGAGCACTGTCTGAGTAGATATCTGGTTTGTTTTTGGCTACCAGACCAAAGCTGCGTATGAGAAAATAGGTTTTATTATACTTTGATGTAACCAAATTATCCTTTTGGGGCTTGGTCCCCAGGTTTTTCCAAACAAGTTTCTACACGCGAAGAAAGCCTTATTTGCTTTGTCCGAGATATGTTTTAGATGTGAGTTCCAAGTGAGTTTGCTATCGGTAATCACACCCAAATATTTAATCTCTTTGACTACTTGTATCCGTTCGTCGTTAATCTCAGGAGGATCGAAATTGAAACTCCTGCTATAAAGGCTACGGTACTAGTTTTTTGTGTATTGACAGACAGCCCGACTTCGTTGCACCAATTCATCACCCCTCCTCTAGAAGTCCTAACGGTTACCGATTTATTTCCTAGTCTAGCTGTAATTTTCCGACTCATGTTGATGATCCACGCCAAAATGTGCGTGTTTAGATTGTTCTTAGTGACCATTTCAGCAATAGCATTGAATGTCCATAAATGTACATGCAAGTGTCTCCTTGTATTTCAGAGTGCTCTCAATCTCTTTCACGACTTTATGCAATGTCGTTTCCCTCCATTTTCCGGTTTGGTATGCATGTTGGCATGAGTTGAGAGGGTTTTGCTTAAGACATGCATGCCGAATGTAGTAGTCCATCGCCTTTTCTATCGTTTTCAGAGGAAAAGACTTATTGGCCTGTATGATTTGGTTTCGTTCGATTTCTTTCCTGGCTTAATGAATGCTACTCTAGCTTCTCTCCATATCTGAGGAATGTACGCAAGCCTAAAACTTACTATAAACAAACGCTCGAAGTGGGAGAATGGTAGCTAAACCTCTTTGCAGGAAGATGGGAATTATACGTCGCCTCCTAGGGATTTGATCTGTCCGAACGATTTGATTGCCCAAATCGTTCAGTCTGTTGAGGGAGAATATTTTGTTGGCTAGTTGGTCTGAAACATTCCTAGTTTCAGGATCCAACGGACCATAGTTTGGTATATTTTCCTCTTCTAAGCTCACGCATGTAGAACCCGGGAACTTGGTCTGTAATAGTGTTTCTAGAGTCTCACTGCAGCTGGCAGTGTAGGTACCGACCAGCCCGCAGATTGAAACCAGAGGGTTTGTGTGATCAGACGTAAGCAATTTTTGGAGTCGAGCTACAACCGGTAGGCTCAATCGTTTCGCAGAGATCTCTCCAACTATCCCTTTCGTCTGAGTTCTTTGTTGTAGTTAGTAAGAGTCGATTGGTACTCTTCAGCTTCAGTGATAACATCCTGCTGGTGGCGGGCGCATAGTCTAGCTCCATTGTGGAATTTATCTTACCACAATCGCCTACATTATCCCGAAGATGTACTTTAAAGAGATTATAATCGGTCTTCCTGGAATTCCTAAAATGGAGAGTACTTCCCAGTTGATGTTGAAACATATGTATGCGTGGTCCGACATAGAAGTTACATCCGAGACATGCCAGTCACTGATAAAATTCTCGGTAATGTTGTTGCTCAGAGTTAGGTCCAGGACCTCGTTTCTGATTGCGTTTCTAAAGGTGGGTTTGCCCTTTGTTAGCTATAAACATCTTATTTGTATGTTGGAGCAGAGACTCACATTTTGTGTTGATGTTACTACTACTTCATACGGTGTGATGAGCATTGGCATCGCACGCAATTATTAGGTTGTAGTATTTGTCCTTGCAATGCCGAGTTAGCTTGCTTACCTTATCAGGTGGTATTACCTCCTCATCCCCTGAAAAGTACGCATATGCTAAAATGAACTTGCGAACTCCGCTGTTGAGAAGACGAATTTCAATCTGCACAGCTGTTAGATCTCTGCAAATAAATTCTGTTAAGGGAAATACTTTCAAGCGTTTGTTGAAGAGCCCCGCAGTTCTGGGTCTCTCCTGGTCTAAGAAGTGTATCAGTTATTTGTTTTTGTTGGTCGATATACCTTTTATTTTTTACTAACTGCCCATGGTTCCTGAATGAACATAATATCGTAAGCATGCTGTTGGATAAAGTGTTTCAAATTAGCTGAAGGCATTGCAGACCGGTGTTGGTTAATTTGAACGCAACTTACTTTAGGAATATTTTTTTACCTCCAGACGGCTATCGTGGACCAGCGGGGGCCCTCGGTAGGCCATCTTTTTGCGTGGCGCTATCTTAGTTCCCTTGGACGCAACAGTTCACTCGTTCGGGGCTAGGTTGGTGTTTTTGACACGTGATTGTTTTACTCTGATTGAGGAGGATTTAGTTGTCGATGTTTGCAGGTTAACAGATACCGAGCTAAAAACGCTCCTTACAGAGGCAAATGTGGATGGTCCTTCACTTGCGACTGAAAGCCCCGAAGTAGGGCTACCAGTTGATGACGCGCTCTCGGTAGAACTGGTTACTTCTTTCGGTATCGCAGTGTTAGGTTGGTTTGGGTTTTTGAACTTTGCGAATCTGTTATTAATCGCACCGAACATCCATTTCAACCTGAATTTGTAACTTTTAAGATGTTTCTCGGATGCTGGATCAAGAATGAACACCAACATCGCGAGATCCTTCTCAACAGTGTGCTTCAGAATTGTCAATGATCTCGGCCTAATATCCGAGTCGCCTTAGAATATTCTCTGTTGATTCTTTGGCGCAGTCTGGACTCTGGAAGGTAAGCTATGAGCCTAGGAGGTCGAAGTAACTCGTCCTCTTTTAGCGTACGTATCTGTACCTTTCTGATCGTTATCCTCGGTACGAAATTTGCAACCCACGGCGCCGATGCATTATCGGCATAGTCAAGCAGCAACTACTCTACTACCAAATCCATGAGTTGTCTTTTTAGCTTGTTAAGTTGCTCAGAATAGGAGGGTGGTTGGAAAGTCTTCAGCAGCGATGTAGACTTTGATGCGCTTGTTGACATCGCTGAATGTTGGAGGTACAATTGTACTCGCAACTTTGCTTGCAGTGTCCCCTAGCCTATGCTGTGGTAGGTCGCTGACAGATGACTTGTGTTGTTTAACACCAGATGAAGCTGACTGTGGAGAGTCTTGCGATGCCACGGATCGGCCCCGTTTGCTACTCTTGGTACATGTTTCCTTTCTTCTATCTACTATCTTCAGAGCTAGCTCTTTAGGTATCCCACCTTTAACCAGGGTAGCCAGATCGAACGATTTGGGAAGGGCACAGACTTGTAAAGCTTCCTGTTCAGAGAGGCCTTTCTTTATTGCGCTTTATTGTCGGATCGAGGGACATACGGTTTCGGGTCACTTAATCCGAATGTATTGGACACGTGGATATTGGCTACCTTTCGGTGTGTATCCGCAAGGATGGTTACTGCTGACATATCAGAGTTACTGTGTGATTCTGAGTCACATCCGATCCCAATTGCCGATTCCGGAGCGGAATCAGAATCGTTTGCGAACTGATGATCTTCTTCCGACAGGTGAGACGTGCCACTCTTGTGGTTGGCTCACGGAATGTCAGTTCTGAGATAATCTTAACGCTTGGTGAGATAGGTTTATTATCGTCGACCTTAATATTTGTGTTTGTGTTACCGGAATGAAGATGTGCTGATAAATCAGATACGGTCTTCGAGTCTGGCGAACACGAGCTTGCATTTAATGGGTTAGGTGATGCGTTTAGAGAAGCATCGCTCTCGTCTTTATTTGTAAGTAAATAATTATCCATACAGTGGTTGGATGAAAATTAGGGAGTAAAAAGGTACGCCACAACAATACCCGGTGCTGTGGTAAGGCTATATAGAAACTGGAGGGCGCCCGGTATTTAGGGTTCCGTCCTAAGCACCTCCTTGACCATGCTAACCTATCAGCGTACGTGATATATCCCTTTGCGTACGTGATATATCCCTATCCCTTTGCTTTGGGTTTTGGACTCGATCTTGTCTTCGATTCTCACCTAGCAGACATGGATGACCCTACCGTTGTAGCTCCTAAGATCACTGAGTCCAATAAGCCCCATCACTTCGTCAAAGTGCCAATTCCATTCGATGAGGATTAGAACCTAATAAAAACCTCTTGAACCAAAATGCGACGAGATGAATATTTGATGTAAGATTCCTAAAAAATTGAATGATTAAGCAGTTCAACTGCGGTAGAAAATAAACATCGAGGTTGAGCAAAAAAAAACTGAGTCCACTCTCTATCATATGAGTAATGTTATAATTAAAAGTTACGGGGACGGGGATAGTTCAAAAATAGATGTACTGATGGGGGCATGAGTAGTTGGCCTGATAACCAAATATTTTGAGCCAATGAAGACATACCCCATCTCCTTCCAGACTGAAATCTGCAATCGAAATATGTGCAAGCTTTAGCTTGAAAAGAAAATATGAGAGCAAGATTTCCATCTTGTCAGACCGTCAAGCAACCGTAAGAACACTAAACAAATACATCATCACATCCAAAAATGGTGGAGACTATGAATAAGCTTGGTAATGTTGACGATGTAACAGTTTATTTTGTACTTGGTATCGTATCGTAGGTAATGAAGAGGCCGACAAATTATAAAGAAATGTAAACCTCAAAAATTTTGTAAAAGATTATTTATACATGTAGTAATAGAGATATCAAAGATATCAAAGTATGCCATGACTTCCGGCATCTCTAACTTTTGTTCTTGTTCATAAATTCGTTTAATAAAGTTTGTATTAAAAAACCATCCGACTAAATCGTATTTTATTTATTAGAAATCGTTGAGTTTATAGATCAGAAGTGGGATACTCATCGTCAGTGTGGTGAAATATTTGATTAAATAATTTAATAAAATTTATAAAACAAAGTGTCGTAATAGTTAATTATTAGAAAGATGAATAATAATTAATTTTTTTTTCTGGAAAGATTCAATTGTTTTGATTTTTGTTAAGGTTTTGTTTTTTTTTATAAAATGGAAAAAATTTTTTATAAAAAGAAAATCCAGGACATATCTCAGTTTATGAAAGATCAGGATTAAATAAAATTATAGAAAAACTGTTGGAAACCGGAGTAATTAGGGAAAGTTATTCAAACTATAGTAGTCGTGTGGTATTAACCAAAAAGAAGGATGGATCCTTTCGTATGTGTGTTAATTATCGACCCTTAAATCGTATAGTCGAACAAAATCATTTTCCTTTACCAGTCATAGAGGATATAATTGTAAAATTGCAAGGGCGGAAATATTTTACATGTCTTGATCTTAAAAATGGGTTTTATCACATTGATATCGCAGAAGGATCTAAAAAGTATACTTCATTCGTAACTGAGGACTGCCAGTACGAATTTAATAAACTTCCCTTTGGATATAAAAATTCCCCATCTTCATTTGTTAGATATATTTATAAAGTTCTAGTTAAATTAATTAAATCCGGGAAAATTATAGTATTTATGGATGATATACTTATCGCTACAGAAAGTATTGAGGAACATTTGTTAATTTTATCAAAATTGTTACAAATCTTATCTGACAATTTTATGTCACTCCAATTAAGAAAGTGTAAGTTTTTAAAAACAAATGTTGAATACTTAGGATATAATTTATCACAAAACCAAATTACAATTAGTGACAAACATATAGAGTCAGTTAAAAATTACCCTATTCCGACGGACGCTAAGAGTTTACACAGATTTATCGGGCTCGTAAGTTATTTTAGAAAATTTGTTAATGGGTTTAATGGAATAGCATCCCCATTGTACAATTTATTAAAGAAAGAAAACGTATTTAAATTTGAGATAGAGCAATATGATGCATTTGAAAAGTTGAAAGAAGCTTTGATAAGGAAGCCTATTTTGAGCATCTATTCAGCATCTGCTGAAACACAGTTACATACAGATGCTTCAGCAAGTGGGTTTGGTAGTATTTTGATACAAAAACAGGAAAGTGATGGGAAATTTCACCCTGTTATGTTTTATAGCAGAAAGACTACGGAAGCTGAATCGAAATTGCACAGTTTCGAATTAGAAACTTTGGCAGTTGTATACAGTTTACAAAGGTTTAGAATCTACCTTTATGGTTTAAGTTTTTCCATAGTGACAGATTGTCATTCACTTAAACAAACTTTAGGGCGTAGAGACATTAATGCGAAAATTGAAAGATGGGCATTATATCTAGAACAGTTCGATTATGAAATAATTCATAGACCTTCCGATAAAATGCGGCATGTAGACGCGTTAAGTAGAGTTCACGTTTATATTATAGACGAAATGAGAAAGGATTTATTCCTCGAAAGAATTTATATCAACCAGTTGAAAGACGAAAGAATAAGAAAGATGAAAGACCTGGTTGTTGATATAAAATTGAAAGGTTATGAAATACGAGAAGGCATAATTTATAGAAAGGATCGAGAACGTTTGCAATTAGTCGTACCAGAATCAATGATAGAAAGTGTTATTTATAAATATCACAATGATCTGGGACATTTCGGAATAGATAAAGTATGCAATTTAATTAGGAAGAGTTTCTATTTCAAAAACATGAAAGACAAAGTAGGGAATCATATCAAAAATTGTGTAACATGTATTGTGTACAATCCTAAGCCTTCGTCAATTGAAGCACCATTACATAACATTGATAAAGGTGAAAATCCCTTTGATACGATCCATGTTGATCATATAGGACCTTTAGAGAAAACCAATGGTCAAAATATGCATGTGTTTACTATTATTGATTGTTTTACAAAGTACATAAAATTGTATGCTACAAAAACCACTAGTACAAAAGAATCGCTTAAACATTTAAAATCATATATTCTGATATATAGTACTCCTAGACGGATTATATCAGATAGAGGGTCTGGTTTTACCTCGGGAGCTATGAAGAATTTTATGAACGATCATGGCATCAAGTTTGTTTTAATAGCTACGTCTTGTCCACAGGCAAATGGACAAATGGAAAGATACAATCGAACATTAGTTCCATTGTTGAGTAAGCTTACAGAAGAGCGGAGACTAGACTGGGACAAAGTGTTGAATGATGCTGAGTTTATGTTAAATAACGTACCTAACGATGCAGTGAAAGAAGTACCTGCAAAATTGCTATTTGGTATTACTCAAAAGAGAAAGATTGAGCAAAATGTTATAGACTATTTAGAAAATTTAAACATAGAATCTCGCAATTTGGAAAGTATGCGCAAACAGGCTAGTGACAACATAATTAAGAAACAGGCATATAATAAAAATTATCATGATTCGAAAATTAGAAAAATAGTTAGATTTAATGAAGGTGACCTTGTCGTAGTGAGAGATCCACACAATGAAGGAGGTAATAGTAAGTTGAAGAATAAGTTTCGAGGACCTTATGAAGTTAAGAAAGTATTAGATTTAGATAGGTATGTGGTGTGTGATATTGATGGGTATCAAGTTTCAGGGAGAAGATACGAAGGTATTTTTGACACAACAAATTTGAGAATGTATCAGAAATATGGTAATGTCAATGGGAACGAATTATTGGAATTTTCTGAGGAAGATTCGAATAATGAAGAAGACAGAGATGGATTCAAGGGCTTTTAAAGTTGTTGTTACAAGAAATCATTTTATTGAATTTAAATTAGTTTGTATAATTGTTTTAAATTGTTTCATTGAAAAAAAAAGTCAATTATTTTAAATATTTTACAGTCTATTGTGGTCAATAGAAGGAATCAGGTTGGCCGAGCTGTAAACCTCAAAAATTTTGTAAAAGATTATTTATACATGTAGTAATAGAGATATCAAAGATATCAAAGTATGCCATGACTTCCGGCATCTCTAACTTTTGTTCTTGTTCATAAATTCGTTTAATAAAGTTTGTATTAAAAAACCATCCGACTAAATCGTATTTTATTTATTAGAAATCGTTGAGTTTATAGAAAGGGTAGCCTTTTGTGCACTAGAGGCTAAAACCAATCCGGAAAAGGATACTTGAAAAAACTATGACAGAATTGTCTAAAGTCTGGAATAATGCCAATCAAAAGAGAGCAGCAATGCTTTCTAGATAAGATAGGATAGATAGATAGGAATAACCTCAGAATACTACGGTCAACATGGTATCAAGAAACATTTCAAGCTATTGGGTTAGGTGTTGGGATTCAATGCCAAACAAGTTGATTTGATTCATAAGAAAAACCGAGAACATTGGGTGGAGAAGAAAGACGATTATAGATTTTATCTTTAGGAAAAAGTAACTTCAGCCCACTTCAAAGATCGTGGAGATTCGATCTACACGAGAAGGTACCGGTATTGATCTGTGTGCACTTCACCCTCCCCATATCCTTTAAAGGAGACTGGATTGAAGAAGGTACGCTAACTGAATAATCGCCAAGGTTTAGACAGGTGGAGTAAAATAGATACTTTTGATCGCATTACAACATTTCATCACCACAAAATCAGACAATTTGATTTTGAACCATTACACAAGATTGGATTGGATAGCTGTCTTATAAACGAGTTTGTCTTGCGTTGAAATGCAAACATGTTGTCAAAGACCACATACAGCATTTTTGGTTGGCCACTGTTCACAAATTAGGACGTTGGAGGAGGAATAGGCGATTGCAAATTTGTAACGATAGGGAGCGGGGGTGTTTTTCAAAATGTTATGTAACAATCTCTTTTTTTCAAAAAAAAATATTAAATAAATTCTACTGTAAACTTTTATGTTTCACATCTGCCTGGTGTCCCGTGACAGCATACATTTTTTTCGTTCACGAATTTTCCTATGAATACATGCACTATTTTCAGAAAAGGCAAATTCCTCCTTCCAAAATTTTTGTAATTCTTCCCTCTTCGAAATTAATGTATTAGTTCGAAGAGCATTCATTGCATCACCATCCAACAATTTTTTTTGCATATGTCGTTGTCTGCACTTCAGTTCACTTATATATTGCTGCTGCTTCATTAATATCAGGTATCCACTTTCGCAACATATAACCATCCCTCCCGTTTAATTTTACCAGCGATTCGTTTATCTCTCGAAAGGAGAACGGTTGTTGACACTGCGAAAAACTTTCCGTTCGATTTCTTTATTTTTTAATTCTGTTTCTAGAGTTGCATTAGATGTTGGTACTCCTGAAGAAGTGACTGAAGATATACGTGAAAAAAAGCATTTCATGACCAACAGCTTTGGTAAATTCTTCACCAATTCTTCGGTAAAATTCTTATCTATCTGAACAGTCCTCCAGTTGGCGACCACGCGTCTTTTTCTTTTCTTTCCCCATTAAAATTCACTAACGGGATTAATGTTACATTAACACGTTTTTGGTCGTCTAGGTCAAAGTGTATACGTAAAAAGTGTATACGGTCAAAGTAATAACGTTGAAAACACCACTGTTTCAGTATACTCACGGTTTAGTAGTCAGAATGAAATCCCGGTTGAGCCCCCAAGTATAGATCTTATCCAAAAGAATTTAATTTAAATGTAGATTTTCCTTAACAAAAAAAAAGTCATGCTTTATTGACTTCAAATTAAAATGTAATTTATTTTAAGAAATGATTAAAAATTAATTATACATTATTCTAACCGGTTTCATCTACAGAAGAGCTGGAACTATTCCGTCCACTCCTGGTGATTTGTATTGCTGGAAAGTGCCTATGGCCCACTTGATACAGTCCTCCGTAAACAGTGAGGCAGCCACCCACCAGTCCTTTGGGCTTGGTCTTTTACTTTTCTTCTTACTCGCGTCTTCTGACGACACGCGCGCACAAATTTCATGTTATACAAATAATTAATTTAATTTTTTTCAAAAAAAAGGGGTTTGATTCAATTGAATGAATTGATTAAAAAAAAATTATAACAAAATCAAAATTCAATTTTTTTTCAACATACCGAAAATATTCAAGAAAATACTACAAAATAAAAAATTACAACTTTTTTCATAAATATTTTTAATATTTTAAAACTTATAATAAAATCAAAAATTTAATTTGTTTTTCAAAATTCTAAAAATATTCCGAAACTATTGCAAAAATTATAACATAAAAAAAAATTCAAACGTATTTTCCAACTCTTCCTGTTATTAAGAAATCGTGGAATCTGGAATCAAACAAAACATTATCAAGAAACATCTTCCTAATAATTACAATTTTTGTTTAAAAAAAATGACGTTTAATCTGCAACAACTTGATATTTTCCAACTGTTCCTATCAGTTAGGAGTCGCTGAAGCTGTGTATAGAACCATATTCTTTGTCCAATTTCATGTTTAATTACATTTCGTGTCATACAAATAATAAATTTTTTTTTTTTTTTTCAAAAAAATGGTTAAAAATTAAAGGAAAATATAGTTTTATTTTTAGTTTTAATAAATAATTATTATATTTTTTTATTTAGACGCCTCGAAGCTGAGCTAGTTCGAGTAACACTGCGACCTAAAGATCTATTCTGCTTATCCCTGATGTTATATACTGCAGATGACGTCGATGTCACTGTAGAATGTACGATGTGGTAGAATTTGAGCCCCTTAACATAGTTAATGAGCTGGATTGGACCATTTTTTGGGGTAGAGGAAGTATTAACCTCCCTTGACCGAGCTAAAAGTATCTGCGTCATGCAAGTGTATGTTGCAGCACGAAGACAGTGTGAACTCATGGCTTCGCCTAAAGACAGCCTGAAACGTATACTTCTGATAATATTTTGGAATACAACTTATAAATTTTCGTAAATCATAAAAAACTTTCTCTGCTGCGGAATAACAAGAATAAAAAAAAATAATCGTAAAAAGTAAACACGAGACGATGATTTTCTAGTTTTTTTTTTTCAAAAGTTTTTTCAGAAATATACGTTTTGGGCAAAAAATGATTATCAACTTTTTTATAGAAAATTAAATTATTTTCAAAAACGCTTATATGATTTTTTTAGATCTGTATGTCTTCATGAGATATTTACGATTTTATCAAAAAATTAACTGGATGATTTTGCGGCACGTGTTCTTTTTATTTAAAAAAATATACCCTTGAGATTTTTTCACGTGCAACATAATTTAAAATGGGGCGACCAATAGATTTGTATGTTGTGATGATCTCGCTATCTTTATATCAGCTGATGCCCGCACTGCATTGGTTATTGGTTTAGTAACTGGTGATATTGGTGTATGACTTAGAATCATCTACCACCTTTCCTAGTTTTAGTCGTGATATCACTCGACCGACATGCCACAGGCTCGGGTTTTCACTATTTAAAAAGTGTTCCTATCTTTGTTTTGTTTTTTAGAGTGTGCAGTGATTCTTGTCTATTGAATTCATTTGCACATTTTGTGTTGTTGGCCGTTGGCTCGCCATTGAATGATATTACAACGTTGTCTGTTTTGCGCTGGGAGTTGAACAGACGTTTAATAATTTGTCATAGGTTTTAGTGCCTGCGTTAAAACCATATTGTTCTAGATGTTCTCTATAACTTACCAAGTATATGTTCGTTTGCCATTTTATTTATTTTTGTTGCCATTTCTTGGACGAGTTGCTCTGATCTATTTCTCATAGTTTATATCTTGCATCAACTAAACGTGCTGCGTTGCGTCATTAGGCAAAGTAGGTTTTATTTCCGGCCAGCTGCCTGATAGAATGAATTTGTTTGCACCTTTTTTCGGGATATTATAGAACACACGTTCCTTAACTTTGAGATTGGATGGAACATGCGTTTTAGCTAGCATGTCTTCTATTTGGTTATGGAAGCCAGCCCGATCGGCTTTGGAAAAATTGGTCGGTCTTGTACTTGGTTATTGATGTTTGAATCGAGATTTTTATAGGGATATGATCTGATGATAGCGTTGTTTTTGTTTCTCATACTGTGCTGGTAAGGATTAATGCGATGGCGAGGACAAATCAGCAGAGCTGCTGCTTTAAAAAGTGATACGTGTAGGTTATGAATCATGAAGAATGCCGAAATTTGACTGATTGATTTGTTCAGAGGATTCGATCCCTCATTGATCATCAGCTAAGGCAGACTGGCATGTTGAGTGGTCAGCGTTGGCTGATGGTGGTATGGTATATATCCTTTAGGGCAGCAGGTTGCCGGAAGTATATAATATATACGTTTATAAGCATAATCTTGGTTTTACCTGATATTATGGTTTGCTGTTCAAGGAAATCATCTCGAGCTGAGGTGTTTGTCATTTAAAAACTAAAATGCGGTAGTTAACATCGCATTGCATTATGAAGCCAACGTGTCCCCACCTTTATTTTTATTACGAAGTTATGGCGATTACTGAAAGTATAAAAGACTGTGATAGTAGCGAAAGTGGTCTTTTTAATTTACATCAATTTATGTGCTCCAATATAGCCGAAACATTTTTTAAATTACACAGACTTTAAACGAGCCGTACTAATAGGTCATCATAATTTCACCATAAACCAAATTCTTCGGCGTTCTGTTAATACGACAGTTTGATACCGAGATGTAGGCTATTTGCACTAACCAACCATCAAGTAAAACCTTGATACAAATACTTTTGAACCATGATGCATCCGATTTCATCTGAGGTATTTATAAAATTCAACAGCAGTGTAAATCATGTGAATCACAAATTCAAAATCGCGTAAAACATATAAAAGCCTTTTTGCAAAAGTCAGTTCACCAGACATAGACATTTGCGAAAAGGTTGATATCCAAAGTTTGGCGCCGGTTATCTAAGGCCGGCTAGAACTCAGTGGAGGAAGGGGTAGCTCTTGCTGGCAAAGGCTACATAAATCTTAAGCTAACATCAGAAATTCTGGATAATGACCCAGACAAACACTTAATTCAATCATTCAGAAAATAAAACTTCAAAAAAAAAATAAATAACATAGACCTAATAAAACAATGTTTTGTGAATTTTTTAACAATAATTTATTAATATAAATAATTGATTTACTTTAAAGAAAATTGACCTATTTTTTTTCCAATAAGTTTGGTTCGCTTTTATGTACTTACTAATGGTGATTTGGTGATTTAATGTTAAATAAATTAAAAATATCTGACTATAACCCTAATAATAACAGTTACGTTTTTTAAACTTTTAGTCCTCAACGCCACCACCAGATGAAACTCCAACCATAACAGAAGATGTATTAGACATGGAAATCGAACCAGAACAATTAGATATCGATGAATCATCATTAATATCGAACGAACTATCAGAACTAGTAACTAGTAACAGTCCCGAACCAACAATCGAAGAAACACAAACCGAAACACAATCAGCACAACAAAATAATCAATATTCCAAACAATATTTCGATATATTCCTTCACAACTTATCGAATTGTGTGAACAAAGAATTATTGGATTCAGCAGCGATTGATTTTTTATTAAATCTAAATACAAAAAATAATCGAAAGAAATTAGCAAAAGCGTTATTCGGTGTACAACGGACACGTTTAGATTTATTACCATTTTTCGCACGATTTGTTGCGATTGTAAATTTAGTAGCTAGGGATGTTGTGGTTGATTTAATTAATTTACTTAAATCAGAATTTAAATTTTTGGTTCGAAAAAAGGATCAAATCAATATTGAATCGAAAATTAAAATTGTTCGTTTTATTGGAGAAATGGTTAAATTCGGTTTATATCCTAAAATCGAAGCATTATTCTGCTTAAAATTATTACTATTAGAATTTCAACATCATCACATTGAAATGGCTTGTGCGTTTTTAGAAGTTTGCGGGCAATATCTTTACAATTCAAAGGATAGTCGATTGCGTACGAATGTATATTTAGAACAAATGATGCGCGTGAAAACCGTTAAATCAATGGATTCACGTCATGTGGCACAAATTGAAAACTGTTATTATCTAGTAAAACCACCAAAAGGAATGGGATTCACACAAAAAGTTCGACCAGCTATGCATCAATATATTCGTCATTTAATATTTGAAGAATTAAATAAATCGAATGTTGATAAAATGATAAAATTAATGAGACGATTAAATTGGGATGATCTAGAGGTACGGGACTATGCGATTAAATGTTTATCAAAAGCTTACAATATTCGTTATCATTTGATAAGATGTTTAGCAGATTTGGTATCTGGATTAAGTTCGTATCAAGATAAAGCAATGATGAAAGTAATCGATGCAGTTTTTGAAGATATAAGAGCTGGATTGGATATTTACTCACCAAAACTAGGACAAAGACGTATTGCGATGGCAAAATATTTAGGAGAATTGTATATTTATCGAGTTGTCGAATCGTCAAATGTGCTAAATACTCTTTACTCAATCATATCACATGGTATTGTGCTTGATGCAGATTATGTATCCGAATTGGATCCACCGGGAAGCTTATTTCGATTAAAATTATCTTGTGTTCTGCTTGACACTTGTGGACAATATTTCACCAGTGCAATGAGTCGAAAACGATTGGATTATTTTTTAATATTCTTCCAACAATATTATTGGTTTAAAAAAAGTGATCCTGTGTTTACAGAAGATCCGAAAAATTTATTTCCAATTTTAGTCGAACATATGTATTTGGATTGTTTTGCTAATGTTCGACCAAAGCTGAAGGTAATTATTTATAATCTTATTTTGTATAGGTGTGTAATGACTATGTATATTTTTAGCTTTTTAAAAGTTTTGAACAAGCGAAAGAAGCTGTTGAAGAGCTAAAATTACAATTGTATCCAGAACTATTTGCAAAATCCCAAGATGGTTCTGATACAATAAATCCAATGATGTCAAATGAGTTGGAACCGATAACCGAAGTGGAAAGTGAAGGTGGAGATATAACTGAAGAAAATGATGAAACATCTGAAGCTCCTTTAGGTGAATCCGATGAAGAAAGAGTTCGAACGCATAAAGAGGATGAAGATGAAAACCAACAATCCGATGGTGGTAATCTTTCAGATTCCCCAAATAATTTAGATGATTTATTAGAAACTAAACGACATGAACCTACAAAAGATGATTTAGAATTTGAGATGGCTTTTGAGAAAATGGCATCAGATAGTTATCAGGAGAGATTACGAGAATCGATTAAACCAAATACAAAAGATATAACAGTTCCAATGTTGGCGAAAAATGTTAAGAAAACTTTTGAACAATTGCAGGTTAGTAATGTTATTTTTTATTTTATATGAGATGTTCGTTAGTTTAATTTAACGTGAAAATGAATTATTTATTCGGTTGAAAATACATATAGTAAAAATTGATAATCTCGACAAAATAGTGACCCACTTTGGGCGCCATTTGTATTATCAGGTTTTGAGTTTTTAAGTTTCTTATTTCCAATTTATAATAAAAATTATTAATTTTTTTTCTAAATAATTATTATTATTTCACGTTTGACGTTATAAGTTTACCATAGTACATTTAGTTAGCTTAACACAGTATGTGTCGGTTGGTCAACCGGTTAACTAGCTTTCATTATCAAAAAAGAGCCCGTCATTGGGCGCCATTTGTAACGATGCGTTTTGAATAGTGATAAAATTGAGTTAATTCGTTTTCACGTCTGTGTAGAAGTTAGATCTAAAAGTTTTTAGTTGTTTTTTTAATTTTTACCACTTGGCTAGTTGAGGTGATGTTTTATAAATATCAGCATATACATATTGCAAAATTTAAGCAATTTAAAATTTTTTTTTTACTATTAGGGAAATGAACCTGTGGTAATTGATCATTCGGTTCCCTTTGTACTGATGCTACGCGGTTCGAAAGGTGGTAAACAACAGTTTAAACCATTCAATGCACCATCGGATAGTCAATTGGCTGTTAACCTAAAATTACAAGAACAGAAAATCAAAGAGGAAAACGAAAAGGTTAAAAGGTAGTAAATCAATCATAAATAATATCAATATATACAGTAAATTTGTTTTTTATATTATTAGACTAACATTAAACATCACCGAACGCATTGAAGAAGAAGATTATCAAGAATCTTTATTGCAAAGTCAACGCACACCTGCATTGAACAAATACACAAAACCTTGTAAACCTCATAAATATAAGCATCAAAAGGGGGCACCGGATGCCGATTTAATATTTCAATGATGAATAATGACAAAGCAAAATTTATTCAAATAAAATAAAAATAAATTTTTAAGAAAATCGAAATTTTTGAAACACTGTCGGATCATGTTTGCAGAGGAGTTGCGATTAAGAAGCAAAAACGTTGACAAGAAAAAATTGAATTGCGAGAAACAAATGAATTTAATAAAGAAGATGGAGGAAAGTGATTTATTTTTTTAACAAAGAAAAAAATCTTATCCGCGTACGAGATTTGTCTAACAAAACCAAACAAAAGGATTTTTTTTTTCACAATACAGAAATATTTGAAAAATTGTGACGCATGATATGAATGTTCAGATGAATTTTGAAATTCAAAAATGGATCAATATGCGTAATTTTGATTATTGT
Organism: Diogma glabrata; assembly: GCA_963693315.1. NCBI lineage: Eukaryota > Metazoa > Arthropoda > Insecta > Diptera > Cylindrotomidae > Diogma > Diogma glabrata. The sequence goes on along the minus strand of OY856187.1, from coordinate 411,412,537 downwards.
TTTGTTTTTATTTTCTTGTAAAATTGCAATTCAAATAAAATTGTGTAAATGTATATTATTTGGTATAAGATAATTAATGGTGTTTGATTTATTTGATCGAAAACTTGAATTACCATTGAAAAAAAAACTTCCATTTTAATTTTGTTAAGTAGACAAGTTTTTTAAACCATATTGCAGATTCGATTTTGGATGATATAATCTGCAAAAAATCCGAGATAGTTCTAATTTTTAACAAAATAATGCATTTGAACTAAAAACATAGACCTTAGCCTTTAGATAAATTTAATTGTTTACATAAAATAATCGAGGAAGTAGGGTGCGTCAAATTGTAGGCGGCCAAAATTATCTCCATGGGCAGCTCGCGATTCTGGTACTATGGCTCATAACAAGTATTTTTGCACAAGGAATCATACCTCTAAAATCATTTTCGAGCCAGCCAAAATTTACATTTTGATATTTTCCGAAATACTCAAAAATCGACCTGTTAAATGGATTTCAAATCTTAAAAAAAATTATTAAAAATGTGTATACGTAGGTTTTTTGGTCGGGAGATTTATTTTTTACATTTATTGTTATTTTTGGTATAGTTCAAAATATTCAGCGCTGAAAATTAGGTGGGGTACCCATACAAGACCTATATCGATTTCATTCAATTTAAGTCGTAAAATTCGATTTTTTTTTTATTACTCTTTGAATGAACAATGGTTATTTGTGTATCTAGTCTAGTGCAAAAAGTGCATATTTGTTGCACAAATATGCTTTTTGCACGTGTTGCACACATTTTTTCTACGATCTTAAGGTACTTTTTGCACTAGTAAGGTACTTTTTGCACTAGTGCAAAACATTAATCTTTTGGCACAGCACATAGTGCAAAACATAGTAACTTTTTGCACGATCGTAGAAAAATATATTTTATTCTCTTCCATTTAATTATATCAGCTTTATTTGTATGTTTTATCGATAATAATAGTATGTATTATTGTATTGTTTTCTAACCTATAGTCTAACGAACTTAAGCTATTGTCTAATGAAAATTTTCCTATAACAAAATTATCATTATTCAATTGGTATGATTCCAATTGGTCAAATTGTTTTGATTTCATTAAAATTATTTTCAAATTATAATCACAATTGCTTTGATAAGTTTTGTTCAAAAATCAAATTTTAAGTTAAATTCTTTTATTTCGTTTAGTTGAACTTGGTTGATTGTATAGGATGGCGGTTTTTTATCGTCAGCGTTTTTTTAAATCAGAAATTTGATATATCAATTAAAACAATAAAGATTTATTGTTTTAATTGAAGAAAATGTTTTTATTTTGAAATGAAAACTTCTTTAGTATCGTTGTGATTTTAAACTGGATGAAACGAAATTTTAACAGTAAAAAGAGACAGTGAATATTTTTTAATATTTTCCTTTTTTTACTTATTATTTTGGTGGTATTGTATTACTATTAAGTATGTTATTATATTGAAAAAAAAATTTATTATGAAATTTTAAATTTTATTTGGTAATGTTTATGTTTAGAAGACAAATAGACAATAAATTTATTTTTGTATTGTTTTTGTAATTTTATTAGGAAAAATAGATAATATTTAATAATTCATAAAAAAACGTAATTAGTTGATAAGGTAAGTATTGAAAAACTGTTTAATTTTTGTATAAAAGAAAATATTTTGTTTTTTTGTAAGAATTTTATTTATATTATAAATTTTACGCAACTTCGGTGTAACCGTATGTAGTCTAATAAATATGTATCAAAAACATTACTATTTTCAAGAGATATGATATAAATATTTTTAAAAATCGTGAGCAAAAGAAGAGTGATTTTGTTTGGTTGATAAAAGTGTTTTTTGCCGTCTCTATTCGTTTGCCGTGGAGAGCAGAGAGTGGGAAAAATATACACACTTCGTTCGTTCACACAATCGGACCTTAGAATCGAATAAAATAAATCCAGACTTTATTTTTCTAACAGAAACTTGGTTGTATGATGATAAAATTGATAATTTTAAAATAAATAATTTAATTATTATAATAAATAATTATTATAATTATGTTTGTCATGCGAATTGCAACAACACTTATGCTTCTGGCGGTTGAAATAAATAATTTAATTATTATAATAATTATTGTAATTATATTTGTCATGTGAATTGCAAAACACTTATGTTTCTGGCGGTGTTCTTGTATTTAGTCGTAACGATATTGTATGTGAAGCGTCTAATTTTTTATGCAATTCTACAGATATAATACGCCTTGATACTTTTGGGGATGAAAAAAAAATCATTTTTATTTGTATATATCGCCTCCATGCATAGTCAATAAATTTATTTTTGAGTGATATTTTAACTTATCTAAGGTCTATAAAATGTAAGAATGTTATTTTATTAGGAGATATAAATATTGATATTTTACCACCAGTAAATGATAATTTGTCTTTAGAATACTTGTATTTATTATCATCGCTTGGGTTTGAATCACTTGTCAACAGTGTTACTCGTCCGTCATCCGGATCATGTTAAGATCATGTATTTAGATCAAGTTCTGAAATCAGAAACTTGGGATGATGTTTATAAAGAAAAATATGTTAATGAAGCTTTTAATTTATGAATATTTTGAATAAACATATTGTAAATTGCATGTCTAGTATAGTCCCTAAAAACAATAAAAGTAATAAATTGAAGCCTTGGATTAATCTAGAACTAATTCAAAAAATTATAATTATAAAAATTCACTTTATAAAAAATTGAAAAAACATCCGAATATCGAATTGATGAAAGTAGTGAGCTCTTTAGAAAATAAAACATCAAAAGATTTTTTCGGTCTGAGTAACTCAATAATAAAGCAAATATTTCCAAATATCGTTGATGTTACGTCAGTGATATCTTTAATCTGAGTTTTTCATGTGGCCATTGTTCCCGATAAACTTAAAATAGCTGTAGTAATTCCATTTTTTAAAAAGGGGAATTCTCAAATTAAAGAAAATTATAGACCTATCTCATTACTTCCTATATTATCGAAAATTTTAGAAAAAATTATGAAAAATTCAGTTTTTTAATGTCCATCCTTGGCTTTCGTGAATGTATGAGTACTGAAGGAGCATTGACAAAATTTTTGGATCAAATTTATTCGTCTCTTAACAATGATCAGAATGCTTCTGGCATATTTATAGATATTAAAAAAGCATTCGATATGGTGTACCAATTTACACTATTATTGAAGTTATTTAATGCTGGTTTTCGAGGGACTAGTTAAGATTGGTTAAAGTCTTATTTGGAAAATAGACAACAGTGTGTTAAAATTGGTGAGACTATCATAGTCTAAGTGAACTTAAAATAGGGATACCTTAAGGTTCGGTCTTTCGACCAATATTATTTCTTATATATTTAAGCTCTATTTTTGAGCTACCGCTAAATGGAAAAATTGTAGCGTTTGCTGACGATATGGCACTAGCATACTCAAATGCCGATAAAAACCAAATGTTAGAAGTTATGAACTCTGATTTAAATTTAATTTCGGAATGGTTCAAGAGTCATAGAATGATACTAAGTGAAAAAACCAAAGCGATGATATTTATGGTAGAAGATGATCCAAAATATGAGGATTGTAGTGTGGTTTATCATTATGATAGCAATAATAAATCAAAAACGTGTTCAAACCATTGTATTAATGTTGAATTTGTTAAGGAATTCAAATATCTTGGCATAACACTTGATATGAATTTAAACTGGAAGAGTCACGTCAATAATGTGTCAAAATATCTTAATAGTTTATTGAGAAAATTTTATATATTACGAAGCTTATGTGCAACGTATATATTAAAAATTAGTATATTACATACAAAGATATATCTAGAGTTGTAAATAGCATTTTACATGCGAGAGAAAATTTTGCGCACGAGACGCGTAGCATCGAGTGCAGTATCTTCACGAGCATGGAAAATGCTTTACAACTCGAGATTTGTTATATACTTTTTCTACGACTTTGTTTTAATGCCCAAACGCATATAATTACTTGAAAAAATGAACTACTAATCATAAATTAAATGCAAATAGTTTACAAATTGTGGTAGGCTTTGCATTATTCTGTGTCAAAATGAATTGAATTGATCTTTAAACAAAAATTTTTCTTTTTATTAAAAGCGTGCGGTAATATATATATGAAAATCCATTACCGCACGCTTTTTTTTACTTACCGCATGCTATTTGAAATAATCAATTTACATGTCATGGATAGTGTGATGTAATGTATAATTTACTGTGATAGGAGTAGAAAAATGTTTATTACGCGCTGGAGTAATCAAAAATAGAATACGGTATAGTCTGTTTTGGTGGTGTCTATGAGTCAATATTAAGTCGAAACACATACTTAAAGTAATTTTTTTCAAGTCTCGGCTTTCATCATCTTGGCCAATTTTTGTAAAGGATAAAATTTTACCTGTTAGAAGTCTTTATTTTTATAAGGTTTTGAAACTTTTTTAATGTAGAAGTGGTATTAGAGGATTTAAAATAAATGAACGCTATAATTGTCGGTCTAATACAAAAAATCTTTATACAATTCCCAAAATGAAAAAAGAACATTTTCGAAGATATTTAATAATTATGGCTCAGTCTTTGTTTAATCAATTACCTGAACAAATACGTAGATGTAATAAGAAATTTGAATTTTTGAGAGATGTTAAAAAATGGTTATTAGAAATACCAAACCCTGAGATATTATTGAAATTGTTGATTTAGCGTTGATAATTTTTTTTTTCTTTTGCTTTCATTCAAAATTTTACTTTCTAAAATATATTTTTCTTTTCTTGCATTTAAATATTTTTCATTCTGATATAATTTTTTTTATTAAATTGAAATAGCTCGGTCGGTAATTTCACTGATAAGCTGACCCCGCAATCGAATTTTTAAATATTTGTTTTACTATGAGTGATTCAATACTGTTCCTCTGGCTCTGGCGACGAACACAGAATCACTTTTAAAATATATGTTGTATATATGTTTGTGACGTCTCCTTCTTATGATTTGCCGTTTGTTAGCAAAAATTTAAAAATGTACATGTGATGAGTTGTCTCTATGTAGGTTCAATAAAGTTTGCTAAGTGATTTGAAGCTATTTATGGCTAAATGAGACTATGGTATATACATTATGCTATTGAGTATGCATGACTGAATGAGGCTTTGGTGTATACATTATGCTATTGAGTGTGCTTGGTGAAATCGAAATGGGGCTATAGTATCTGTTTATTTTATTGATCTATAAATACAGTTTAGTGCAACTACACCGTTTTTTGCTTTTACATGCTCTGAGACTTCTCGTCATATACTATGTTTTATGTTTGAAAAAAGAACTAGCATGCTTCTGTTTGTCTGCTCGGCCGAGCCTTTTGCAAAGGGTGATATCTTGATCTCTTCCAGATCTAGATAGTGTCACTCCTGGCGAATTAAATCTATGTAAATAAAAAAATATATACTATTTTATAGTGAGTAATCATACTCACTATAAAATAATAAGACCGCGAGAATATTTTATTATATTTGTATTTTCCGTCTCCGCTTATCATATATAGTCGTTTGCCACCAAATTTTTTTCCGAAATTCCGAGATCACGCACATGCAATAGGTAGATTTTTATATGAAATCTACCTAAAAATATATATACTTTAACAAAACAAAAGTCAATTAATTTTTAAGATTTATGTAATTATTATTAAATCCAATACAATAATATTCTAAATAAAATAAAAAATTTAAATAATATTTTGTTAAAAGTAAAAACACAAATAAAAACAAAATTAAATTTAAACTTATATAATAGCGAATAATTAACAAAGAAGTTAAAAATTATAATTAATTTTAAGTAGTAATCAAAGTAATTCCAGAACATTTATACTAAAGTAAAAAATTAAATAAAAAAAAAAATTAGGACAACTATGTATAAAATAACTCAAACATTATACAAACGATATAAAAATGTAGAGCCAATTATGTAAGTTAATTTATTTATGAAATTCAAAACATACCATTAATAATTTAAAAAAATTCTATTTAAGCAGAATCAAGCTTAATAATAAAATTTGAGGAACAACTAAATAAATATAGTAAATTCCATTTAAAAAAAAATTTAGGTCAATTGAATTCAAGTAATTAGATAATAGCCGTGTTCGATTTGACTGAAATAACTGAATCAACTGAAAAATTGAATGCAATTGTTGTTTTTTCAGTTGTTTCAGTCAAATCGAACGCACCTAATATAACTTAGAATGATAATAAACAATATTGTTGTTTAACAACTGTACTAGATATAATTAATATCATAAAATTTTAACAATCTAAAATTATATAAAAGCAAAAACGAAAAACTAAGAAATCCTGTATATGCAAAAATTGGGACTAGTTTAGGAAATCGGATGCCGTCAATCTTGCCGATAAAGTGCTTTCAAAGGGTCAACGTTTAAGGAGTTTTTTCCAGGAGAGACATCCAATTTTTTCTCCTGGACAGGATGCTCGGTTTTGCATTAGCTTTAGTTCGTGTCGAAATCAGGCATAAAATGGTATAGGAAATTGCTGATATGAGCTAAGAGTCTTAACCAAACAAATGAAATAAAAAAATGAATTATAAAATTATTTCAATAATAAATAATTGCGAAAAAAATATGTATTGAATTTTCAATATTCAATTCAGTTTAAATAATACTTTTTGTTGTTTATTTAAACTGAGTAGGAATATAGGAAATTTACTGTTTACACAAATTATATAAACCTAGCCTCAATTCATTACAAATTGGTCACGACAGTTTGTCCTAAAAAGACATTGTTTTAAATTTAATTTAATAAATACGATTAAAATAATTGTTACAATAATTCAAAAGTAAATAATCGATGAGTCGGTAACAAATAGTTAAGTTAAACAAAAAATCAACTTTGAATTAATATTTAAATAATCAAAAGTATTGGTTAAAAGTATCGAAGTATCGCGTTGATACTAAATGAAAGAACCAGTAAACGTAATAAGTAAGATTAATTGGGTGTAAAGAACAGTAACCGTTGCGCTGTAACATTTAAAGTTACATAAAATTTAATTAACAAACTATTATATGAAAATTGATTTAAAACTATTTTCCTTACAAAATTCTAATTCAACTGTCGGATTCAATTTTCTATCAATAAAGTTTAGATTAGGTTTTTTATTAATTTTACTTAAAAGATTCTGACCGTAACAAATCTATAATTTCCTGAACACGAATTTGATAATATGCAATTATTTCATTTTTTTTATTCGGTTCAAGCTGTTCATTATATAAAGGCATATTATATTCATCTAACATCTTGTAAATATAGGGATGTAAAATTTCCTGGTTTTTATCTACATAGTATAATTCCCTATGTAACAGTAGATTTTGAACAATATCATACAATTTCATATCTTCAAATTGCTTTACAAGATTTACATAGTTGCCAAATGATTCTACTAAGTTCGGTATATTACAATTAATAAATGTATTAAATTTGTTCGGCATTATTGCAATAAACTCATCAATCTTATTTATTATATTTAAATCAATACAATTTTGATTACACATCATATCGAAAATATGTACCTTAGAATTTGGATTATCATTTAAAGTTTTAATCAAAAAGGCATAATCATCAATATCAACAGGGTATATTGATATTATTGATTCTCTAGGTACAATAAATTCAAACTCATTACTTATAGGATTAAGTGATACTAATTCTTTAAATACATGACGTATTTTCCATGCAAGAGGAGTAGTTTTTCTTGGTAAGCCAGATCCTTTCATCCAGACTGATCCTTCTCCTAAATTATTTTCATCTAAATGAGCCAAACATATATTGGTATTATCAACAACATCAAGAGATTGATATCCTGCAGATTCAATCCTATTTCCATGAAGATGAATACCAGTGACTTGGCTATATCGCAAACCCTCTGCTAGATACCTAGCACCATCAGCTCCGATACTATTATGGCACAAATCTATATAAAGAATCTTAGAATTTTGTAAGATTTCAGATAGATATCTAGCTCCTTCAGCATTTATACCATTATATCTAAGACTAATATACATAACATCACTATTTTTAAGAATTGGTGCTAAATATTTCACACCTTCATCTCCTATGAAACTTTTCTTAAGATCAAGATCTAAAACTTTTACTTCTCTTAAAAATTCAGCTAAATATTTGGCACCTGTAGCTCTTTTAAATCTTACATCTTTTAAATATACAGATAACTTAGCAATTTGACTATGTTTAAATATTTGAATTAAATATTGAACACCATTAAGTTGCATAATATGATTAGAAGATATTACAAGATTACTAATCTTAGTATCTTTGAAAGCTTGGGCCAGATATTGAACATCATCGGCTTCTAATATTTGACTATCATCAAGTGTAAGTTTAGCAACTGCAATATTTTGAAAGGTTTTATTTAGATATTGAGCACCCTTTACGCCTATTTTATTATTGTGGAGACAAATATTAATATTTTTAATATCACAATCTGATCTTTGAGAAATATACTGATTAAGATCATATCCGGCAGAACGGATATCAAGATAAAGGCTCCTCATTTTAGTTTCACTCAGCATTGTATGTAAGTAATGTGCTGCATCGCTTCCAATTTTATTTCCACTCAAATCAAGGTCTGTAATTTGCGTACCTTTTAGAGATGCAGCCAGATATTTTACACCTTCATCTCTTATATTGTTATTTCTGAGATTAAGTTTGGTAATTTGAGTGTCTTTCAAAACTTGAGTTAAATATTTGAGATGCTTACATTCTATGTTATTATTACGAAGGTCAAGTGTAGTAATTTGAGTACCTTTTACAGCTTCCGCTAGAGATTTACAATCCACTTCTCCTTTATTACTAAGAGATAAATTATAACCGTTCAGGTTATCAATCATTGTTTTATATGGCATATTTGTAGACATGGCTAAATATATAATTTACATAAATGTATAAAAATATATATTATGGATATTATGCATATTTGTACCTTAATAGTAATAATATTCCTTAAACTGAGTTCTTTTGATAATCTGCTTTTTTTCAGGTTCAGCAAAAGATAGCTCCAGAAAACGCTCTATATTAATTTTTTAATATAATTGTTGGTTTTTACCAAGATAAATTAAGGAATATAATTATATATGATATAATACTACGCACTTCCTTCAATTTGAACTAACAATATTTGTTTAGGTTTTAAGTAAACCACCGGCTTCGATACAAAAGTGTCTAAGGACACGATCCACTATGTAAAGACGGTATACCGGCCAAAAGAAACGAAAAAATATGGTTCAAAATATGTCAAGGGAATAAAAAAGAAGTATTTTATTTCACTCATTCCTAGTGTTCGGTACATACATTCCTACCCAGGTAGTACGTAATCGATTTATAATCCATTACATGTAACGATTTATAACCCATATCGATATATAACCAATTACATGTAATCATGTAATCGACACGCGTTTCGATTTTGTTTCGATACTGTATCGAATACATTTAGAACAACGTGTTCGCCCTACAGTAAGCGAAAATGTGATCTGTTTTAAATCGAAACTATAATCGATACCTAATCGAAACGTGTAATCGAAACTTAATCGAAACCTCTTTCGATACAAAATCGAAAATACTACTTACAGTGTAATCAAAAGTTTAGAGTATCGTATTTTTGGGTGTATTTTAAAATATTTGTAATAATTTTTAAAAATGAATTTATATATTATAATATTAAACACATTTTTTACATATTTTTATTAAAAATAATTATGAAAACTTCAACAAAAAACGAAATCTGAACCTGAAATGAGAAAAAATACCATTAAAAGAAATGTTTTATAGATGTGTGGCGATCTAGCTTTAAAAATATAATAGAGTGTTGGTTGCGATTAGCCTTAAATAATTTTTGATATCGTTGGTAACGCCTAGCCAACAAGTTGACAGTAAAAAGTAACACGTGCTGAATAAAAAAATGTTAAGGCGCGCTATACACGATTTTTAATGTCCACTAGGAGACCATACTTGTTCAAGAAATCAGCTCCAAGAATAGGGATGGTAACATTGGCGATAACAAAGGTCTGACAGAACACACGTCTGAGACTAATGTTTAGAATTAGAGTTTTGTTACCATACGTACTACTCCTGCGTTAGTAGCGTAGAGAGTGAAAGCTAATTTCTTCGAGAGTTTTTTCTCTGTTGTTGTGGGGAGAACCGACACTTCAGCGCCTGTGTCAACCAAGAATTGTCGACGAGAGTTGATATCAAATATCAAGAGACGTAGTTTAGAGAAGCTGTCATCACACGCCGCTTCATGTGATGAGCTTAAGAGTTTTTTTGAGATGGAGAATTTGAGCGATGAAATTTGCAATCGGGGTCGTATTTGCGTGCGTTATCCCCGTAAGTGTGATGGCAATAACATATACCATCGAACATTTGGGTGCGCTTGGAACGAGGTCGCGCGGAAGATTGGTTAGGGCGATTGGTGCGATTATGCCGAAAATTGTTCGTTTCGATCCCTGGATCTACTCCGACTACTAGGGAAGGGTCGAGAAGAAGGTTTGTGCTGCAAGGAATTCAGTAGCTGTGCGTGTTGGGTCTGCAATTCCTGATATCGCAGAGCCCAGACCTTGTCCTCGCTGGAGGAAGAAGAAGAAGGAGCGGCAGGATTATCTTCCGCACTTAGGTGAGGGCCAACTATTGTGGCAAAAAATTTGTCGGCTATCTCAGCAGTCTTTGGCAAGTCAGCCTGAACTACGGCGATAGCTTTGGCAGTACAGCCTGTGGGAGTTTATCCGCCCAAATAATTTTTAGCATTTTCTCTGAAACGAGACCTTGGGATTCAGCATTTAAATCCTGAAGAAATTTTGAGGGCTTTTTATCCCCAATTTTCATACCGCGGAGCACCTTGCGCAAGCGATCAGAAGGGCTGCTTGATAGGCGGTCTAGAAGAGCCTCTTTAAGCCTATCATAAGGGTTAGCCGTGTGCAACCGTGTGCAGGGTAGCCGGAGCAAAATGTCTCTAACCAGTGATGCAAGAGTCGGCGTTATAACACCAAGTACATAACCGTACTTGGCTTGCTGGGACTTTATGTTGCCCAGGCTGAATTGGCCCTCAAGCATGATAAACCAAAGTTCTGGTTTATCAGACCAAATGGGAGGGACTTTTGGGGTAATGGTGTTAATTTGGGGAGCGGATGCTGGAGAAAGTAATTCAACCGAACTTGCAGGTGGCGGTTTTGAAGTGGAAGGTGTAGATGAAGAAGCAGATGTTTGATGGAGTTGCATTCTGGCTCTTGCGTCACCGGGAAGGTCTGAGCAGCTTGTTCCTGTTCAAGTTCAATTAGATTGATGGGTGGGTCGATCGCAGACACCACCGGAAAATTAGATCCGTGACTGAAGCGGGCAAGGTGGACGACAACAAGGTAAAAGAATGTTGCGGCTAATAAAACTTTAACTGCGTGTTGATTGGCAATCATAAATGCGCAGATTGCAACCAACAACGTTATCATTACCACAAAAATTTCCTTAAAAACATACATTTTGAACAGAGACAAGAAAAATATTTGTAATAAAATTTAAACAAAAAAAAAATTTTGCACTAATAAAAACAAACAAAAAAATACGTGTTCAACTCCTGATTTAAAATAAAGAAAAATTACCTGTTTCAGTTAATCGGGGTCACCAGTTTTGGTAGCTACAGTTGATTGTAGGAATAATCCAGGTAGGTTGTCTGAATAAAGAAGTTTTAGTAAGTGGAGTTGATTGAAGTGATGAATCTTGAAGATAAATTCCAATTGAGTTGCGTTGTTCAAAGATGATAGCTGATGATGATGAACAGGCACCAGTTTCAATTGTTTCTTTTAAATCTTTATCGACCAGCAATAGACTATAAATCAGATAAGTAGACTTGCATAATGAATTGTATAATGATGTCAATAGGTAATGCTAAGAATTCTCGTTCTGCTGATATTCGTAGATATCTTCGACGTCGTGTTACATCAATAATAAGTAAACAATTCAAATCAAGTAAATAACAATTTTACTTGAAACCACCAAAAAAATCTGGGTATCTTCAATAATATTTAAGGCTTTAAATTAATTGAACTTTTCTTGCTTTATTGATTTATCCTGATGGCAAATATTATAATTGATGCAACTTAACAATATATATAAATATATTATTTAAAAATGCCTTTGCAATAACTATATTATTAAAGCAACAACTTTATTTAACAAATAACTGAGTAATTTCTTTAATTTCCTTATCAATGCACATTCAATCTGAACATACTTTAGATATGACTTAGATATTAAAGGAATGGCGTGACAACGCAATAATAAAAATAACAATAATAATAATGGAGTTAGCAAGAAGTAAAACAATGAATAACTTTTTGAAAAAATAATGACAATCAATGTTTATGATTCCAGGCAACTTTTCTTTCATTTTCAAAAAAACAGGAGTTAAACTTTTTAAAATACTACAGTGTGACAGACAAATTGGTTGAAATTTGGAATAAACTTGATACTGAAATTACAGAAAAACGAAGTATTGTGAAAAAATTGAATACTTTGATTGACAAATATAAAACCGAAAATAGATACAAAATGCAACAGTCATCATTCGTAGCGTTCGTAGAATCCACAAAAAATTTATTTTATATTGGAAAATGTAAATGCGACTTGAAAGCAGCTCTATGCTCATGTGGATGGATTCCAGAAAACTTGAAAGAGTTCATGAAGGATCAACATAATGAAAGAAAATCTACGATACCGGAATACGTGACAGAAATTATTGAGCAAACTTTGGATGATAAACCATCATATCATTCCTAAGATCCTCCTCCAACCATACGAGGACCATATACTGCTAGACGATGCTTTGAATTTTGCTATGTGTGACAGATTTGGTGTGCCTGATAGAGTGGCATCAGCATTGGCAACATCAATTATGAAAGACATGGGCGTAAAAGATGATCAAGGCAATCTTCTTATTATGTATAAATCTAAAGTTCGTAGAGAAAAAGCCAATTGTAGACAAGAAGTGCTTCGTAAGCGATATGATGCTTCCAGCTTAATAACTTTTTCATTCGACGGCAGAAAAAATGATTCTCTTACGATGGAAAAAATCAATACAAAACTTCATCCACAGATGGTGAAAGAACCTCATCTAGTTGTTTTTAATAAATTATTTTAAATAACTTCACTCTTCCTTCAATCGGTAATAACACATTAACACTCTAAGATAATGTGAAGTATCTTGGTGTTACTCTCGATAAACTCAATTGGGCTGTTCATGTTGAGACTAAATGCGCAAACGCAACTCTAGTTCTGTGGCAATGTAGGAGGGCTTTCAGTGGCAAATGAGGGCTGACTCCAAAAATGGTCTACTGGCTGTATAAAGTAGTTGTCAGACCCATTGTCAGCTATGGGTCCCTTCTATGGCTCTCAGGAACGTTTGTTGAGAATGCGATAAAAAACTGGAGGCGGTACAAAGGCTTGCTTGCTTATGTATCACTAATGCTTTCAGGACAACGCCCACAGCCCGTTTGCAGGTCTTATTAGCGCTTCCTCCCTTGCATATATTTGTAAGAATGGAGGCTCTTAAGGCTAAAAAAATGCTCGAACTCCTGGGAAACACCAGGGGCTGTTGGAAAAATCAACAAGGGATCTGGAAGAACACCTGACAGATTTCTCCATGCCGATTGATGACCCAGTACCTCTAACTGCCTTTCAAAAGCAGTATAGAGTTGTAATTCCAACGATGGAGGATCGGTCGTCAGCTGATTTGCTATTGGACAGTGCGGCCAACACGTTGGACATCTACACAGATGGATCTCTCACTGAAAATGGTGCAGGAACTGCGGTTTCATTAATGAATCTCTAGGGTTGCAATTTCCACTTGGCGAATACTGCTCAGTCTTTCAGGCAGGTATTCGCCATAAATGCAGCATCGAGGCGAGCGACGGAGTTTAAGTGGTCAATGGCAAGATCAATAATATTTTTACTGATAGCCAGGCTGCTCTAAAAGCTCGGGGAAACTACTCTCTCTCTCTCTCTCTTGCGTTTACATCCCATGGAGAGATTTGCCGTCTGTGCAATCAGCTTCCAATCGTCTCGTTCCTTGACCAGTTGACTCCAGTTTCGACATCCTATATCACGAAGGTCTTGGATGATGTCATCACGCCAGCGTTGTCTAGGTCTTCCTCTTCGACGAACACCAGCTGGTTGTTGTTGGTACCCTTTTTTATCATTCTATCAAATGGAGCCCTTTCTATATTACCAAACCATCTAATCCGATTAGATTTAATGAATCCGATTACATCGCAGCCTCCAAGAAGCTGTCTGATTTCATGATTCATTCGGATTCTATATTGATTTTCAGCAACTTTACATGGACCATGAATTGTTCGTATGACCTTCCTCTCGAATGTTGATAAAATTCTACAATCGGAGGAAGTCAGTGTCCAGCTTTCACTTCCAAATGTAAGCATAGGTCGGATTTATGCTTTGTAAAGTGTGAGTTTACACGACCTCGAAATATGTTTTGATCGCAGAAGTTTTGAGTATGCGTAGAAAACTCTGTATGCGGCAGAGACACGGGTTTTGATATCTGCCTGCATGTCATTTGACGATGTTATTACAGATCCGAGGTATTTGAAGTTTTTCACGAGTTCCACTTCATAGTCGCCAGTATCTAGATTTCCGGGAGGTATGTTCCTAGATGTTGTTAACACTTTAGTTTTGCCGGTGTTGATGCATAATCCAAGCCGTTTAGCATTTCTTTCACGCTGAGAGAGACTATCCTTAATATCGCTTGTTCTACGTCCGAGAAGCACAATATCATCTGCTTATCAAAATACAATACAATATCAAAACTTTCAACATACCTATACCCCTGTAACTGATGCCAATCTTTGTCCTTCTTAAGTACTGGAACCATTCTGCTTTCTTTCCATTTATCTGGTGTTTCGTTTTCCATCCATGCATTATTGGGCACAGAAAACAAATTTTGTTTTGCTTCCGTGCCCAATTTCTGGATCATTCTATAACTCACTGTTTTTTCCTGAGATAGTAGACTTAGAGTTGTCTAATACTTCCATGAACTCACTCCATTCAAAGAGCCATGCACTCATATCATCACTTTATCCATGATCATTCTGGAGAATTTCATTCAAAATATTATCCACGTTACCAATCATTTTCATTAATTCAATCCCTTTTTCACGGTCATCCAACACCACATTTATTTCTTTTTTTTTTTTTTTTTTTTTTTTTTATTTATGGCTTAGCTCCTTCATCGGAGCCATATCGCCGATCAATTGCAATTTACAAATTAATAACAAATTTTATAAAATAAATAAATAGAAAAAATACATAAAACGTGAATCTCCAAAAAAATAAAAATACGTAAAAATTAAAATTAATATGAATCAAATAATGATATACCAAAACAAAGAAGAATAGTAAAATGTTAAAAAATTTCTTTTCAACATAAATAAAACTTGTCCATTCACACAAATTCTCATTCTTAGATCGACTCATTCACACCACTTTCACACTTCTATTCCACTCATTCTGATAAACTCATACACATCTTTAATTCCCATTCTATCTAATTTTAAGATTTCATTCAATCGTCTTCCACTCAAGAGGGTATTGAATTGCGATCTGATCTGGTCGTACTTAGGGCACACCAGAATCAAATGCTCAATATCCTCCACCACACAACATCTTTCACACAAATTATTTCCATTCAGACGACGTTTGAACAAGCATTCCTTCCAATTGCCATGGTTCATTCGTATCCTTTCAATCGTTCTTATCATTCTAGTACTTCCCTTGAGGCCCTTATAATAAGGTTTTCTCAAAGGAATACTCACTAGCTCTCTGTACTTTTGGCCTTTCACTTGACTTTTACTCTCATATTCACACTCCCATTTATGCCAGATCCTTTGCTGAAACATCCTAAGTACATCCCTTGCATCCTTCCTTTCATACACAATGGCTTGCTCATTCATGCTTCCCCTTTTCGCTAACGTATCGGCCCTTTCATTCCCAGTGATCAGACAATGCGATGGTATCCATTGAATGGACACCTCACACTGATTTCCTTTCACTAGCCCATATATCATGTCCACATACACATTGCCTTGGCTACCACCTCCATTTTGTAGCAAGATCATTCCACTCTTGGAATCGGAGAATATTACTATCCTCCTTTTCCTCTCATTTATTCCCAACTTGATACCTTCATACATCCCAATCAACTCAGCATTCATTATACAGATGCTGTTTTCCAGTTTCACAGAACTCTCATAGTCAATCACAGGCCCGAACACTCCAATTCCACATCCATATTCATTTACACTAGCATCTGTATAAACCGCGAAATATGCATGATACGTCATTTTCACACTCAACCACAGTCTTTTAACTATGGTTTCATTCATTTCATTCTTACTAAGTTTCCCAAATTCCAAACACACTACAAGGTTAGCAGGCTTCACCCCCCGGCCAATGTTTCCAATTGAAGAAAACTCGTTTAAGTTTTCGCTCAAAATGGAGGCCTTATAGGTTTTCTTAAAAGGGGGTTGACTCTGTAACCTTGTCAACATTTCCTCAATTAGTTGATTTTGGTTCGTCTTCATTCCCCAGAAAACACATTTAC
Source organism: Diogma glabrata (assembly GCA_963693315.1). Taxonomy (NCBI): domain Eukaryota; kingdom Metazoa; phylum Arthropoda; class Insecta; order Diptera; family Cylindrotomidae; genus Diogma; species Diogma glabrata. The sequence goes on along the minus strand of OY856187.1, from coordinate 411,395,839 downwards.
GTCATTGTGATATCAAAATGACATCACGCTAAGTCACATCTTATGTAAGATCTGGGTCATATATAAGTCATATGTATATCATTATTTCCCACTTGTTTACGTAATTGAACATGACATAACAATAATGATATAACTATGACATAAATGTGATGTCTGTGGAGAAATTCGTGACGTTGTTATGATATAAGGTTGATATCATAGTTATATAAATTTTTTTGTGATGTATTTTTTTTTTTACTTAAAAAACAAATTTAATAACAATTAAACAAAAATACTTACCCGTCCGTCATTCATTGGTCACAACTTACCTACTGTTGTAGAACCTGCTAGGAAGCAATAACTAACTATACGCAAAATTTTTCAAACTATATACAATTAAAATGGATATACCTCTAGTGAAATTTAACAAAATCATAATAAGGTCATATTTAAGTCCAAATTATGACATCATATCAAAGTCAAATTTAAGATCAGTGTGATGTCATAAAAGCATCATATAAATGATACCAGGATATAGTCATGACGAGTGTCAGTTTTATGTCAAATTTACGTAACAACTACATCACATATATATGACGTTCGTGTGATGTCATATTTACGTCTTGTGTTCACTGGGTCTCACTATCTCACGTACTGTGATCCACTCTCTCTTAAAATCAAGAGGTGAATCACCAACTTCCGAATAAAGACAGTGGATTGGAGTCGAATTTATCGCCCCCAATACCACTCTCACACATTCATTCTCGACTTTCATCAACTTACGAAAACCAACTACAGAACCATCACCATACACTCCTATTCCATACGCAACTTTTGTGGAAACTAAAGCCTTTCGTAACATGTCAGTCACACCAGGGTGAGCTCCCCATTTCGGTTTGCTCACTCTTTTGAGATTCAATCTCTTCTTGCACTCATCGGCCAGAAACTCCATGTGTTTCTTAAAGTTCATGTGCCGATCGATCCAAATACCCAAATACTTAACTACATTCACTTGTTCAATTCTATCAGTCTCCACTCTAATATCTAACACTCTTTGTGGTCCCATTCGAAATTTCATACAATTACATTTGCTCACATTCACTCTAAGGTTTAAGCTCTTAAGCTTCAGCACAACCTGATTTACACCATACTGTGCTCGCTGAATCGCTTCGTCAGGAGATCTACCTTTCGCAACGATAACGATATCATCTGCAAACTGCAGGATGATTAGATCGCTATCGCTGATCTGGTGTATCTCCCGCGTATAAAGATTGAAGAGAGTCGGTGAAATTTTGCTACCTTGCGGCAGTCCTAAATTCACCTCCTCACTCAATCTAAAAGTTTTCCCATTCAAAACTATTCTCCTTTCACTAATAAACGCATATATCCATTCAATCCATTTCTTCGGAAACCCCAAGTCTGTACCACATTTATTTCACCAACTTTCTTCATTCCTCCACTCTAATTGAACTTTGGAATAATAGTACCAACAAAACAAGCATTAAATGTTCATGAATTTCATCGCGCGTCGGTGGTGTAATGGTCAGCATAGTTGCCTTCCAAGCAGTTGATCCGGGTTCGATTCCCGGCCGACGCACTTTTTTTAACAGTTTAATTTTTTCGTCATTCAAAACGATTTTTTCTATTTATAGAATTAAATCACAAAAATCATATAAAAATAAATATTGAATTAAATTTTTTTTATAATATTACAATTAAATATTTATTTATGAAAAAATGATATTATTTTTGCTATAAAAAGTTTTGTCTCGAATAACTGTTATAATCGAAATATAACTGTTATAATTGAAACAACAAGTAGTACAACTTTGAAATTCCAGATGTCATAAACTGAAGTTTAGTTAAACGTCACAGGAAAATGGTTGTCATTTTCACAGATTAAATGCATTGTTACCGGTGTTCATGTGCAAAATATAATCTTACTTCTATGATTTGTTTAAAATATTACTAATTTGTATAAAGTAAAATTGTAAAGTGTAAAAGGCTTAGTATCAGGAAGGTAAATAATATTGGTATATAGCTGGTAAATATATTATTTCAACGATGAGCAAAAGTTATCAAAAGATAACATTTTCGAGTTTTCATAAATATATTACGTGTATCTTTTTACAATTTTTTTTTTGTAATTAATTCCTATAGAATAATAAATATAAAGTTAATCCTACTTTCTATTTAAATCTATTACAGTTATTAAAATGAACCTGAAATTATTTTTTGTACTATTGTTTTTGTTAATCGAAACAACATTAACAGTTGATCGAAATAATTTTAAAACATGCGAACAAAGTAGTTTTTGTCGGTGAGTATGGATAATTGAAGGTGAAAAAGTGGAAACAATTAATAAAAGTATTTATTTTTAAAGACGATGCCGAAAAGTAGCACCAGGAAGTTCTCCCTACGAATTCATAATTTCAACGATCAAAAAATCTCCACAATCGATGACTGGTTATATATTGAATAATGAAAATGGAAAAAGTTTTCTTTTGACATTAGAAGCATTCAAAGATAATACATTTAAAGTGATTGTCGATGAGGTGAATCCATTAAAACCACGATATCGTGTTGTGGATATCGTCAACACTAGACCATCTGAATTACTCACCATTACAGAGAGTGGAGAGACCGAGGTGGTTGTTGTTTCTGGTTTGAATAAAGCTGTTATTACCTCGTCGCCATTTAAACTTGATTTTTATCAAAATGGAATTCATTCGTTATCGGTCAATGCTAAAGGATTGATGCGTTTTGAACATTTACGAAAAAAACCGTAGGTTATCCCTTATAACAATTCGAAAAGTCAAAATAATTTTATTATTTCTTAGAACAATGGAAAATCAAGAAGGCGAAGATGGACAAAATGTTGAAAATGATATAAAATTAAAAAGTATTGAGGATGATGATCCTGGTTCATGGGAAGAAAATTTCAAATCTCATCATGACTCTAAACCAAATGGTCCGGAAGCAGTAGCACTTGATTTTACATTCCCACATTCTGATATATTATTTGGTAAGTTTTGTTTTTTTTTTTGTTACCATGATCAAAGTTGAATAATTTTTGTTTCTTCTTTTCAGGTATTCCAGAGCATGCCGATTCGTTCGCACTAAAATCAACAATCGGAAATGAACCATATCGACTTTATAATTTAGATGTTTTTGAATATGAGATAGATAGCGGAATGGCTCTTTATGGGTCTGTACCGGTTATATACGGACACGGGTAAATTATTGTAAATAGTTTTATAATTCGTTGGTAAACGGTTGATTTTTTTTTCTAGTGTTGAACGTACAACTGGATTATTCTGGTTAAATCCATCAGAAACATGGGTTGATATCTATAGTTCAAATTCTGAAAATAATGTTATGTCATCAATCGTCAATTTTGTATCTGGATCACGAAATGTTGATCCACCAGCAGCTCATTTTATGTCTGAAAGTGGAATAATGGAATTTTATGTACTACTAGGTCCATCACCAAAAGAAACATTCCAACAATATACTGACTTAACTGGTTCCGCCCCTCTCCCACAGTTATATACAATTGCGTATCATCAGAGTCGATGGAATTACAACGACGAACAAGATATAGCAACAGTTCATGCTAATTTTGATGAACATGACATTCCCGTTGACACATTCTGGTTGGATATCGAATATACTGATAGCAAAAAATATTTTACATGGGACCAACATAAATTTCCACATCCGGTCGATATGGTTCATAATTTAACCGAAAAAGGACGACATTTGGTGATAATTATCGATCCTCATATCAAACGGGATAGTAATTATTTTTTCCATAATGATTTGACTGATAAAGGATATTATGTTAAAAATAAAGATAACAAGGATTATGAAGGATGGTGTTGGCCAGGTGCTGCAAGTTATATTGACTTTTTTGATCCAGTTGCACGTAAATTTTACGCTGATCAATACCTATTCGAAAACTTTAAAACAACAACAAATGAGGTAATGTTTTGGAATGATATGAACGAGCCATCGGTTTTTAACGGACCAGAAATAACAATGTTGAAGGATAATATACATTTTGGAGGTTGGGAACATCGTCACATTCATAACCTTTATGGTCACTATCATATAAAAGGAACTTTCGATGGTATCTCAAGACGAAGCGGTGATGGATATCGACCATTTATTTTAACTCGAGCTCATTTTGCGGGTAGTCAGCGCTATGCGGCAATCTGGACGGGAGATAATTTTGCAGAATGGGGACATTTAGCAGCATCGATTAAAATGTGTTTATCGGAAGCTGTTGCTGGTTTTTCATTTTGTGGAGCGGATATTGGTGGATTCTTTGGGAATCCAGAAGCAGAATTATTTGAACGTTGGTATCAAGCTGGAGCATTCCAACCGTTTATGAGAGCTCATTCCCATATAGACACAAAACGACGAGAACCATGGCTATTTCCTCAAGACACCACATCTGTTATAAGAGAAGCTATCAGGAAGAGATACAGCTATTTACCATTTTGGTACATTTTTCCTTATTTTTCATGCCACGGAACATATTGACTTTCTTAATATTTTCAGGTACACCATGTTCTATGAACACGAACAATTTGGACTTCCAATAATGCGTCCACTTCTATCACAATATCCAAAAGATAAAGAATGTTTTGCTATTGATAATCAATATCTTCTATCCGACAGTTTACTTGTTCGTCCAGTAACGGAAAAAGGGGTTTCGAAAGTCGATGTATACTTCCCGGCTAAAGATGACAAAGAATCAGATTTTTGGTACGATCTAGATACATTCAAAAGATACGATAAATTTGGTTATTCAACAGTTCCGGTTGATCGGTATAAGATCCCGGCATTCCTTCGAGGTGGTTCTATCATTCCGAAAAAAGAACGAATTCGTCGTGCGTCATATTTAATGTTAGACGATCCTTACACATTACTTGTAGCATTAGATAAAAATAATGAAGCAACCGGAACACTATTTATTGATGATGAAAAAAGTTTAGGATATCGATCAAAGAAATATATTTACATTAAATTTGAATATCGTAATGGTGTGCTAACTAGTAAAAAGATTGACACTGATGCTTCATATCCAACAAAATCATGGTTAGAACGTGTTGTTATAATAGGTTTGACTCAACTTCCTGGATCTGCTACAGTTTTGCCATCAAATGGTGAAGCAACAAAAGTTGAAGTTCTTGGTAATAATAATTTGTCAATTATTCGTAAACCAGCAGTTAGCATGCAGGATCAATGGTCGATCACATTAAATTTTTAGATTAATTCAATTTTTTTATAAACTAATAAATTAACTGTAAGACTTTGTAGACACAAAAATATAAACGATTTTGTTTTGAAATATAAGTTGTGATGTTTTAGTTGATTAAAAATAAAAAAAGTTGTTTTTTTCTGTGTTGTGAGAGAATTGAAGCTATAAAAGCTTAATCTAAGAAATATCTAATTATTGTTGTTTCTACATTGTCATTTTAAATTTGTAGCTCATTTGTTCACTAAATTGTATAGTCAGGTTGGCCGAGCGGTCTAAGGCGCCAGATTTAAGCTCTGGTTCACTATGTGAGCGTGGGTTCGAACCCCACACCTGACAATCTTTTTTGTTCTATTCAGTAAACCATATATTTTATAAATATTTTCGCGAAGCAATTTTTGTAATACATCATGTTCTGACAACCACCTCAAAAGGATGACATTTTAATGTTACAACATATCAGATATATGTTTTGGAACTTATAAGACAGTGAATAGCTTCACTGTATTCAAGAACACTCTAGAAAGTTGATAATACCGGATTTGAAATTTCTAAGAAGGGCGACTAAGAGATGTGCAAAAAGGAATTAATTCAAAACAAAAAATTAGAACTTCTATGCTACCTTCAATAACAACTCTCAGTCGCACAAATGAAACACTTTCTCTAGCAGACAACAGTTCAATGTGCTTCTTCGGACAATTTTAGGCTTTTCCCTTTCTCTGCAACTACTCTCAAGCAGGTCGAACTACCAAAACTTCCGCTCGATTTCTTAATAATAAAATACCGCCACTTTTTTTTTGCTTCACCATAATTTTAAATTGTGTGAAGTAATGCAATCTATCGAGAATACCCCAAATTTTGATTTTTCTTTTGTTTTGGACCTCTATCTAAATACCCAATAAAAACTTTGATGTACGTCTGTGTGTGGGTGGGTGGGTGCGTGACATTCCTGCATAGGATCTTGATGAAACATTTGCAAATGATACAGGTTCACTTGAAAATGGAAGATCTGGATTCATTTCAAAATTGGACAAAATGGCGGGGGTCTCCCGAACACCTCTAAGTTTAAATCTAAAGTAACTTCTAATCCCGGATTATGATCTTATGGAAACTTGGTATATAAGGTTTTAGTACTGTTTCCAATATTTCTACATAACAACTTCCGGTTCGTCACTTCCGGCTAAAAAGTTTTTTTTTCAGGTGATTATCTGACTGTAGCCTACAATTACCGTTCGATTTTCATAAACCGTTGGAAAAAGCTTTGAAGAGAAAGATTTTATCAGCTTTTGAAGTACATTGCAAGTACAATAAAATAAAATAAAAAAATTTAGTACGGCTCACAACAGTTCTGCATCCCAACTTCCGGTTTTTCACTTCTGATAAAAATTTTTGTTTTACAATTTTTGAATTTGTTTCAGCGTGTTTATGCACACTACAGCCTACAATTATGAAGTGATTGTGATGAAACTTATGAAAAATGTTTCAACTAGTGTGAGAAGAAAATTATCATCTTTTGGGACACATTGATGAAAGTGGCGGGGAGTCTACCATACAACTGCTGACTTTTCACTCTTTGTTTTTAAAGTGTGTTGGGAACACACAGACTTCATTCATTAATCAATTTTAATGACACTTTGAAAAAAGATTGAGACTTAAATGACAAAGAACTGATTAGTTTTTGGACAACATTGGGATAAGTGGTAGAGGGCCAAGCACCTGTTTATTGTGTCATCATTCATTCGTCCATGAATGAATTTTGATGACATTTTGGAAAAAGATGCAAATATGTATAACAAGGAGCTGATTAGATTTTGAGCGATAGTGAACAAAGTGGTAGGGGGTTCCCAAGCAGCTGTTTTTTGAAATCTCAATAGCACCTGTACCTGGTAATCGAATTGGAAGAAACTTGGTACATAAACATTTAGTACGGTTCACAACAGTTCTGCATCCCAACTTCCGGTTTAATATAGAAATAAATTATAGATTAACGTCTTTGAATATCCGAAGATACCATATGCATATACCATACCGAAGATACTAACTGGGGAGCTAGGGCTCAGGAGTATTTATTAATTTTCTTTGAGGAATTTATTCATTTTGATTTTAAAGTTTTGAGGATTAAAATTATCAGGAAAGACCACGCCGGTAAGGCATGTAACATCGGACTAGTTTCAATTTTTATTCTAAAAATAATAGTTTTCAAATTCAATAATAATTTTATTTAATTATAGTAAACATAGACGTTTATCTGTACAACTGTACATTTAAACGTTTATTCGTACCACTGTACATTTTTGTTTATGATTTAAATAAGTTCAAGTAAATTTAAAATACAAATTTTGATAAATGATGGAAAATGAAACAGAAGATCGAGGATAATATAATATAAAAACGATCAAATTGTTTGGATCGAGTAGAGTTAGTATAAATTTACGATCAGTAAATTATGTAGATTGAAATAAAATTAATGACTGAATCGCCGTACAGCTTACTTTTGAGTAGTGTTAATATTGTTAATTATTTTTAAAATGTTGTTTTAAAACTAAAAAGATTGCTTTTCATTTCAATTGTTGTGTTAATGTTGTAGTTTTTTTATGGTTGTGAATTTAATAAAATGTCAAAACCTCAATAGCATTTATTAAAATATGTAAACGAAATATGTTTTACATTGAAGAAATAGAAATGTTTATCAAGTAAGTGTTATGTTATCAGTTTTTGAAAATGAATTTATAACTTTGTGAAGAAAAGGCGAGACGTGTGCCAAATGGTACATGAACTTTGATGATGACGAAAAACAAGAATTAATTGAAGAAGTACATGATGTTGTTACCGTACGAGATTCTAAACACAAAATTGTAAAAATTAATCGTCAAGTCCGTTTATAAAATTTTCGTGCAGTGACTTCGTTATGTATTGCTTTTTGTGGAGGAACGGATTAGTTTCTGCTTGATATAATAAAACCTTTAATTAACCATCAAGATAAACGAAGATGTGAAATAAAACATGAAGAAGACAACATTGAAGAAATAAATTAATGTAAGCTTTTAATTGAATTTTAATTTATATAATTTTTGATTTGTTTTTAACTAAATTATTTTATTTGTTAGCAATTAATAAGTTTCGTTACATTTTTTCTATGATTCATAATATAAGAGATTTCCAAATGTAATTAGTTTGTCGTAGATTCAGTTTTCATATAGTTTTTTTGGGCTTTCCGGTGTAGTGTAATATAATAATTTTCTATAAAAGTTCCAAACTAGTATAGGCATTCCAGAGATGTGAGACTCCGTTAAAAAAATCACGTTGGAAAGCGACAGTTCTACATCTTGTTTATGGAACCGTAAAAGGATGGGCTGCTATTGATGCTCTGATGTAACGCGTAAAGTTTGCAGGTTCAGGTAAAATTGATTTGATCTCCGTAGACGCCCGTTCATACACAACGTATTTGTAAACTATCGCCAAATCAGCAATATCTCTTCTGTGTTGCAAGGAATCAAGCTCGTTAGTAAGATTTAAATTACCGATCAATTTGACAGCTCTCCGCTGTATAGAACTAAGACATTTCAAACTACTTACGTAGGCTCCACCACATAAGTTGCTCTCACTTAGATTCCATGAGGGGACGGATAAATGATTTATATTATAAAAGAAGCTGCTCGCTATTAAACAACTTACGACAACGACCTAAAAATCCCAATTTTTGAACAGCGTTCTTAGCTAGGCTAAAAATATGAGAATTCCATTTGATACAATTTTCAATCTCAACTCCTAGAAGTCTAACAGATTGTTTCTCTTCAACATCATTTGAATCAAACTTTAATGAAAACGGATTATTTGTTGATAACCTAGAAAAATGGCAAACTTGAGTTTTACTTGTGTTGAATTCAACACTGTTAGCAACTCCCCAATATAAGATAGTTTTTAAATCAATATTTAATGACTCAATCAAGTTTGATCTAGAGCGACATTAAGATTTGATGGTGCATACAAATTTGGCTTTTCATGAGACGCATGAAGTGTGCTATCATCAGCAAAAATATGGATGGGATTAACTGTTGAACCTAGCAAGTTATTAATATAGAGAAGAAAAAGAGTAGGTGATAAAGCCGAACCTTGAGGAACACCAGAATTAGTTGAAAATGTGTTTGATGAGACACCATCAACATTAACTCAAAAATTACGCTCAGATATAAAGCTTTGTAGCCAAGAAACAAGTTGCTCGTCTAAGCCGTAGCATCTCAACTTGCAAATACGATTGTTATGCCATACTTTGTCAAATGCTTTGGCAATATCAAGAGCAACGCCGAGAGCCTCACCATGCTGTTCAAGCGACTTGTTCCAGATATGCGTGACCAAAGAAAGTAAATCTCGCGTCGCTCTTCCTTAACGGAATCCGTATGTCTTTCATTAAGTAATTTTGATGACTATAAGCTCATAATATCAAAATTATTATATTTCTCAAATACTTTAGAAACAATTGACAAAATTGATATAGATCTGTAGTTTCTTGGATCCGTTTTAGCACCTTTCTTTGGAACTGGCTGTACACTAGGTAGCCATTTTCCACATATCAGGAAAAATCCCTTTCTTATATGACAAATAGAAAATTTTAGTGAGGACTGGTGCTAACTCCTTAGCTGTTTTAAGGATAATTAGAGGAATACTATCAGGTCCAGATGCCTTATTAATATTAATTTGAAAAAGCATTTTGCGGATTATATTTTTATGAAAAATGATCCGACCCATTTTGTTGGAAATTGGGTTTTACCAATGTAGAATTTAACGAGAAACAGTTACCCAATAAATTAGCTTTTTCTTTAGGGTCAATAACAGGTATATCTCTATCAATAAGAGAAGGTGTAGAAGACTTACAAAAATTTCCTTGTATAGCTTTGGCGGCTTTATAAAAATTTCGTGAACCAGAAGGGTGCTCAGCAAATTTATTAGCTTTCGTTTCTATATTTCGTTTGACTCAATATTTTACTATAACACATATTTGCTACAACGTTGCAAAACTTACCTCTTCTACGTTTATTTTACGTGACGTGATTATGACACCCCACTCGACAAGGTCAAAAATAATTTTTTTCTAAATTTCCACTTTCAACCCCTTCATTTGAAAAGTATGAGCCGACCGCTATAAATTTCGTTCAATCTTTACAACATTGCCCATAACCAGGAATTTTTCCAATTTTTTTCTTGTATAATGTTCGAAGTTAAGGGGTGGGGATAGGAAAAAAACACTCGTTTTTGGCAATATCTAAAAAACTAAGCAGTCGAAAAATCAATGAAATTTTTTTTTTGAAATATTTTGATCTTTTTCGATTTTTCTAAACCAAACTCGATTCCTTACAAAAAACTTTTGTTTTACAATCTCCTTATCTATGTTAATAAAATATAGATAAAAACAAATATTTGAATTTGTTTTGTTATCAGTTAGCGTTGGAAAACAAATTTAAAAACTGTAGAAAATATCAACTTGATAGCACTTATACTTTGTGAGTAAAACGATTATGTAGAAATTCTGACGACACCGAAGTCTCACCAAAAGGGTACCGTTTTTACTTTTTTACTTTTAAGTACGGAACCCTAACAAGGGCTTACTGCTAAAAACTAGACTTGATCATAAAACAGTTCGACTTAAAAACTATAAACGATTTCATTCAATTAATATTGAAGGTAGACCAGAGTATTATTTGTAATTGGGAGGGTTTTTTTTGTGAGCAATTAAGCTTAAGTACATATTGTACATATTGGAAATTATGAATTTCGCAATTCGAAATCATTTTTCATTTTCTCTTAGAAAGACTCCTTTAGAAATTTTTTTAATATGTTTTGTGCCAGGATTCGAACTCCCACTCATCAGAAAAGAAATGCAATTTCCAATATGTGATCATATCGCTTTTTCGTTCGGCAAGCTCCGGAAAATGCCGTTTACCCGGAATCTTGTAAATTTGCTACCACAATTTTTTGTAGCTATGGGGGCTAGAAATTTGTTTTAGAACACGAGGGTAATCTTGTCCGACAAAAATTTGTCTGCAATTCTCCAGTCCGACAATTGACTTTTTGCCATGTTTGGGTTTTCGGAATCGACAATAGCAGACAAATTTTTGTCGAACAAGGTTAGCCTCATGTTCTAAAACAAATTTCTACCCCCATAGTTTAAAAAAAAAATTGAGGTAGCAAATTTACAAGATTCCGGTCAATCGGCATTTTTCGAAGCTTGCCGAACGAAATAGCGGCCGAATCGAGGAAAATGGCAGAACAAAAGTTTTTGAACTCGTCAAGGAAAGGCATCACTAAGTATAAAATATGTGGTAATCATCAAATGAAATCGGCATGGGCCCAGGGACTAATAGATGAAAAATTCAACTTAAGTAAAGATGAAATTATGAAGTTTCAATTTAGGAAATCATCTGAGCATGAAAATTAAAATATGGTTCGTCATCGCCGCTCTGGCTGGGCGTGTATGACACTAGGGATTTGAAAAGATATCTCTGATGAGTGTGAGTTCGAATCTCCGGCACGAAACACACAAAAAAATTTCTAAAGGAGTGTTTCGTTGTAATACTATTTCACTTTACAATCGCAACGCAATCCTAACATATTTTATATTACACTTAGAATGTCAATAGTAATTTCGGATAGGTTAGTTTTATATGCCATTTTAGGTCCATATAGGATTTATAGTTTACGAGATAATCGATGTAATGTCCAAAACACATCGTAGCCTCACCAATATTGTTCCGTATAAAAAACGGAACCCTCAAAAGAGTTTTTAGACAGAAATGTTGCCCATTATAGCTTGAAGAAAATTGGGTATGTATATGAAAACCATTCTTTTAACACACTTATAATTCAACGAACAGGCTTTGATCTCATATACAAATAGGGAGATCATCTCTTCGAGGTTGACCCGCTGTCTCCGGTGTATGGAAGGTATTTTCCGTGTTACCGATTTGACCACAAAATCTTCAAGGAAATCAAATTTTACTTATTTTGGCATAAAACCAGAAAATAATAGACAAATATTTTTGTTTGAAATTTTGTTGAAGAGCAACACACCAAACGTTTTAATGACTTGTTAAAAAGGCCGAGAAGACTCGGTAGTATTTTGCACCAAAGCTAAGCTTTATACTATGTCATAATTTGGGATCTTATATTCCCTAAACTGATAATGAAAGAATGATGAAAGTGGTGCTGGCGTAGTCGATTTATTTTAAAACGAAATTTAATCGTATATTATAATGAAATCAATCTTCAGAATCGGTTATAGCATAGTTCATGAACTATGCTGTTTATTTAAAAAAAAATTTTGGCCGTCAAAAATAAGGTGGCTTTTTGCGAAGAATTTCATAAATAGCAAGGGCCCGGGTAAGTCTCTTGCAACAGATCCGTGTGAGATCTCTGACAAGCGTGGTCTACAATCTACAGATGTAAACGATACGAGATCGGCATTCAAAGTCAGTTGCTGCCCCAATATCACTCAAACTTAACGTTTTTTAACCAAAAAAACAGGCAAGCAGTTCTTTTGAGACACATAATGAGTTTTTGACGCTTTCCGAACATGTTTTTGAGTCCATCGTCTTTTCGGATCATCGTATCAATCAAAGATATTTTTGGAATCAATATATTATTTTAAATTCGCACAGTAGTTTTGCCGAATTCGTTATCGAGGCGGTCGGTCGGCAGATAGACATCCATTTTTGGCTTATTTTTAATTTTTATAACTAAAAAATCGAAAAATGCAAAAAAGTGGGAGGTAAGATTGCGAAAATTTTCTCATGAATCTAACCACTTAGGTTTTTCGGACCAAAGTTATTACATTGCGGTAAGGGATTGATTAGCCGATTGACAAAGTGGTTGGATTTGAATCAGCCCTTTTAAAATATAATTCAGCTGAACACCCATATATAAAAATAATCGGGATATGTTATTTAATTATTATTATATTACTGCAACTTTGCTTCAACAAGCTTCTGTTGCTTACTTTGTAAATGTTTTTAACACATTTTCATGTTTACGCTTTACTGTTTAGGGCTATAATAAGTAAGAGCCGTTGCAATAATAACTTTTGTAGCTAAGTACTATACAGTTATTTGTTTCCCTAGGACAAAAAATTATGGATTTTGGGACGAGTAAAAACGTTGCGGTGCGACGCGATAGCGTCAACAGTTTTTAGTAATTTAATGCAAAACGTTTTATTATTGTGTATTTATTATAATAACATCACCTAGATAGCAGTGACTAGTGAGGTAATAATTTTATTACGCACTAGTGAGTTATGATATATCAAACAATCCAATATTGTCATGAAAAGCAAAATTTTCAACCAGTTCTTTTGTGGTGTGTGAAAGCGTTTTTGTTAGGGGAAAATAAAATTAAAATTTCAGCTACATCAAAGTTCAAAAGTTATCAATTTGTTGTGCAACATACTTTCCCCTTCCAGCTAAAAGCTTTAAATACTTTTTACATACAAAAGGGGTGTTATAATGAGAAAATTCAATCCGCCGCACTTCTTACTATTACCAAACTTCGCTCAACAGAATGGGAAGGGTATTAACTATTTATTAATTTTTACAAAAGCGTTTAATATAAAAAAAATAAAAATAAATGAATGGGAAAAGAGTGATGAGAACCAATCGCTGACCTCACTATATCTAGAAAACATCATCAGACACGACATAAGTGAAATTTAGAACTCACTGTCACTATTAAAAATAAAACTAATATTATTTTGAAATAAATATATACTTAAGCCGCAATTACACTATTGCAGAACTCTGCAATATTTCTGCAATAGTCGTGCAATGGTAGTGTGTAAAATATTAATTGCAGAAAAGTTTGGCAATGAACTCATTGCAATAGAGTTCGGCTAATAGACAAATTGCGGCTTTAGTTAAAAACAAATATGTACTAACAGAATAAAGCATAAACAATAAGCTGTTATTAAAAACTTTTACCGGTTTTCTACTGGACAGACAGTTTGAATAAAATATATTTACATAAAATAAAGCAAAACCAGTTCAGTATCTTCCAGATCATTATTGGTAACACATTTTGATTAACGTAAACATATTAGATAATACTTTTTTTTTTAAATAAAAATTATCTTACGTGTTTTGCTTTCTTACAGTTGCATTTATTTACAATTATTTTATCCCAGATTTTAATTACATAAATTTAATCTTATGGTCAAGTTCAAGACTCAAAGCATTTACACGTATATGGATTGTAAAGTGAATCAAGTTTTTAATTATAACCAATGTAAAACCAGATTCAATCGTATTAAATTGCTTATCTATCTACGCCCACTATATAGGAATTTCTTCTATATAAATCGAAATCAAATTCAATTTAACTACAGTTATTAAAATGAATCTGAAAGTGTTTTTATTATTGTGTTTTTTAATCGAAACAACATTAACAGTTGATCGAAGTGTATTTAAAACTTGCGAGCAAAGTGGTTTTTGTCGGTAAGCGTAAAGGCAGATTAACCAAATCCTGAAACAACTCACAATTTTTTTTTTAAAGGCGGTGCCGACGAGTACCACCAGGAAGTTCTCCATATGAATTTATAATTTCAACAATCAAAAAATCTCCACAATCGATTGCTGGCTATATATTGAATAATGAAAATGGGAAAAATTTTCTTTTGACATTAAAAGCATTCAAAGATAATACATTTAAAGTGATTGTAGATGAAGTGAATCCATTAAAACCACGATATCGTGTTGTGGATATTGTTAGTGCTAGACCATCAGAATTACTCACCATTACTGAGAATGGAGAGACCGAGGTGGTTGTTATTTCTGGCTTGAATAAAGCTGTTATTACCTCGTCACCATTTAAAATTGATTTTTATCAAAATGAAATTCATTCGTTATCGGTCAATGCTAAAGGATTAATGCGTTTTGAACATTTACGGAAAAAACCGTAGGTATTGTTTTACGATAATTACTATTATAAAATAAAATAATATTATTTTAGGACAACCGGCAATCAAGAAGGGGATGATGATGGGTCATGGGAAGAAGATTTCTTTACCCATCACGATTCTAAGCCGAATGGTCCTGAAGCAGTATCACTTGATTTTACATTTCCAAAAGCTGATATATTAGTTGGTAATTTTCATTTATTTTGGTCTTAAGACAACGAAAAACAAACGTAGTTTCATTGTAGGTATTCCAGAGCATGCTGATTCATTCGCACTAAAATCAACAATCGGAGATGAACCGTATCGATTTTATAATTTAGATGTCGCTTTTTATGAATTAGATAGTCGTATGGCTCTTTATGGAGCTGTTCCGGTTATATATGGACATGGGTAAACTATTTATAAATAATCAATTTTGTGTCTTATTGATTTGGAGTAAATTTTGTTCTAGCGTTGAAATTACAACTGGGTTATTCTGGTTAAATCCATCGGAAACATGGATTGATATCTATAATTCAAATGGATCAAGCAATGCATCCGGCGCTCATTTTATGTCTGAAAGTGGCATTATGGAATTTTATATACTATTAGGTCCGTCACCAAAAGAAGCATTCAAACAATATACTGACTTAACTGGTTCCGCACCATTGCCACAATTATCTACACTTGGATATCATCAAAGTCGATGGAATTATATCGACGACCAAGATATTGCAACAGTTCATGCTAATTTTGATGTGCATGATATTCCCGTCGATACATTTTGGTTGGATATCGAATATACTGACGAAAAAAAATATTTTACATGGGACCACCAGAAATTTCCAGACCCAGTTGGAATGGTTAATAATTTAACGGCAAAAGGACGAAATTTGGTAATAATTATCGATCCTCATATTAAACGAGATGACAATTATTTTTTCTATAATGATTTAACTACGAAAGGATTTAATGTTAAAAATAGAGATAACAAAACTTTCATAGGATCGTGTTGGCCAGGTGATTCAAGTTATGTTGACTTTTTTGACCCAGCTGCACGTAAATTTTATGCGGATCAATACTTATTAGAAAACTTTAAAACACAAACAAATGAGGTTATGTTTTGGAATGATATGAATGAGCCATCCGTTTTTGATGGTCCAGAAAAAACAATGCCTAAGGATAATATACATTATGGCAATTTGGAACATCGTAACATTCATAATCTGTATGGTCACTATCAAATAAAAGGAACTTTCGATGGCATCTCAAGACGAAGCGGTGATGGATATCGACCATTTATTTTAACTCGAGCTCATTTTGCGGGGAGTCAGCGCTACGCAGCAATCTGGACAGGAGATAATTCTGCGGAATGGGGACATTTAGCAGCATCGATCAAAATGTGTTTATCAGAAGCAGTTGCTGGAATTTCATTTTGTGGAGCAGATATTGGCGGCTTCTTTGGAAATCCAGAAGCAGAATTATTTGAACGTTGGTATCAAGCTGGTGCATTTCAGCCATTTATGAGATCTCATTCCAATATGGAAACAGACCGACGAGAACCATGGCTATTTCCTCAAGACACCACATCTGTTATAAGAGAAGCTATCAGGAAGAGATACAGCTATTTGCCATTCTGGTAAGTTTTTGAGTAACTTTTATGCATCCGAACATTCTGAATTTTTCAATATTTTCAGGTACACCATGTTCTACGAACATGAACAGTTTGGACTTCCAATAATGCGTCCACTTCTGACACAATATCCAAGAGATAGGGAATGTTTCGCTATTGACAATGAATATCTCCTATCCGACAGGTTACTAGTTCGTCCTGTTTTAGAAAAAGGAGTTTCGAAAATTGATGTGTACTTTCCTGCTAAAAATGATCAAGAATCAGATTTTTGGTATGATATAGATACATACGAAAGATACGATAAAATTGGTTATTCAACTATTTCGGTTGATCGGCATAAGACTCCTGTGTTCCTTCGTGGTGGTTCTATCATCCCAAAAAAAGAAAGAGTTCGTCGTGCCTCAAACTTAATGTTGGACGATCCTTACACGTTACTTGTAGCATTGGATAAAAATAATGAAGCAACCGGAACGTTATTTATTGATGATGAAAAAAGTTTAGGTTATCGATCAAAGAAATATATTTACATCAAATTCGAATATAGTAACGGTGTGCTGACAAGTAATATGATTGACGTTGATGCTTCATATCCAACAAAATCATGGCTAGAACGTGTTGTCATAATTGGTTTGACGCAACTGCCCCATTCTGCTACATTATCGCCATCAAATGGTGAAGCAAAGCAAATTGAAGTTCTTCATAGCAACAATTTGTCAGTAATTCAACCAGAAGTTAGTATGCGGGATCAATGGACGATCACTTTAAATCTTTAAATTAATTAAATTTTTTGTTTATATAATAAAAAAATAAAATTTTATAAAGAAAAATATTTCATCAGTTGAATACAAATACTAGCAGTAATTCAGCGTCAGTAACAACACACATGCGATACTATGATTTATTTTATCGATTTGATTTGAATCGACTTCGTTTTATTTTATGTTTGGAAAACTTATTATTTGTAAGAACAATTCTATTCCAATTTGTTTATTTGTTCAGTGGCGACGAAGTAAAAATTTTGTGCTGATTTTCCTTCTCTAGTGCAATATCCTTTTATTCTACCCATAACAAATTTTAAAATCTTATTTTATCTCTATTAACTTAACAAAAACAAATATCCCTAACACAAAACAACTAAAAATTATTTATTACAAAGCACATAAGAAACAAAAACAATTTACCAAAAATATGCTAAACGATGACATTTAATTATGGGGTTTAAAAGGATAACAAACAAAAATAAATGTTTTTCAAAAGCTAAAGAAAAACAAAAAGTTAAGTTATGCGTATTTTTAGTAACTTACATAACTGACCATAATCACCTTCATTAAGTCCTAACATTATTATATCCTAAATAATTTTTCTGTCCCATTATAATTTGCAATTATGTGTTTTACATTTTAAAATCTATCCTTAACCTATTTTAATGAGCGTTCCGGAGGGATGATTGTTGGTAATCTGTTTTATATTTTTGCTGCGTGAACAGAAAAATTGTTATATTTGAGTAAGACTTTTTGTTGTTTGTAACATTTTTTTTATTTTCATGACGCTTTTGGTTTTCATTTGAAAATGATACCAATCGAAACTTTTTAATCCAAATAATGAACAAAAAAAAAAATAAATGTAATGCCTCTTATGCTTCATATTTCCTTTAATCCATAACGAAACATAATCTAAATATAACCTCATGCATATATGACCGAAGAATTTTCTAATTAACATTTGCTTCAAAAGAATATTTCTCATCAACATTACAGACCACAATAAAATAGAAACGGCAACAAAATTATTATGAACCAAAAAAATTTCAAACAAACTTTTTAATAAAATGCATCCTTTTTCCCTCAGTCCATCGTTTCTTTCCTATTTTTCCTCTTGTTTTTATTTTGGAATTTTATAAAGAAAAAAAATCCCTCTTCAATAAAACTTTTAAAACTATGTAATAATTAATACGGAACAGTTTAATCGTTTGGATTTGAGAATTTTAATAGATTTCCTTCCTTTTTGTTGTTGTATTTCTTATTATAGATTAATTGTTGTTTGTACGGGAATAGCAGAAAAGACTGATAAGGTTATTTATTTAAGTGAATATAAGAAAATATTGGTTTTGGTGTTGTGCGATTATATATAAGTGAGTAAAATTTCGTTCTGGCATTAACTATTTCTTTCGGTTGACTTTCGTTACAATGGCACCCACATTTGTTTTTATTTGGTTGAAGTTCTATGCAAAAACTGAAGTTTGATTGAGTTTTTTTACTTATACCTATTTATTAATCATCTAAACCCTGCAAATGTTTCGGCATCTATCCCATAGTTGCGTAATAATGACCATCAACATGTAAACATTTGCCTTTTTGGTAAGCTTTGATTATTTAGGAAATCCATTTTATGATAAAAAATGCATGCAATTCAAATCACTGATGGCTACCAAGTGCAGAATACCGACACAGCGTCCCAAGGTAAACGGGTCTATGCCCCAAACGTACTCGGGACCCAGATCCGACCAAGAACCATCACAACAGTTTCGACGACAGGTGCAAATCCGTCTCTCCATTTTTGGGTAAGGAAGCAGCTGTCACTGGCCTTACTGCTTCATACTCCTCGTCATGGCTGGTATTGAAAGAAATCCGGGACCAACTAAAACATGACATTGTTCAATATGAAAAAACATTTTAAGGGCAAACATAACATCCATCCAGTGCAACACCTGTAAAGAATTTTGGAGTCCTTAACGAATCACGTCCAACAAGGGTTACACATAACTCGTATTCTTCTCCAGATGTTTCCCTTGCCAGCATGTCACTAATGCCAATTGCTGAATGGAGAACAGATATTGCATTGGGATCAGACCACGTGCCGATCATAATCATCTTAAGTCGTTCCTTTAACATAATTAAATCCGAGAAGAAGACCTATACTAATTTTAAAAAAGCAGATTGGGAAAATCTTACTAATTTTACTGAAATGGAATTCAGTAAACAATTTTTACCACTTGCCCTCTATGGGGAAAAAATTCAGAAAATTTTTAATACAGCCAAATCTTGCTTCTTTCCATCCGTCAGAATACAAAAGGTGAAACCAAACTTCCCACAGGAAGCTTGTGTACTCTCCACACATAGAAATGACATCCGCAAAGCAGATCCAGCTGATGCTAGAATTCCATACCTTAATAATAAAATGAATAAGTTAGTTACGGAACATAAACGTGATAAATGGACAAAGCTAGTGCTTTGGCACAAGTAAATGTCTCTGGAAGGTCATAAAAAGCTTAACCCATCCTCGATAACCAGGTAACAATTGCATGATCTCCTTCGATGATATCCCAACGGAAACATGATATCTCAACACATCGCTAAATACCCTACAGATACTAAATATCTGGAAAACGTCAAGAATAAGCCCCTTGTTGAAGCCTGGAAAACCTGAAGAAAAGGAAGAATCTTACAGACCGATCTCCATCCTTTCATCGGTCGCATAACTGATTGAAGCGCTTCTATTACCGCGGTTAACCGGATCTTACAATTTGGCGGCACATTAACGTGGCTTTAGGACAGCACATAGTACAACCACCGCTCTTTACAGAATACAAAACCAGATCAGTGATGGTCTGAACAAAAAACAACCCTGTGCTAGAACAATTTGTTGCACTCGACGAACCAAAACCGTTCGACAGTGTCGCACGCCGCACTACAAGATGACATCCTAAAGACCAATTTGCCAGGTCTTATAAAGCGCTGGTTGTGCAACTATCTTAGAGGTCGCCAAACATACGTCGAGTTTCGGAACTGTAAGTCCAAGATGAGAGTACTACGACAAGGAGTTCCACAAGGCGGAGTTCTCTCACCTTCATTGTTTAATCTCTACTTAAGCAGCTTACTTGCCCCACCAAAAGGAATAACCACCACGTCATATGCAGACGATTGCACGGTGCTTGCAACAGGTAACAACCTAGAACAACCCACCAATATCCTAAACACCTACCTTAACATCCTCAAAGATTGGTTCAAAACAAGGAAATTAAAACTTTCTACCGAAAAATCCACTTCTACACTTTTCACCACATGGACCAAGGAGGTAAACACAACACTAAGCATCTACATTGACAACATACTCATTCCTACAGTAAAAAATCCGAGGTCGTTGGGGGTAACATTCGACCCACTGCTTAAATTTCATGCTCAGTGAACTCTAGACTGAAGAACAGGAATAATGCATTGCAACCTCTAGCGGGTAGTTCATGGGGCAAAGATAAAAATACAATAATTAGCAATAAAACTATGCTGCACCCATATAGACACCCCAAGTTGCAGCCACGCACTGGAAAAAGTTACAAACAACACAAAACGCAGCTTTCGAACCGCGAACGGATGTCATTTGATGGCCCATCGAGATCACCTACACGAGGAATGTAACATACTGCCAGTCCGTGAACATAATGAAATGCTAACTAAACAATATCTATTGGCCTGTCACAAAGAGCAACATCCTTGTAATGATACCTTATCAAAAATTGAACCACCTATAGACACAAGGAAGACAGCAAGATGCTTTCTGAAAGAGGGGAGAGACCACCAAGTAACAGGTAAAATCGAGGTTACTTATAGAACAGGCTTAAAAACACTTCATACTAAAGCTACGGAGAACGTTATAAGGAACTACGCAGTACGCCCCAAATCGAGTTCTAAATAGAAAGTCACGCATCCTTAACAACTACATGAGCAGAGTTATTCCTGAAATTGTTGATAAGTGTCCCGCATGTGAGGGCACACCGCACGATGTAGACCACCTATACAGATGCCCTGAAAATTCAACTAACCTGACGAAGGAAGATTTGTGGTACCGCCCAAGAGCAGGAGCAGAGTTCCTGAACCTGATCATGGAGCCGGAGGATTAGCACCAAAACCGTCGCTATAACAACAACCGACCCAGGAAAGATGTTCTTGTGCATCCCTAAATGATGCTCAGACCGTTGCTTTCTACAAACTATATTGAGTTATATTGAGCATTTTTACTATGAACATTTTTGCCTTAGTTTTATTTCAAATTAACCCAATAAAATTCTCTAAAATGTAATGACATCATTCAATTTCACCAATAACATTTGAATTATAATAATAACAAATAGTTAGTTATACGTCTGGCCTACTGCGATTTTAAAATTTTCAAATAATTTTTGAAATAATTCATGTATGTAGTATGCCAACGTATAATTCATAAAAAATATATAAAGAAATGAAAAATGGCAAAAAATTTTCTAAATTCGAATTCCCCTCGTTCGTTAATAAATTCTCATAATTTTTTGGATAATTCCTCAAGCAAGTGGTATTGATAATAGCTTTCGATACTTGATTTCAAAATGTTTGGCAAAGAATTATTGTGAATTATCACCGCCTTTGAGAGATTACTATACTACTGATAATTTCTAAACCTTTCTGATCTGTGACCAATGTAGATTTAGTCGGGAAACTAGACTGGTTCATTTTTAGTAACACAGCCAAGGTTACTACATAGTGTACAATTAAGATTATATAAAAATTTAAGCGTTGTGGAGTAGGAATTACAATATGTGACATAACAATGCATAAAACCCTTTTCAGACCTAGGTCTTACAACAACATACGTTTTAAGTATGACATACCGGCCAATATGTCAATAGGATGGAGGAAATAAAAATAAAATAAGAGGTAAAAGGTAAATATGTATTTTAAAAATCTGCAGGAAGAAAACAAAAATTGGGTTGACGAGTGTCCCATCCTCAATGATAAAACCGATTCCATAGCTAAGCGAGATTCTCACCGTTGATTGAATAGACTCCATCCGTCAGCACCCCTAAGATGTCACATTGATTAGTGATATTTCACTCCTATTTGGTATATATGATGTTCACTTATATGTCACGTGTCAATGGCAGGTACTAGAGAACGCCGGACCGGAGTACATTGTTACAGCTGTAGATAAAAAAAAATTAGAAACAAAACTGACCCTTCATCCTCACTACATCCAGAATTTCACTTCAGCATATGACTGGCTACCGTTCAAATGAGAGACAGGTTGTACATGATAGCTATCATAGGCAATTAAATGATTGTTTTAATGCTTTATGCAATTAAATGGTCGTTAAGTGTGATAATTTTGCCTTTTGATTTTCCGAAAAGTGTTATTACGAAGATGGAACTTAAGTACCACATAGTCTTCAATAAACCAAGGCTCCATAGAATCTTCTACTATGGTTGTAGTTTTAAAAATTGCAATATTGAAATTACATATAACGAATACGGAGCGAAAATCACTCAATAAGGGCGCGGGGTATAAGACTTGTCGGTTTTCAGCCCAAATTATAACCCATCGCCACAAACCATCCTCTAAGCAAGTGTTAGAGTTGCCTTTTCAGTAAATATTTAGTCGGAGCAATTGGGTTTCAAAAATCGGGCACGATATCAAAGTTCAAGAGAGAGCAGGTTCTGTAAGAGTTCAGTACAGTTCCTCACAACTGCCTGTCTCCAAATGGTTCTATAAGGAGGATGTGTATGATTTGAATAACAACAAAACATGACGTCATTATTACCAGTTTTCATAAGTATGTAATACAAATTTTGGATGGCTCGTAAGTAAAAAAATCGAAAGAAATCGATAGAAAACGGTTGAAAACGAATGGTTTTCTATCCTTTGCTATCCGTTTCTATCGGATTTAATCATTTTAAACGCATAGACTATATCTGCCAGATAGAAAACGCACCGTAATTTATCGTAACCTATAGGATTTTTCAGTTTTCGGTTTCAATGATTTTTCTACGATAGAATTTCTATCGTAGTTAATCGTTTTGAATCAGAAAATCACGATTGAATTTTTTTTTTGTGAAATTGAAAAAGTTTTGAATCGTTTTCTATCCGACATTACATATATAGCACCAATCGTAGCTTATCGTATTTTCCCGTTATTAGATTTCTATCGGGATGAATCTGAAATTTACGATTGAGATGTTTTTAGGAGAAATCAACCAATTGTAATCTATCGTTATTTATAAGATTTTTTACTTTTCGGTTTCAATGGTATTTTTATGATAGAATTTCTATCGTAGTTAATCGTTTTAAATCTGAAGATCACTACTTGAAATTTTTTGGTAAAACTGAACAAGTTTTGAATAGTTTCTTATCGTACATTCCATATGTAAAACCAATCGTAACCTATCGTATTTTTCCGCCATCAGATTCCTATCGGCTTGAATCTGAAATTTACGAATGGAATTTTTTCAAGAAAAACAAACCAATCGTAGCCTACCGTAACCTATGGAATATTTCAGATTTGGTTTCAATCGGTTTTTTACGATAGAATTTCTATCGTTGTTAATCGTTTGAATCTGAAGTATTTGATTGAAATTTTTTGGTAAAACTGAAAATGTTTTAAGCGTTTTCTATCCTACGTTCCATATATAACACCAATCGTAACCTATCGTATTTTTCCGAAATCAGATTCCTATCGGGTTGAATCCGAAATTTACGATTGAGATTTTTTTTCTTCATAAAAATCTAATAAATCTAACCGTTTCCCATCATTTCAATTTTCAGGCCGAGTTTGTTTAGATT
Organism: Diogma glabrata; assembly: GCA_963693315.1. NCBI lineage: Eukaryota > Metazoa > Arthropoda > Insecta > Diptera > Cylindrotomidae > Diogma > Diogma glabrata. The sequence goes on along the minus strand of OY856187.1, from coordinate 411,371,461 downwards.
TTTGTAACCTTTTTCTATCAACACTGGTTCATAGAGCTTAATTACAATTACCTATTGCTCATTTATAATCCTTTTGAAAAAGATTATTTATTATATTAATAATTGAAAATTAATTATGGACTATTGATATTTTCAAATAATCTGCTCAATACTTTGACCTTACGGATTCTCATCCGGGTCAATTTAATAATATAAAATAACAAGGCATATTAAATTTTGGCTTGAAAAATTTTATTAAAATTATTTTTTTAGTATTAGCTCCGAAAAATGATTACTTTTAGAACTGTTTAGAGGCCGCAAAATTGTATTTTAGCGGCCTAGTACTTAAAGTCGTTATGACAACACTTTAGCGGATTCAAAATTTGTTTTCATTTTATATTATAATTATTTTCAAATTATAATCACAATTGCTTTGATAAGTTTTGTTCAAAAATCAAATTTTTAGGTACGCAAGAATACAAATTAAGCAATAAATTAGAAAAAAAATCGTAAGAGCTAATACTAAAAAACGTTGTATGCAACACGTACGCAAATGGCTTTAGCAGACTCATCTTCATATTACAGACTCGGCTCGCCTCGGAGCGCCTCGTCCGGAAACATTACGATTCGTCCGCTAAAACCATATTTTGCGTAGTTGTTACATAAATTACTATTATCGTTTTACGTTCAGCAAAAATTTTAAATTTCAGCATGTATCATTAGTAATCGACATTTTATTTAAATATATCTTTTCATCACTGATTATTTCTATGAGCTTTTTATATATTTCTTCGATTTTTAATTTCTAAAATAAAATGTACTGTCAAATTCTCAAAAACAACCAGCCTCTGTTTCTAACTTGGTACCCAAAACGAAACATTTCCATTCATCACAATAAAGTCAGAAATTCTCAAAATAACTTCATTGTTTGTAACGGCGGACTATTTCAATTTTTACTCTGAAAATAATAATTTTCAAACTCAATTATAATTTTCTTAAATTGTAGTAAACGTAGCTACATTTTTCTGTACTACTGTTGACGGTTTAGTTATGTCACATAATATATCTTGTTCACGTGTAGTGGTTTTGCAAATACGAATGTAGTATGAGTGTTCACCTGGCGTTGTAAGTCGATTGCAGTGCCTCTATTGAAGAAATTTTAAAACTAGTTGACAATCGTATATATTTATCATAAGCCTTTATGACGCTAAATTGTTTTGATTTCTTAAAAGAAAGTTAGATTTTCGATATGTTACTGCAAATTTTAAAAACTAATTTGCAATTGACCTATGTCATTTTTTATATCTGATAGTATTTATTGTTCTGTTATCCATTCTTTAACCAAAAGATATAAAAAGCTCAAAAAGGATTTGCATTTACCACACCTTAGAACGCATGTTGTTGTGGTCTTTAAAGGTTTTGAATATCCGAAACTATCATGCTAGGATGAGGATTCTAAATTACGTTTAGGTCTTTGAATATTCGACGATACGACGCTTACGGCTTACTAGAATGAGGATACTAATTTAAGTTTTCCTTAGGAATCTATGAACCTTGGTTTTAAAATAATTATAATATGTTAATATTATTTAATAATTATAATATATTATTATTATTCGATAATTAAAATTATATAACAAATAATGTAATTCCTAATACACAATACATTGTATTAAAAAATGGCACCAATCTGTCAAAACATACTACGCTACGCTACGAAAGTGTTCACGTGGTCCGTAGTTCAAAATCTACTCTATTACACTCCACACATTTTGAATGGAGTTCAAAATACGCTACGTTGTAGTTTTTCTGTGTTCACCTGGCGGTTTTTGAAATACGCTACACTACACTATGCACCACGTGAACAAGATAATAAACATGTTTATTATTGCTGGAAGGGGAAAACAGAAGATCGATGGTATGATATAAAAGTGCGAATTGTTTAAAACATTTGGATCAGTATAATTTGGAAATTAAAGAAACAATATGTTGTTATAAAAAAAATAGATTTATTTCAATTTATTGTTATTTGTATTATTTTTCCAATAAAATTTAATTTAACTTTCAATTGTTTAAGTTTTTTTTAAGTTAGTATAATTTTGTAACTAAAAATAAAATTGTGATGTGGTTGAAAATAAAAATAAAAGTTATCTGTCAAACCGAAATAAAAAGTTTACATAAATAAATTCAAAAGCTAAGAATAAAAATTTTATTTGTGTTTTATCCTACTTAGATTTTTTTTAAATCACTAGTTTTAATTTCAAAATCGTATTTATTTTGAAAAATTAAATAAAAAATTGGAACCTGATAAGTCAATTAACAGTTCGTTCGAAGATTTGTCGAATGCCCATGAAAAACTAAAGGCTGAGGAAAACAAAAGTATAAATGAGGATAATGAAACAACATTTTTTGATGGTTTATGAGATATGGTTGGAAATGGACAACTTATGAAAAGTCGAGGGGAATTATGTGTCGTTAGTTATACAAGGACACTGGAAGATGTAACAGTTGTAGAGAATGAAGAAAATATTGTTGTTCAAACTGGTGATGTTATGAAAGTTTTTGTTTGTGATGGTAATTTTATCCATCCACATGTTGCATTGATGAAGGAAAACTATTACAGCGATGGATGTTGTTATGAATTACAACGTCAAGCCGTACTTTATATGATGGTGGAAGACAACATTCATCAGGAAAATAAATGTAAGCTTATTTTATATATTTTGATTTGTATAATTTTTGATTTTGTTTTCGATTAAATTATTTTCATGTCAGTAAATTAATAGTATTTTTCTGTGATACATCGAAATAAGAGATTTCCAAGTGATTATTTGTTTGTGTACAAATTCAGTATTTCAGTTTTAATATAGTTTTTGAGCTATCCGGTGTAAATTATATTAATAGTTTCTATAAAAGCTCACAATGCATTACATGTTTTTCAATTGAACTATAGAGTCATTCATTTTTATCGATTGACTATTATACTCATTGGTATGAGGAACTGTTCCTGCAAAAATACATCTTTCAAAAATAGGTCCTGGTGCGTCATCTCTTTGCACAATCTAGCCAACAATTGAACATAGGTTTTCACATCACTTTCATAAAGTTCTGTTCCTTAAGGTATTGCTCCATTTGTGGTTTTTGTAACATTCGGTGTTAACGAAACACGACCAAAAAGAGATTTACAGTATAATGAGCATATTTGAGTTTGAAGAGTTCTCTTTCTCTATATAACTATTAAAATTCAACCACTTTATTAAGTTTTCTACTATTTGAACATCAAGATTTATGGACTTTTGATTAATCTCTTTGACTTAAAAATATTACTTTCATAAGGAAATGCGGATGTTGCCCATAACGGGCAATTCGGCGTACAGATTCACATAAATGAATAGCACTATGCAAGTTAAATGTTGCTCCAGCAACATCGTTCTTTAATTGATTTTCCACCACAAATTGATAAATTCCAATTCGCATTGATTCAAAGCGGTTTGAGAAGTATTTATCTTAAAACAGTACGTAAACACTGCGTATCAACAGTACAAATGGATTTAAATGATATTTATCTAACCTTTAAAACACAAAAAACTATAGTACCAAGTCTTCGATACCATTTATTTCTCTGTTCACGATATACGATTCAAAACGATTGGTTATTCTACCAAAATTTGGTTTTTACGATAAGATACGATTAAAACGGATAGGAATAACCAGAAAATAAAATAATGTGAAATAACCCATTGAAAACGATTCAAAACGATAGGATATTGCACTAAAATTCGGCTTTTACGATAAGAAACTAACAAAACACATAGGATATTAACAGAAAATAAAATAATGTGAAATATCCCATTGAAAACGATTCAGAACGGTAGGATAATCTACCAAAAAACGATAGGAAACGATTAAAACGATACAAACATTCTATCGGAAAAAAACGATGCATCCCCATCCATTTTCATTCAAAAACCACATAGGAAACGATAGAAAACTGTTCTATTTTTTCACTAGATTTTCATTTCTATCAGAAAATAGCGATAGGAAACAGCCAAAAACGATAGAAATTGCATCCGTCACAAAAGGCAAAACGTAAGAGTCCGCATCCGTTTCTATGGGAAAAACGATTCCGACCCATTAATTCTCATTCAAAAACCGCATAGGAAACGATAGAAAACGGTCTATCGGTTTCTATCGTTTTCTATCATTTTTTTTACAAGGGTATTCTAGTGGTACATACTTTTGTTTTAGACGAACTCTTGGCTCGAGCATTATTTTAAAAATTAGTTGAACTTCGTTTAAAATCCTTTCATTCTATTGATTTGAACCTTCTTATTGGGCTTATTGAACACGAACAAACATCCTTGATCGTATTTAATTTATAAGTTATACCTAAAAATTTTTTTTTCATTTTTTATTTCAAAAACAATTAAAATCAAATTCATTTTCAAACACATCCATAAACTGTTAAATGCAAGGTATTAGCCCTACTAAACCTTTACCTTAAAATTTTAAGGAATACATTAACTAAAATACATTAAAATTTTAAACATTATTCATATAAGTAACAAAAAATCTATCTATTTTTTAGGGCAGTGATAATCTGCATGATCCGCGGTAAGCCCGCGTTAATAATTCACGGTGTTAATAATGCGGTATACGGCACACATAATACGGTGTGCCGCATTGATAATGTAGCTTATCACACTGCTCAAGCGTTGTGTCGCATTACAAATAGGTTTATATATGTATACATTGTTCTATTAGAACCAAATTTGTTGAAAAAATTATAAATATTATAAAATTAACGAATGACGCAACGGTATATTTAATGTTTAACTCTTATTTCTTTTTTAAGAAAAACCTTCACGAATTCAAGAAGAATAAAAACTCTATAAGAATCTGTTAAATATAATCCGTTAAGTTTGATAATTGGGGTATGTTCTTCTTACTAAAACTTCAAAATTAATAAAATAGATTATTGTGACCTCCTAACATTACAGTTTAATGATAATTCGCAGCTAAATGTACATAGAGTGGTTTAAAGTGTATGTACAGATTATTTTAATATTTTGGAAACTCAGTCAGGTGTTGATAATACATTGTTGATGCCGCGAGGTTTTCAAGTTGATGGGTAACCTATTGTTAATTTTATGTATACTGGTACACTAGAATTTGAATATCGTATGTATGACCGTTTACTTAGTGCAGCAAGAGAAATTAACAACAGTTCTTGTGAAATTACTCGAAGACTTTATCCAGCATCTAGTTTACCCGAAACAAATAAATTGGTTTCAAAGTATCGACCAGAACATTTGAACAAAAAATTGGGCCATCACGCATCCGACAAAAAGTGGGCCATCACGAATCACACTTGGAAAAAAATCGACAGTAAAACAAAGTGTGCTTTAAATGCTAAGGAAGATTATAACCGGACCATGGTTATGTTTGAAATGTGATAGTTGACAACCAATTTCATCTTACAAAAGTCACAAACAAAAGATTGAACCACGTATATGTTAAGATTGTGAATGGAAAGCAAATAAAAAAGATGAATTAGTGGATCATTATTTAACGTCATCCGCGATTCAAAATTCGGGGCCATTCAGATCTCTATCATCTTTAAGATTTTTCAAAAGAAATGTTGCTTTATTCTCACATGAAAACATTTCATAAAAAAAAGCACATGAAGATGTTGTTATTGATGAACATGATGAATATATTCCAAATGATCCAAGTGGTGATGGTGGTTCCAGTAAAAACAAAGGTTGAAATTTTATCAATTATTAAGATCCCGCCCCAATGAGTGAAACATTTAAACCTTTTAGCAGAACTTCATCACAAATCAAAGTCACTCCAGATGGTAGAGTTGACACAGTTTCAAAAAGATGAAATTATGCCATAACTTCAAAGACAATCAGATTTAACAGATAAAGTTGTGATGGTGTTGGATCAAGACGATATAATAACCGAGTCTGCAGCAACTTTAAATAAATTAAATGAAACTTTAGATCAAAGCGATAACAGTCTAACAAAAACGACCTAAGAATATATCCACAAAGGAAATTGGTTGGATTTTTTGATTGAGATCAAAAACAAAATTGTTGAAATTGAATATAATAATAATGAAACACAAATTATATGTGATACTTTGCAAGATGTTCATATGCTAGAGAAAAATATCGAAGCTGATAAAATTCCTTAAAATTAAAACATCTGTGTGCTCCTTATGATGACAACACTACTGTTCTATTGCGTGAAATCAGTAATCAAAACAACAATAACGTTAATGATAATAGTAAAGTATCGGATTAATACTTGTGATAATGCTCTTGATAGGATTCGAGAACAAATTGAGCAACGCCGGGTTACAAAAAATCGAAGATCAAGAACAACATAGTTTTCGTGATGATTATAATAAAAGTACTTTCGATTCAGATAGAAGTAGTTTATATAATATCCATGAAGAAGACAATACACATATTATTTCAAATACACCATATCCCACCTCGAGTGAAATACGCTAAAAATAGGTAAACCAACATAACTCTATACTATATAGTTTACATATGTATTAATATTCTGAACAAAATATCTCATCTCAAATTCAAGATGCAAATGTAAAAGCAATTGTTCAACGAAACGTTGTAAATGTCGGCAATTCAGTAAAGCATGTCTTAATTGTAGCTGCTCGACAGCTTGCGTTAATAAAATAGAATTCAAAGATGAAGAGGTTCATGAAGAATCCCCGAAAAAAAACATTAACAAACTTAACTTATATATGCGAGATGTCAACGAAGATGAAGAAAATGAACATACCCCTTCAAAACAAAAGAAGTAGCATATAATGTGATACAACGCTTGAGCAGTGCGATAAGCCACATTATTAATGCGGCACATCGTAGTGTGCGGTATACCGCATTGTTAACGCGGTACACCGCGGATCGTGCAAATAGTCACTACCATTTTTTAGATATTTAACTATAAATATTAAATTATAAGAAGCAAAAATTGCATTCTAATCATTTTAAACGTCGTCTTCTACACCGGACATCCACTTACCAATATCTTTTTTAATTGGAGCTTGGGTATATTCCTCAATTAGTTCTCTAAATATCAAAGGATTTACATTTTTACTTATTTTATATAAAATAAACCAATCACCAAGTCTCCCGCCCTTTGTGATAAATTTTAATAGTCTCATATCAATTGAACGGGCTTGTGCTTGCAAAATACTTAGCCGATACCGTGGAAAAATGCAAATCAATATTTTTGAAATACAGTTCAAAGCTGAAAATTAATATAATGACACTTAATCAAAAAAAATTTTATTAGAAATTTTTTACCTGAGATTATGAAAACTATTACAAACCAGAACCATACAACAGCAAATATTTTTTCATTTAAAATATTTAATGGCAATATGCATAACGCATCTCTTTTCTCGATACTTCCTGATGGTCCATAAAAATGCATTTCACATTTTGCTACTTTTGGAAAAACCTGTGATGTGTATAAATCCCACTTCTGATACCCAGCACCAGAAAATATAACATTTATTGCTGCTGCATAATTTACAAGGAATTTTGAGAAGACCCAGTTGAGGAATAAAATGTTAACCACCTAAATAATTTTTATTAGATTTTGGTGAAAGAAATATAATTACATGTATGTATATACTTACAACAACGCAAAAGTTTAATATTTCGCACAAAATAAAAGAAAGTGCATACACAGTTTTAGAAAAATAACTTTCCGTTTTTAAATAGAATAATATCACATTTTTTGAATTGGTGTCCCATTGTGCAGTTATGATGGGACGCGCTAGAAAAATTTGAGGATTTTGCATTAAAAATTCTAAATAATTTATGCTAAACTTACCAATTTTACCACAAAGTGATGACAAACGTCCGCCTTCAATAGATTTCCAAATAACCGCAGGGATTGAAAATAAAATACTTTGAAATACCAACACAAATGGAACAAACTGATAGTATTTTTGATAATTTCTTTCGTCCTGTGGAATATGTCCTGCTTTCACTCCGGTATATAATTCTTTTTGAAGTGAACCTAAAACGTTAAATTATAAATTATTTTATTTAAAATCATTAAAATTGAAAAGAAACGAAATTAACATACCATCATTATCTTTGTTACTAATAAAGGTTCCAAATATCCAGCAATATGTTTCCATTATTCTTTTTATATTTGAATCACATAAACAATCAATGTATTGTCCGAAAAAGTTGGTCGCGCAAACTATTAACGAGAATCCTAATAGCAATGCAACTGTTAGTTTAGAATGTAATTTAAATATATTATTATATATATCAACATTTTTTTTATGAAAAAAGGATAATAATGGTTTTAGTAACATATACAGCATTTTGTTTAAATAAATTTTACTTTTCAGACAATTTAATTGTTTGGTCAAGTAACACGAAATGCGTTTATTGGAATAACGGTTCTACAGAAAGATTTTTTCCCGAATGTGATATTTTAGTACTGCAAGATTAAAATTTTAATGAATTGACAAATAGCTCAATTGCTGAGTGGTTCTGAGCAACATAATTACTAGGCGCGTTTTTGTTTCTCGATTTAAGTTTTGACCTCAGAGCGGGCAAAACTCTTTCAGTTTTGCATTTTTTTTTGTAGTTTTGCATTTATTTTTTCAGTTTTGCCTTAAAATACTTGAGAATCGAACAGAAAAAGGTCACGTTTCTTGTATCTGTCAAATTTGTTTAACATAATAATGGAATTCAATTTTTAAATGTATATTATTTTTTCTATGCGAAAAGTAAACTCACTAGTGTAAAAAAATAACAAATTAGAGTTGCTATGGTTTTTCATATAATTTTACAAAGTATTTTCAACAACGTAACCATGAAAAAATAGAATATGAATTTTGAATGTTTTGTTGTCGATTTATAGCTTTATAATTTATAGTAAATATCGATTATATATTAGTATCATAGAAAAAATTGCATTTCCTACGCGAGATAAAAACGTTTTTCGTTCGTAAACATGTCTCACTCGACGCTAGCGCGTCTCGTGAACAAATGTTTACTCACGAAAAAAACAATGTTTTCATCTCTTGTAGGAAAATATACTAATTTTTAAACTATTTAAATATTTTTATTTAAGAAAATTACATCATTTGAAATATATTTTTTCTTATTTTTTATAACATATTAACATATTATACAATGCAACATTTTATTTATTTGAATAACATATTCACAAACAATTTACAATATAAAAATTTATATTAAAAATAAAAATTTACAATAAAAATAAAAATTTGCACTAAAAAAAATAAAAGTTTATAATAAAAATAAAAATTTACAATAAAAAATAAAAATTTACACTAAAAATAAAATAAAAATTTATAATTAAAATAATAATTATATTTAATAATAAATAATAATTATAAAATTATAATTAATATAATTTTTTGCATCGTCTCTTGAGAAAAAGTCAGAAAATACAAAAAAATTGCCCTCAAAAAGTTTGAAACTTGCATCCAAATCGAGAAAAGAAAACTTCAACATTTTTTCGAGAATCGATCAGAAAAAATGTGAACTGAAAAAAAGTGCAAAAAAGTTACATTTTTTTGTAGAATCGAAAACGCTAACAGTGCATGTGCACAATCAAAACCCCCGATATACAAGCCTTCTTCATTTTTTAGCACAGAAAAAATCGTGAACTTGTAGCGCCATTTTGAAATTAAAATTCAATATAAAAAAAATTCAAAAAATCGCATTAACGCCAATAAGGCATGTAAAAAAGGTATTAAAATGGTGGCGCCACACAGCAATAGTAGGATTATAAACGTCAAAACAGTGTTGATTGCTCACGAAACTGGCTTCAAGTTTATAAAAAGTAAGTAAATTATTAAATTTTTTAATAAAATGAACAAATTTTAAATTAAATAATAAAAGAGCTATCCATAGTTTATTTTTATATATCATAAATAATATATATTAAACATATTATAGATTTAAAAGTATATTTACATTTTAGGTTATGTACTATGATGGGAAAAATTATTAAATTAACCGAACATAAATCTAAGCTGAAGAAAATTGGAGCGAAAACAACAGGGAACAAACAAAACTTAACAAAAATATTGAAATTTATTTCAGAATATCAGTAATTAATTTAGTTATTTGTAACGTAGATTAAATATGGGAGACTAACAACCTCGGACGAAAACTTTACAAAAAACGAATATTGCATCGCTGAACGTTGAAATACCATCAAATGAACTGAAAAATATACAATCGTTCAAAAAAGAGAAGTTAGCTTTATTCATTTCTCTGGACTTAATGGTTTGAAGATCGTATAGCGATACAAAGCCACAACAGCCCTTGACCATTTTTTCAACGAGGATAATGGAGTTAAAACTATAACTGCAAACAACGGGATCGAAGATCTATTGAACAGATTTATAAATGCGAAAATTAGAACGCCTCTTTCTTGGTCAAGAAACGTAAACCCGGTAGCGTATTTTGAAGACCACTGCTACGACTCTACAGTCGAATATAGTAAATATTATAATAGGTTTTATATCAATATTGATATAAAATCGAATAAAAATGAAAACTTGTTAATCAAAAATGAGTGTTTATACAATAATTACATACAATTTTCTATGACAGTAAACTAATGTCAAATTCTATCCTACTATTGATGTGTGCTGCCATCTAGAAAAGTTTAGTCTTACATGCCTTATAATGCCATCTAGAAATATAAAACTCTATATAAAAAAATTCAAAAAATTTAATCAAAAACACTAATCCAATTTGTTGCATATGGCATGTTCCTTGTTTTTTTTAAGATGGCGTGAATGACTAGGGCTTGTAGAATATCGGAGGTTTTGGCACAATGCATGAGATTTGTGCAACTATTTATTGAGTGTGTTTTTTTCTATATCGGAGAAGATCGGAGAGATATTTTAAACGTCAAAAAATTTATCTGTGTTTATTTTGCATCCTCGGATATATCTGATATATCTGTTCCATGTTTTTTTCATTCTCGGATATATCTCAGATCATATATTTTCTCTCTGTAAACTTTTACAGATATAACAGATATTTTTTTTTACCGACTGGAAGTCAACGTTTAAAGGATAAATTTAAAAAATTGTAGTTAAAGTTTCGATTAAAAACAAATTTAGATAAATTATTTTATAGAATTTAAATTTAATTAATTTTTTTTAATTTTTTTTTTTGGCGGAAAAAACTCGGAGAATATATTTTATATCTGACAGTTAATTATCGGAGGAAAAAGTTATACGATATATCTGATACAGATTTTATTTTATCGCTGCGATCTCTCCGATATAGAAAAAAACACACCCTTTATTACATATTTTTTAATATTATAGCACGATTTGCTAATGTAGCTGTAATGAGTGCGTTAATTATGTCAAGCAACCGCCACTGTCAGCTAACTTCACTACAAACATATTACAATTAGTTAAGCATAAACAACACCATAAAAATGTCATAAAAACATTACAGGCGAATAAATAACCTATATATAACTTTAATTTTGTGTTTTAATAAATATTCCTATTTATTACATGGTGTCAGGTGTTAAAATAATAAAATACAATTGTTTATTAAAATCTATATGATAAAAAGTTCCACTGGAAAGTTGAAATTAGTTGATTTCTCATCGGATTGAAAAGTTACGTCATCTACACAAAGCATTGTGTACGTGTGTTAATATAATATACTGGATGAAAATATAAAATATTAATCCGAAAAGATATACATTTAAATCAATTCATCGGGCGAAAATAACATTTCATCGGAATAAATAAATCATCGGAGAGTTATTTCATCGGATTATTTTTCAATTATTCGTGAAAACTGTCGCAAACATTTTTTTTTACATTGGGGCGTCATGGCTACAACTATAACAATGAGCGCCTGCCAAGCGAATTAGATTGTACAAATTTGGCAACTGAATGGTAGAACTGGAAGCTTAAATTCATGGTATACCTGATTTCCAGTGGAAAATCGGCTCAACCAGAAACAACGAAAATTGCCACATTCATTTGGTTGGTTGGCACACAAGGTGCTAACATTTACAATTCGCTTTTCCCAAATGATGGAACGACAGACGCACTGCTTGGTACACAAAACATCGTTCGACATACACCGGCTATAGCAGCCATACATTGGATGAGGTTCTGCAGGCATTTGATCGGCATTGCATTCCACAAAAAAACGCTGCTATGGAATCATATAAATTTAATGGTATTGTACAAAAGAAAAGCAATCATTTACTGAATTCGAAACAGAACTGCGTACACAGTTACAACATTGTGATTTTTCATGTACATGCGGTGTTTCGTACGGAGATAGAATGCTGCGGGATCGAATTATAACAGGTGTGTTTGAAAAAAAATTGCAGCTGAAGCTACTCGATGGTCGTGATGAAACATTGACAAGGGTGATAGAAATATGCAAAACATTCGAAGCAGCAAACGCGAACAAAGGCGTTTTGAACAGCAAACCGATTGTCTCCAGTATCGTTACGTCATCTGAATCGACTGTACACCAGGCTGTGCATGTCATCAATCGTTTTTGTTTTAATTGTGGTGATGCGTGGACACCAAAACATCCAGATGCTTGCAAGGCAAAGGCTCAAACATGCAAGTGCAGCAGCAAAATCGGACATTTTCAACGTATGTGCCGTCAATTAAAGTCGAAGAAAAGCGGCAACAAAAATAACTACAGCAGCAGCGGCCGCAGCAGCAACAACAATATGCAACAACAAAACAAATTTCATCGATTAACTGGAATGAAGGTGAGTCGCTTGAGAATGATAAAACATTGATACGCACTCATAGTAATAAGATTCGTAAATTTATTTTTAGAATAAACTCAGTGAATGAGAAGTGGACAAAGGAATACATTGTTGGTGATCGATTGTCGGATGTTGTGACATTCAAACTTGACTCTGGATCCGATGCAATTGTATTCCATTAATAGTTGCTAAGAAATTAAAAGTTCCCCTGTATTTGATTACAATAATAATTTAATTAAAATTTATGGTACAGTTGAATTAAAATGTATCGATAAAAGAACAAAGTCTATACAATCCGCTGAGTTTATTGTAGTTATACTATTGACAGACAAACATAATCCCGATTATCTTTAATCGCGATCTCAATTTTAATTATTGTAATCGCGATCTGAAAAATTTAATGACAGACACAAACACGATTACAGAATTTTACCTAGTTTCACTCAATGAAATATTCTTTAATGATTTCAGCATGCTAACAAACTTTATTTCACATTTGATATTTTAATAACATAAAAATATTATTTTGGAAAATAATTATGAGAAAACAGACTGATTAGAAATTAATAAAACTTTACTAGCAATAAAATAATAATACTGAAATCATAATTTGAAACTAATTAATATTTTTTGTTGAAACTATATGTATCTGTCAAAGCTTTTTCGTTAAAAATGTTTAAAAAATAGTTCTATTGACCTTACACGTTCTTTCTCTTTTTCGCATTTCACGATTATCGGGTTTGAAAAACAAGATTATGATAATCTAGTTATGAAACACGATTATCTTGAAAGCAGTGTAATCGTGTAGTGACAGACTGAAAAAAATAACAGGATAATCGGAAATTCACGATTATCTAGTTTGAGTCTGTCATGGGTATTACGCATATAAAATTTTGGCGTCAGTTTGATGCTAAAAAAATTGTTTATCAATAAATGTTGCCTGCTGCTTAATTTAATTACCAATATATACATAATTGTAAACCATATAAATTAAAAACGCAAAAATTCTTCAAATATAGAGGAATAATTAAAATAAAAATAAAATTTAATAAAAATTAAATTAAAATTTTTTCTATGTTTAAAAACTAGCTTCATTTTTAGTGCTAGTTAATATATGCGAGTTTTAATCCAATTTTATCGAGATTATAACGTCTCTGGATTACGTGAGCAAACATTAAATTATAGTAAACATACCATCATCGCATTATAACACCGAACCGATAATTGGTGACCCCGATGTGAAACTAATATGTTAATATTTCGTTTCAACAGGTATGTTTAAAACAATTTAAATTAAAATTAAGCTTAGAAATTTGATTTTTGTACAATAGAAATAAACCCTGGTAAATTTTAAAAGTGAAATATATATTCCTAGTGTTCGGTCGAAAATGCGATTTTTCTAGGTTCTACACGTAGCCATTTATCACGGAAAAAAAATCATATTTTTTGCTGGTTTTAAATGTCAAAATGTTTTGAAATTAGGTGACAGTAAAAATATTTTATTTTGGTTGTTAACGCTTTTGGTTAAGTGATTGGTGGTTTTGTTAATGCTTGCATTTTTGTGATAACTATTCTTGATAAAATTGGTTTTGTCACCCGAAGCTAAATTCTCATTTGTGATAAAATTAATTGAAATAAAAGTGACCTATAAAGTTTGACGTACCTTTTTATTTTTTTTGACTGTTCAGTCCGGTTTGACATAACATTCAATGAAGTGAAATTAGAAGTAGAAAAATTGACGTAAAATATCGTGATATTTTTTATACGAAACGACCGAACACTACCATTATAAATTAAAAATTTTTAAAATGACAACTGTTTGTAAATATCAATTATCTTCCTATTTTGCTTAATTGAATCACGTTGTGCTTTTCACAGTTTGGGTAAGGTGGCTCACCCTGATAACTGAAACCAATAAATGTATTTTTGTAACGCAATCAGATATATCACAAATCCTATATATCTCCCGATTATCAACTATATTGTGGCTGCCACACTTAACTCTATAAGCGAAACGGATATTTCTAACATAGGATTTTATCCTAGACGCTTCTGGTATACTCAACCAAATTTATAGTTGATATCTCTCCAGGCTCAGATTACAGCAACACGAAGAACGAGCTACAAAGCTAAATAGGGAAGTTTTTCTCGCTGGTTAACCTCAGAGTTACCACAGTTGATTAGCGATTTTATCGCTTGACTTGATTTCATAATTCTTACATGGCTATGGCGTGGAATCAAATACAGACCGTATGCACCCTTCGTTCCATAGGAACAGGAAAACAATACAGCAAACAATATTTCTATGTAGAATATTATTCCAATGGCGTCCGAAACTCCAAAGGTTGGGTTTATAAATTTCCAGTATAAACACAGTATCCAGAATAATACTCAAAATATTTCTATTTAAACGGTTTTATGTTTACGATACAGCGTTTCGTTTACAATTAATTAATTCTGTCACAAAGAAACCTTATAAAATACTATTCCTTTGAATCTAGAAAAATCGATGAAAGAACTTGTAAAACTAGAAAAATCAATGAATGAACTTCTGTGTAACTCGTAAACTTGCAACTATCAAACTTAAAGCTGCTTTTATTTTTTTAGTTTAACAGTTAAGGTTCAATAAAACAGCATACCACAAACACCGCCTTATCAGTGATATTTTTATCCAAATTCACCCGAATGGAATTCTTTTAAAAACACATCACGTGGTATAGGATAATAATTTCACCGATAAAGGAGTGTATGTGGCGTGCTATTTAATTAAATTTGAACTATTAAATTTAAAAAAATTTCGTTTTCGATTTCAAGCACTCATTACCCTTAAATTAAAAAACATGTCTGACAACTTCTACTAAAAAAAATTTGGGAAACAAAACCCAAAACAATATCTAGTTACTTTTTGTGCAACATATTTGTACAAACAGTCCATGTACAGTCTTAGCTTATTTTTGTTAATTTTAATTTTCAATTTCAAACTTTTTTCAATTTTCGCATTATATATATTAAAAAAAAATAAGCTTTTAATTATGTAATACTAAAAACTTTGTTTCATTTGCAAAACTAAATGGGAAAAAAATTTGAGCTTAAGTTGATTGTTGAAACTTGATAAACGAATTTGTTGTATTGTATGGTATATAGGTACTCGTTTTGTTTTTATTTAAAATTAATTTTTATTTAACATTTTTCAACTTTTAAGGAAAAAAATGTTGTTTTTTTGTTAATGTAATAACAACACTACAAAACAATGAAGTTAATTGTAAAATGTTATTTGGAGTACAGATAACTGTTTTTTTGTTCTCTAGCATTTCGTGCTGCGGTTTTATTGTTGAATTATGAAACTAATTTTATTTTCAATATGGATCTTTTTATAGGGTAAAGGTAGATAGGTACCTGTTGAAAATTTTGTTCGAGCAACGAATATAAAATTATGTTATTTTTGGATTAAAATCCTATTTCATTTCTCTGTTCTACGGTTTTTAAATAAATCCTATTTCTTATTCCGAAAACGTATAGTAAACAAAAGGAAAAACTAAAACAAACAAGAAATATTATTTATTCTGTAAAGTCATTTTCCCCTGAGGTAGAGAAACTTTTTTTGTTTTTGTATTAAATTGTTCCACTGAGATGTAATGTGCTGTTGGTGGGTTATTAAGATGTGAAACTTGGTTTAATTCTTCTTTTAACTTAAATCGAAAATTTTTTGTTTTGTTTAAAATTTTTTATTTGTGATTTATCTTCCAAGTGAGTACAGCAAATTGGACATTATACGCAGGAAATTGGTTTTTTTTATCTGGCTTCACAAATCATAGATATTTGTTTGTACTATTAGTGTGGTTGTCAAATTTATCTAGCAGCTATCTGTTTCAAATACGTATTGTAAAAGTTATGTTATATTAATATTGATTATCTACAAAAACAATTTAAAGATAAAATTGTTTATAACAACCTGTATTATGACTTTGGAGTAGTATTTTTAGGTTAATTTATGATTTAACAACACTATTTCTTCTCTGAGCTAAAACGGTAGCGACAAACAGATTTGACGGCTTTCTAACAATAATCACAATGTTTTAACGGATGAGTCAGCTTTTTACGATTTTTTTAACAATTAGGAGAGCCAATCACAAGCCAAATTAAACTTCTTATAAAACAAAAAAGTATCGCTGGCGTTCGTCTTGCAGTGAGCGTTTAGCCAACTGCCGATCCATCCATGCAGAAGTTAACAATACTTCTATTCATAACTGCTTCACTTACCAAATCCATAAAATCCAAATCGATAAAATAAATAAGTTGTTAGGAGAGTTTTATGAATGAAATCATAATATTGCTTGTGTGTTTAATGTTAGTGACGCTGGGTTTTGCTGGCAGTTATTGCATTCAACTGTTGTACTGATTTTCAACCATAAAATAATAGTTTTTATTTCGAAAGAATTTAACCGGTTCACATATTTTAATTTACAAATTTTTATTTTTTAGTATATTAACAAAACATTTAATTAATTTACAAATTTAATGTGATCGACCATTGATCCCGCGTGCTAACTCCTGGTTGAATCACTGACAAATTGTTGCTATGAAGAACTTCAATTTGTTTTGCTTCACCACTTGATGACAATAATGTAGCAGAATGGGAAAGTTGCGGCAAACCAATTATGACAACACGTTCTATCCATGATTTGGTTGGATATGAAGCATCAACGTCAATCGTTTTACTTGTTAGCACACCGTTACTATATTCGAATTTGATGTAAATATATTTCTTTGATCGATATCCTAAACTTTTTTCATCGTCAATAAATAATGTTCCATTTGCTTCATTATTTTTATCCAATGCTACAAGTAATGTGTAAGGATCGTCAAACATTAAATTCGAAGCACGACGAATTCTTTCTTTTTTTGGGATGATAGAACCACCACGAAGGAACACAGGAATTTTATACCGATCAACCGAAATTGTTGAATAACCAATTTTATTGTATCTTTGATATGTATCTATATCGTACCAAAAATCTGATTCCTGATCGTTTTTAGCAGGGAAGTAGACATCGATTTTCGAAACTCCTTTTTCTAAAACAGGACGAACTAATAAGCTGTCGGATAGGAGATATTCATTGTCAATAGCAAAACATTCTCTGTCTCTTGGATATTGTGTTAGAAGTGGACGCATTATTGGAAGTCCAAACTGTTCATGTTCGTAGAACATGGTGTACCTAAGAATATTGAAAATTCAGAATGCTACATAGCATTAAAATTGCTTGAAAACTTACCAGAATGGCAAATAGCTATATCTCTTCCTGATAGCTTCTCTTATAATTGATGTGGTGTCTTCAGGATATAACCATGGTTCTCGTCGGTCGGTGTCTATATGCGAATGAGATCTCATAAATGGCTGAAATGCACCAGCTTGATACCAACGTTCAAATAATTCTGGTTCTGGATTTCCAAAGAATCCACCAATATCTGCTCCACAAAATGAAATACCCGCAACTGCTTCTGATAAACACATTTTAATGGATATAGCCAAATGTCCCCATTCCGATAAGTTATCTCCTGTCCAGATTGCTGCATAGCGCTGACTACCCGCAAAATGAGATCGGGTTAAAATAAATGGTCGATATCCATCACCACTTCGTCTTGAGATACCATCGAAAGTTCCTTTTATATGATGGTGACCATACAGGTTATGAATGTGACGATGTTCCCAACCTCCAAAATGTATATTATCCTTATACATTGTTATTTCTGGTCCATCAAAAACGGATGGCTCATTCATGTCATTCCAAAACATAACGTCATGTGTTGTTGTTTGAAAGTTTTCTAATAAGTATTGATTTGCATAAAATTTACGTGCAGCTGGGTCAAAAAAGTCAATATAACTTGAATCACCTGGCCAACACGATCCTATGAAATCCTCGTTATCTCTATTTTTAACATAAAATCCTTTCGCAGTTAAATTATTGTGAAAAAAATAATTGTCATCTCGTTTAATATGAGGATCGATAATTATTACCAAATTTCGTCCTTTTGCCGTTAAATTATGAACCATTTCAACTGGGTCTGGGAATTTCTGGTGGTCCCATGTAAAATATTTTTTTTCGTCTGTATATTCGATATCCAACCAAAATGTATCGACGGGAATATCATGCACATCAAAATTAGCATGAACTGTTGCAATATCTTGGTCGTCGATGTAGTTCCATCGACTTTGATGATACCCAAGTGTAAACAATTGTGGCAATGGTGCGCGGCCAGTTAAGTCAGTATATTGTTTGAATGCTTCTTTTGGTGACGGACCTAATAGTATATAAAATTCCATAATGCCACTTTCAGACATAAAATGAGCGGCGGCTGCATTACGTGATCCATTAGAGTTATAGATATCAATCCATGTTTCCGATGGATTTAACCAGAATAACCCAGTTGTACTTTCAACGCTATACCAAGATTTAATCTTCTATCAATAAAACAGAAAATAGGTTATTTATAAATAGTTTACCCGTGTCCATAAATAACCGGAACAGCTCCATAAATAGCCATACGACTATCTAATTCATATGGAAAAACATCTAAATTATAAAGTCGATAAGGTTCATCTCCAGTTGTTGATTTTAATGCGAATGAATCAGCATGCTCTGGAATACCTGCAACGGAATACATTTGTTTTTCATTTTTTGTCATAAAAACAAAATAAATTAATATTACCACATAATATATCAGCTTTTGGAAATGTAAAATCAAGCGCTACTGCTTCCGGCCCATTTGGTTTTGAATCGTGATGGGATAAGAAATCCTCTTCCCATGATCCATCATCTTCCTCTCCTTGATTACCCGTTGTTCTAAAATAATATTATTTTGTTTTATAAAAGTAATTATCGTAAAACAAAACCTACGGTTTTTTCCGTAAATGTTCAAAACGCATTAATCCTTTAGCATTGACCGATAACGAATGAACACCGTTTTGATAAAAATCAATTTTAAATGGCGACGAGGTAATAACAGCTTTATTTAAACCAGAAACAACAACCACCTCGGTCTCTCCATTGTCAGTGATGGTGAGTAATTCTGATGGTCTAGCACTAACAATATCCACAACACGATATCGTGGTTTTAATGGATTCACCTCATCTACAATCACTTTAAATGTATTATCTTTGAATGCTTCTAACTTCAAAAGAAAACTGTGTCCATTTTCGTTATTCAATATATAACCAGTCATGGATTGCGGCGATTTTTTGATTGTTGAAACTATAAATTCATATGGAGAACTTCCTGGCGTTACTCGTCGGCACCGCCTTTAAAAAAAACTTTGTGAATTGTTTCAAGATGTGGGTAATTTTTCTTTACGCTTACCGACAAAAACCACTTTGCTCGCATGTTTTAAATAATGTTCGATCAACTGTTAATGATGTTTCGATTAAAAAACACAATAGTAAAAACACTTTCAGATTCATTTTAATAACTGTAGTTAAATTGAATTTGATTTCGATTTATATAGAAGAAATTCCTTATCTTAAGTGGAAGTAGATAAGTCACATAAAACGATTGAATTTGGTCTTACATTAATTATAATTAAAAACTTGATTCGCTTTATAATGCATATACGTTTCCACGCTTTGAATCTTGAACTTGATCATAAGATTAGTTTGTGTAATTACAATCTAGGATCAAATAACTGTAAATAAATGCAACAAGATAAAAGTAAAACACATGCAAAGAGTTTTATCTATTATGTTTTCGCTAATCAAATTGTGTTACTAATACTCATCTGCATGAAACTGAGCAGGTTTTGCTTTATTATAAAAAGGGTAACCCAATAAAAGTACACAATTTAATTTAAAAATAAAACGCTGGTCTAGAGGTTTGAGCTCTTGAGTGAGCTGAATCTTGTATGTGTGACGGTGGAGGTCTTTTGTGAAAATTCTCTGCGTACTATTGCGTGAAATTTGAAGTTGTTGTGAACGATGCCGAATTGTTTACAGCAGAAATATTTTCGAGACACCGGCCGGTACGCGACGCGCAGGAGACTAATAACTTATAAGCAACCCAGTTTCATAAAATTTATTGTGTAGCGCTCCATTTTTAAGATTTATTATAATCATTGATGCCAGTTGTCAAATTTCAAAGCTCCAACCAGCAATGAAAAAAAGTTGTTAAATTTAAATCGTGTACTTAATCGTGTACCTTTGGGTCATCCTTTACAAATATATTTCATACAAATTGTTTGCTCATTAGTAAATCGGTAAAAGTTACTAATAACAACTTTATCTTTATGTTTTATATTGTTAGTATATTTGTTTTTATCTGACTTATTATTTTTACTAAAAAGTAATATTAATTTATTTTTATTATTGACACTATCTTCTAACTAAGGAACCATAGAGTGCCGTGTCTTTGTTGGTGTTTTCTAGATATTGCGTAGTCACGATTGGTTTAGATATAGCATTGGTTATCGTCTTCTCGTACATTAAATTTGACTCATTTTTTAGGTAGATTTCATATAAAAATTTACCACTTGTAATGTGAATAGCTATAATGACCGGTACGATCACGGTCGCATTAGGTGAGCTAGATCGAAAACGGTTGGAACTGAAAATGTGAGTTTTATTTGTATCTTGGTTAAGTTCAGTCATCAAAATCCGGCACATAGTTAAGAAACTAGAGGTCTTTAACTATAACAAAAATTGAATTTCTAAACTCATTATAACGGCCATTAAATTATTTTTCAAAAATTATTAATTTATAATCTTAGCAAATATGTCTTTTAATTTCTTTAAAAGATAAAAATATAATAATAAAAAATATATACGGCAATGCCTAAAAAGTTTATTTCACCAGAGAAAAACTGAAACTGTACTGAAACCATACCATATCTGGCAATATTTAAGAAATCAAGCCTAATTTTCTTGCTGATCCAGCGGATGGCACTGATTCAAGTATAGTTTGCGGATATTAAAAGCTATCAACAACAAATATCTTTGAACAGTGTCATGTGCCTTCAACGTATTGGCAAAAAATTAATTTGCAAATAATTCAACGGTGGTTTCACCCCCAGTGGAAACCAGGAAACGTAGTAATATCATTCAACGGTATTTCAATGACCAACAACAAGAAATGCACTAACAAATTTATTCGAATGTTCACTTCACGTTTACGAACACCTCTAAAACTCTAGATCCAAATGGCGTGTAATCAATTAAGCTGAAAAACTTATAAGTTATATGCGTTATCAGAAGTTCGGGTTTTGCATGTCTGTTTAGCTACTCCACCAATAGCCTAGACAACTGAAACAAACATCGTGGTCAAAACCATAAACAGTACGAACGCTGCACTGTGTGGCGACTGTGTTCATGGAGAGCGCTTAGTAATTCACAAGATGTGTGTTATCCTGTGTGATGTACCCTATCTCACCTGATATTTCGTACTAAGTGGAAGTATCATCAACAGAGTTCAATTATTATTATGAATTTATTTTATCCACGACTGCTATAGAATATATGTTTTCCATATGTATGTCTTCCATTGTAATGTTAGACATTTTCTCACTTGTTGTAGAATATACCGATCGTTAATATTCCATAGTTCGTTAAGCTTTCTTCCTAACAAAATCAATAAATTTCAATCAATACATATAATTTTTCTTTAATTGTATAGGAAAAAACAGTTATACATAACGTATAATAAAGTTTAACCATGCATTCACAATGAAAAAACTTTTAATCATGAGAATTGGGCATTTTTTTGTTATTAATTTTTAATAGTAGAACAATGCTTTAAAATCTTATGTTTGAAATGAAATGAAATTTATAAGACAAAAATTAAGATGAGTTAAAAGTATTTCAAAAATAAATTTTTTTCTCAAAACTATTTTCATACAAACTTAAATTTCATGAGTAAAAGTTTTATCATTGTGCATGCACCGCAATAAAATGTTTATATTCATTTGTTTTAAATTTATACGACACAACATTGTACGAGCGTATATATTCATTTGTCAATTCAAATTAAAATTAAAACGTTGTTAAAAAAGTATCGAAAATGAATTCTCGAAGTCACAATATTATTAATTTAACACCACCAGAAAATAAAAAACCGGCAGAAATTAGTTCTTTAAATTTATTGCCGGAAAAATCCAGAAAAGTATACACAACGATATACAAATTTTTTTTAGAATGGAAAAGTGCAAAAAAGCAGATTCGTTTTAGAAAATATAAATGTTTTCCTTACTAACGTACTTGATGATAGATACCTGGCAACAAAGGTAAACACTATCTATATATATTTTGTAAAAATTATATACAAACAACGATTTATTTATTATTTAGGTTACTTTAATATTGGGATTAATGGGTGCTTGTCGGTGTAATGAAATGTACACAATGAAAACTTGTGATTTACAAGATCTTGGGTCAGCTTTTCTGATCAACGTACCAGAAACTAAGACAAAATTACTAGAAAATTTACAGTCACTGGAAAGTTTTACAAAATTTGTAAAAATTACTTAATTAAACGGCCATCTAAGTCGCATAGTAACAGTGAAGTTCTATTTTTAAACTACCAAAACGGTAAATGCACTATACAAAGAATCGGGATCAATAAGTTTAACAAAATGGGCAAAGAAATTGCTTTTTTTGGAACTACCCGATCCAGAACAATATTCTGGACACACATATCGCAGATCTGCCGCAACAATATTAGTTGATGCTGGTGGGGATATAACAACTCTAAAAAGACATGGTGGATGGATTTCCACATCAGTTGCCGAAGGGTACATCGATGATTCGATACGGAACAAAAATGACACAGCTAAAAAAATTGCTGATTCAATTTTAATAAATACAACTGGTGAAAAAAGTAGTGTCCAGAATAATACATTCGATATAAATTCAATATCGAATAACCAAAGT
This sequence comes from Diogma glabrata, assembly GCA_963693315.1. Taxonomy (NCBI): domain Eukaryota; kingdom Metazoa; phylum Arthropoda; class Insecta; order Diptera; family Cylindrotomidae; genus Diogma; species Diogma glabrata. The sequence continues at coordinate 411,347,753 of OY856187.1, read as the reverse complement.
AATGTATTCGATATAAATTCAATTCCAGGCATTAATTTAACGAATTGTTTCAACGTTACGATAAATATCAATAAATGATTTATTATTGTATTATAAATATTGTTTTATTATGTAGATTGTAGAAAAGGTTCACTCGATAACCTACTGAAAATTTTTAGTTTACACATTTATTAAAAAGTATTGACTTACGCACAGAAAATGTTGCATGCAAATTTAACGAAAATGTTTTTCTATGATGTTTTGATGTATTTCATTTTGTATATATGTATTAGTAAATATTCATTACTATGGTTTATAAAATTTTGCAGAAAACTGAAAATTATAGGAAATATTTTGCAGTCGTGGATAAAATAGCATCTTGTATTCGCTTAGGATGATGGTAATTCTTTACTCGGATGATTCCCTCCACTCACTACGCTCGTTTCGGGAAATTTCATCCTCGTAAAGAATTGCCTTTATTCTAAGCTCATACAAGAATCTACTATTATTTATCTCAGTGTTTAGTTCTGCTTAAATCAAATGAATTTTTTGAATTCCAACCCATATTCTTTGTGTTATCCATTTATCATACTTATCCAGTTCAATTCTATACCAAATCGAATGTTATCCCTTAAAAGTGTAAGTTTTCATTTCTATCCTTCAACAATTAGTTTTTATTACAATTATAAATTTTAAAAAATTCTGCTCCACTTAACACATATTTGAAATTGATCAAAATTCACTATCTATCTAAGGTTATCAAAACATTCCATTTTTAGGGATGTGATGAAGGGATGATTTTGTTATTATTATAATATTTTTTTTTTCGCAATTTTATCCATTTTTCATGATGTAGCACGAAAGTACAGCGAATATACAGATGTTGTGTAACTAAAACTTAAAAAATAAAAATACAAAAAAGTTTATATATATAAAAGCTTTTCAACCGTTATCATATATGAAATATTAAATATTATTGTGCCCTTTGAAGTTCACTTCTATAGACGAAAAATGAATGAAAAATATATACAAAATCCTTTAATTTTTATATAAATATATATTTTTCAAAGGTTCTACGTTTTGTTTTTTATTGTAAAAGTGAATAGCGGTAAAGGTAAAACCATTGATGTATAGTTTTATCGATTAAAAAAAATAAAGGTTAATCGGATTAATAGTTAAAGTATTTGATTTTTTTTTCAGTCGAGACAAATTATTGAATTTCAAAATATACATAATTATTCTAAAAGCTAATAAATTTTCCCGTTTTCCTTATTTTAAAACCAGTAAGGGAAGTGTAAAATGAATTATGATTTTCATATCATTGTTTTCTTTAAATTTTCTCTCGTTGCTTCTTCTATTTATTAAATTTGTAGCAAACAACCATACCACCCCACCATCGCCCAAGCAAAGTAAAATAAGTTGGTTATTTTATTAGTCAAATTTTTAATAGTATCAGTTGTTGGTTGTGAAAAAAAATTTTTTTTGAAGAGAATTAGAGAAAAAATATTTAAGGAGCAAGAATGTAAAATAAATTAACAGAAATGTAATTATTTTATATTAGTCAAAAATTTAAAATTAAGAAGGGAGATCAAAAAGTTTCATCGAAAGATAAGAAACGAAAAAAAAGTAAGCAATTTGTGAAGTTTTTATTGGAAATTTCTTAGTTACCCTAGTTAGTGGGGTCTCCATTATGATATTTTTCAGCACAATAGTGAATTTTTCAATGTGTGTGTAAGTAGATTACACAATAATTTTGCTATCAGCAAATTATCTGACTGATGTTTGACTAAAATATTATCATCATAGGTTTAACGAAATGCGAACAATTTTTTGTCGTCCCAACATATTCCTTAGATATTTCTTTTGTTTTTCATTTTCTTTTACAAATTAATACAACAAAGCATTTGGTCCTGATTGTATTCCTCTAATTGTTCTGAAAATATTGGCTAAGGTGCTAGCGTCAATCCTCACTAAAATCTTCTATTTGTTATGTAAGAAAGTTATTAAGAAAGAGAAAATATTCAAAATCATAAGCAATTCTGTATATCCACTATAGTCAATCACATTTCTTGTCTATATCTCATAAATTTGTAATTATTTAAAATTTTAAGAAATATACTAATTTTAATTACGCCGGATAGCTCAAAGAAAGCTATTATGAAAACTGATAACACGGAATCTACACACAACAAACCAATTATCGCTTGGAAATAAATCTCTTATGTTTTGAAAATACCACAGAAAAATACGTATTAAGTAACATGCTAATAATTTATTCAAAACTAAAATCAAAAATTATACAAATTGAAATAAAAATAGCTTACATTAATATGTTGTCTTCAATGTTGTTTTATCTTGACTCCCTTTATTTATAATTCCTGATGGTCTAATATATTTAGCACACTCATTACACGAAAACAGTGCTACATATTGCTATGTAGTGCTACGTATTTAAACTCGCATTCACATCTGCATGCACCACGTGTAAATTTTAATGTATTCAATTCTTTTCCCCATGGAAATTTATCAACACTGCCGCCAATTGGAAATCCATTGTAACCAATTCTTACAATTTAATCATCAAAAACTGTTGTTTTATTATCATCATTCAGCCTTTAGTTCTCCATGGACACTCGACAAATCTTCGAACGAACTTTTAAGTGACTTATCAGATTTCATTTTCATTTAATTTTTCACCATAACTACGATTTTGGAATTAAAAATGATTTAACAGCCATCACATCAGACAAACAAATAAATATTATATTAATATTTTATATCTTTTTAATTTATTTATGCAAACTCCTTATTTCGACATATAACTTTTTTTTTATTTTCAACCACATCACAATTTTATTTACAAAATTATATTTAAACAAATTAAAAAGACTTAAACATTGAAATTAAATTAAATTTTAATCATAATATTAATTCGATTTTTAAATAGGTATTGATCCAATACAACCAATATAACATATAATATCAAATGGACTTTAATATATATATCATTGGTTAAGTTTCAAAATTATATTACTCGAATTTATTATAAAAATTCTCATTTTTATATCAAATTTTCCGCTTCTGTTTCCCTTTCCAACAATCACCAATTTCTCCAACGTATAAAAAAACATTAAATCAACATGTTTATTGTTGAAATTGAGTGACGCAACTAAATCTCAACAGTAGCATACAAAAATGTTGCAACCTTTAATAAAATTAATGAAATTATAATTGAAAATGAAAATTATTATTTTTAGAGTAAAAGAGTAATAGTCCTGCCGTTACAAATTGCACCAACCTTTGTAACGAGCGGCTGGTTATCGGCCGGGACTATCATATACACCTAATCCTGACGTCAAAAGAATACGCGCGCCTTGAGTTTGTTCCGCCTAGCTTCAGTACGTGGGTTCGATAAACTTTATCCTCTGCCCTTTCCATATGCTGGATGCACGCGATAATTATTAGGCGAACTGAAATGAAGACTGAAAGAAAAGTAGTCTCTGACGACCCAAAGACGAGAAGAACAAAGGTCATCTACACCCTTCCATTATCTGCGACCAGGGCCGTAGAGAGAACAACGGGGCCCGGGGGAAATGAAATACGGACCTCTTTACATTTATGTTATTATTTTAGCCAATTAAATTATAATATCGCAAAAAATAAAATTTTGTATTTGTTTAAAAACAATTTTACATGAATGTTAAATATAGGCGAATTTGATTTAACAATTTGCAGAAACAACACAAAAAAGAGGTTGGCAATAATCTAGCTTCCCTTATTCCGCAGTGAATAGTCCACACATAGAGTTACATGATGGTTTGATTTTTCGAGCAAGCAATATCTTACTATCGTCAAGGAATACTTCATAGCTAAAATTGAGGGTGCTACCGTTGGTTGAATAGAGTTCATCCGCCAGCACCCCTAAGTTTTCACCTTGGCTAGTGATATCTCATTATTTTCACTGCTATTGCCAGTGGTATATGTGATATCTCACGTGAATTCGTATGTCAAAAGCAGGGACTGGAGAACGCGGGGTTGTCACACCCGTAGATAAAAAATTAAAAAAAAAAATTACAAATAAAAAGACATAATCCCTCCTCCATGCGTAAATTTTTTAAGTACGAATTTTGTGAGTTGTTTTTACTTTTTTATAACAATTGAGCTATCAGTGCTTTTTTGATGCAAAAACATCTATTATGTCACGCGTTAGCATACCCTTGTCCTTCGTTCAGTTTAAATTACTAATTCTACATGGCTTGCACATAATTAAATGAGCTCATTTTGGACTTCCGATGATAAATAATGGACTTGTTAACAATACTTGCTTGGAAATTCTTACTTTTTCTAAATGATAACGTAGCAAAGGACCACAATGACTAATAATTTCCAAAATTCCCAAGAAGTTACCGTTATTAGGTTCATCAATCATATCATGTTTCCGCTTAAAGCCATGCTCCTTTTACCTAAAAACAAAATATAGTATCCAAAATTCTTTTTAAAATGTGCCTCTATATTTTTGCTTGGCCTTCCATTTGATCGCAAAATAATTGAAAACCGGTAATCTGTCGTATAATTTTACTTAGGAATATCCTTGAGGATGACAGAAAAGAGTAAAAATTTTACTTAATATTCTTGCTAAATAATCGACACGGTAGGCAATAAAAGGCATTTTTATTGGAGCTCAAAACTAACCAATCTCGTTCAATTTTTTCTTCATTTGGTAAAATTTTGAAAAGGAACGACTTAGAAAATGGTTTATTCGAACGATCACAGGCACACAATTTAGACATTTATATATGCCCTTGACGAATCACATTTTCAGTAATTAGTGACTTTTTTATTTTAACTTCAAAACTAACATTAAAACCATGGCGAAACGCAATATGCTTTGGTTGGTTTTCTACTTGCGATGTACAAGTTAAAATAATCAGGAATTCTAATTTACAAACAGAATTAACTTTTGTTACTGAAGATGAGACTAAGGTTTAAATTTGGGAACCATTTACTATGTCGTGTAATATATTCTCCATATTAAAATTTGAAAGCGCGAATGGTTTGTGTTAATTGTTTTGTTTTTTTGAGAGAAAAATAAATATTTGTCATGGGTGGTGCTCAAAACCCAGTTGCCAATGCAAGCGGTCAAAATAGTATTAATTCAAGTTGATTTTTCAGGTCCTCCATAAAACAATTAATTTAAATTTCATCTCAATATTTTTGGTTACTGTTAATTTTTTTAAAATCGTACTATGCAAAATTGACCGCTTTTTATCGTTTCCTCACATTTGTAATCACATATGTACGGTATTAAGGGATCTATATATTACATGACCCATCTTTGAAAAGAAAAACTTCTTCAGCCAAATTAATTAAACCATCGTGTATTTTAATAATGGTAAGAATTTAGTGAAAGATACTTTAGTTTTGGTTAAAAATTATTTTTCGCCTATGGCCGAAGTCGGGCTCTTTTAAAAAGCCGGGCCCGGACGAACCCCCCCCCCCCCACCCGTTCTTGTCGGGCCTGTCTGTGACCATCAAATTTTAATTAAAACAAAATTGACTCAAGCCGAAAATTGGCACCAAAAAAAACCATACGATGGTTGAATAAATTATATATTGAGCATAAAAATAAGTTCTAATCGTTTTTGCAATTTATGACGCTAACAGCATTATTGGTTGCCTCATGCTGTGGTGACACTATAGTTTGGAACGTCAATGTTTAGGTTGTAAACAAATTTCTTTTTTGTCACGTTCAAAATATCGATTTACGTGCAAAATAATTTGGCAGAGAAAGTGCAATTTTTTGGCAGAGAAAGTGCAGCGGAAGGACCGCAGAAGGTCACGAGCAAACCAGACGAGCCCGGGCCGTCGATGCCAAAGCCGGATATTTATGAATCGAAGGCAATAGTCCAATTTGGTGGGATCATGGTGTTGGTGCTGTTAAAAGACGAGCAGACGCAAACCAGACGAGCCCGGGACGTCGATGCCAAAGCCGGATATTTATGAATCAAAGGCAATAGTCCAATTTGGTGGGATCATGGTGTTGGTGCTGTTAAAAGGAGGCGACACAATTACGTTGAACGTTAACGACGTAAATTGATGCGTTTGAAGCCAGCCGCGGTGAAAAACAGCTTAAATGGCACAATCGCCACGATAAGTTGATTTTTCAACATGATAAATCTAGGTCATGTGTTGGTTTTTTAGTCAAAAACTACCTGGAAGGGCAGTGATGGGAAGTTCTACCCCACTCGCTGTACTCACCAGACATTGTTCCATTCGATTACCATCGATCTATGCAGTCAATCCTGGCTGACCAGCACTTCCTCTCTTTTGAAGACAATAAATATTGGGTCGAAGACTGAATCGCCTCCAAGGGTTCAGAGTTTTTCATCAACAGAATTTGTTTTTTACCTGAAAGATGTATGAAGTTTGTAGATTCGGATGAAATTTTTTTTGATTAAATAAAGTTTTACTTTCTACATAAAAAATTGCTTTAAGTTCAGCAAAAAAACGATTAGAACTTATTTGTATACCCAATAAATAAATGAATTGTTGCACCAAAACTGATTGTTGAATAAACTTTTATAAATAAATGAATAATTGAGCAAATACGAAAATCGTTTCGTTTATTTCGAAACAGGTGATTGTTGAAAATTATTATAAATACGAAAATTGTTGCACCAAATTAAACAGGTTATGTGGTTGTTCAAAATTATGATAACTACAAAAATCGTTGCACCAAAATAAACAGGTTTTTGTTAAATAATTGTGTAAATATGAAAATGCTGCACTAATTAAACAGGTGATTATTAAAAGTTTGTGTAGCTACAAAAATTGTTGCACTAAAATAAACAGATGATTGTTGAAGAATTAGAATTATTAAAGAAATATCACAATTATGGTCAATAGAATGAAAAAACGTATCATTTATTACTGCCACCAAGAGGTAGATTTTGTACAATATTTGTTAACTGGTTTTAGGTAAATTAATCCAGTGTTGTTGAAATAGATTGTGTTGCCGTTAATGATGTTACTGTTGTGAAAAACCACTTTGCGAACCAGTTTTATTCGAATAATTAATTTAAAAAAATTCTAATCACCGTTGATGATGCTTGATGACCATGTTGATATCTGTTACTACTGTTAACCGCTTCCCTTTATTAAGATTGTCAAAGAGGTTCAGTCAAAAACAATAACCATTGATTATTAATCAACTAACTAATTTTGATTGATTCAACATAACTGTTAATATAATAAAATAACTGTTATGATTCAAAATATGTAAGAAATAACAATCGATCTAAAATACTCCAAACGTGTTTTTTTAATAATATCTCCTTTTTTTCAATATCGCTTTATGTTTTAATAAAACGGACACTGTAATATAGAAACCTGTGCCTGAGCTTGCAGTCCCCTATATATCAAGATCATCTTCGTTTGATTTTAGTAAAAGAAAAATGATTTGACATGATAAATTACTTCGGTCTAAAAGACCTAAGTATTACATTCTCGAGCCAAAAGTGAAATTCTTAACCTCCCTTTTTTGGCATTTTTCGACGTTTAAGGACCTACTAACCCTAAAAAAGCAAAAAAAAATTGTGTGTCTGTCTGCCGGCCAGCCAGCCTTCACAACTGACGAAATCTAGAAAACCGCTGAAGGGATTTCAAGAATTTTTGTTTCTAAAAATAGGTATACTCCATGGAAGAGCCGAAAGGACGATGTGTTCGATAGCTGTCCCGGAAGTATGTCAAAATAAGGAAATTTGCATATATTTTGCTTAAAAAACGTTCATTTTAAATAATTACGAATAGGAACATTGAATTTTAAGAAATCTTGATGGTCGGGATTTGTATGTGAGACCAAAAGCTAGATTATTGCATTATAAGTTTGTCAAAAAAATGGAGTCAAGTTTGTCAAAAGAATGATTTTCATTTTTTTTAATCAATTTTTTTGGAAAAAATTAAATTAATTATTTGTTTGACATGAAATGTGCGAACAGGAAATTAGACACGGAGATTTTAGATTTTTTATAATTTTTGAAATATTATTGAAATTTTGAAAAAAGTTTGTATTTTTGATTTTGTAAGACTTTTCGGGATATTTTTGGAGTTTTGGAAAAAGGTTTTTTGAATTTTTGATTTGGAAAAAGCTTCAAATTTTGATTGAGTTTTGATTGTGAGTTATGAAAAAATTTGTATTTTTGATTTTGTTATAATTTTTGAAATATTTTTGGAATTTTAAAAAAAGTTTGTATTTTTGATTTTGTTATAATTTTTGCAATATCTTAAGAATTTTGAAAAAGTTTTAATTATTGGTTTTATTATAATTTTTGCGATATTGTTAGAGTTTTGGAAAAAGTTGGAATTTTTGAATTAAAAAATTTTGCAATAATTTTGAAAAAAGTTTCAATTTTTGATATTGTAAGAATTTTCGGAATATTTTTAGAATTTTGAAAAAGTTTAAATGTTTGATTTTATTATAATTTTTGGAATTTTGAAAACAGTTTGTATTCTTGATTTTGTTTTGATTTTTGGAATATTTTAAGAATTTTGAAAAAGTTTGAATTTTTGAATTATGAATTTTTGCAATATTTTTAAAATCTTGAAAAAATTTAAATTTTTTATTTTATTATAATTCTTGGAATTTTGAGAAAAGTTTGTATTTTTGATTTAGTTATAATTTTTGGAATATTTTAAGAATATTGGCAAAAGTTTAAATTTTTGGTGTTGTTATAATTTTTGCACTATTTTTAGAATTTCGAAAAAAGTTTCAATCTATGATTTTGTAATAATTTTTGGAATATGTTTAGGATTTGGAAAAAAAAGTTTCTTGATGGTCGGGATTGGTATGTGAGATCAAAAACTAGATTATTGCATTAGAAGTTTGTCAAAAAAATGTTGTGAAGTGTGTCAAAAGAAAGATTTTTATTTATTTTTTTACCCATTTTTTGGAAAGAAATAAAATTAATTATTTATATGACATGAAATATTATTATTAATATTGAGAATTATGGCATTATAAGTTTGTCAAAAAAAATAATTCCAAGTGTGTCAAAAAAAAATGATTTCATTTATTTTTTTAAATCAATTTTTTGGAAAAAAAAATTTAGCTGTTCTATGACGTAAATGTAATTGAAAATAAAATTGGATATGGAAATTTTTGAATTTGTTATAGTTTTTGAAATATTTTTGGAAGTTTGAAAAAAGTTTGTATTCTTGATTTTGTTATAATTTTTGCAATATATTTAGAATTTTGGAAAAAGTTTTAATCTTGAATTTTGTTATAGTTTTTGCGATATTTTTAGAATTTTGAAAAAAAATAGAACTTTTGAATTTGTGAATTTCAAAAAAAAAAAATTTCGATTTTTGATTTTGTAAGATATTTTTATAATTTTTGCAATATGTTTAGAATTTTGGAAAAAGTTTGAATTTTTGAAGTTTTAAGACTTTTTGGAATATATTATTATTAGAGTTTAGAAAAAGTTTAAATATTTGATTTTATTCTAATTTTTGCAATATTTTTGGAATTTTGGGAAAAGTTTGGAAAATTTTTAAGCATTTTTGGAATATTATTAGAATTTAGAAAAAATTTAAACATTTGATTTTATTCTAGTTTTTGGAATAATTTTGGAATTTTGAAAAAGTTACAATTTTTGATTTTGTTGTAATCTTTGCAATATTTTTAGAATTTTTGAAAAAAGTTTTAATCTTTAATTTTGTAAGAATTTTTGGAATATTTTTAGAATATTGAAAAAAATTTGAATTTTTGATTTTATTTAATTTTTAAAATACTTTTCGAATTTTTTTTTTGAGTAGTTTGCTGATTGTATAATCTTTTCACTAAATTATGTTAATTTATGATCTGCTGTAATTTTCCGGCAACGTATTGATGTTTCGTGTTAGTTTTTTAATACATATCTAAACAAAGATAAAAGAAAAATACTTGTACTTTTACAAAAAGTTATGTTTGATGTACATCGCTGCCCAAAACTAAAAACCATGTCCTCATAAATTTTTTTGCCAAAAACTATATCAAAACCCTTAACCCAGACCGAAGTCTTGATATCTCAGAGCTGTGAGATTTCAGTCCCTCCATATTTTATTTATTCGATTCGAAACATGAACGACATGAACAAGAATTGAATGTCTAATTATGGATATGTTGATGGCTGACTTTTCACTTTCATTGAGTTTATATCTTATATATTAATACGCTAAATAAAAACTTTGTACAGCCTAAGGCTTTTTTATATTTTTTAAATTTTCACTGCTAACTGATATTAGTGTAACTTAGATTTGACAGATTTTTGGGATTTTTCCGATCATAAATAAAAAAGTTATAGACGAATTAAAATGTATTTTTGAATTCAACGGCCTCCCACATACAATATGAAAATGGAATTGCCCAAGTATATATTTTTTTCACAAAAACGATAAGCAGGCTACAGACCTTCAATCAATTCGAAAACGAAAACAAACGAAATAAAATTTAGTGTAAAAATCCCCCACATTTTATTTCGTTTATTTTCTGTAAGGTCTGTAGCCTGCTTTAAGAGAAAAAAAACACGGAACAACAAAAACAAAATAAGAAAATTTTGTTTATGAAATGCTTTTGGGGGGGGAGGGGGGATAAACGTATTATTTTTCTTTGATTTTAAATATTATTAGAGACAGCAAATTTTTCTTAAATTTTCAGTTATTATTATTTTTGTGATTTTCGAAATAAGAAAATTTAGTTTATGAAATGCTTTTGGGGGGGATGAACGGGGATAAACGTATTATTTTTCTTTGTTTTTAAATATTATTAGAGACAGCAAATTTTTCTTATATTTTCAGTTATTATTATTTTTATGATTTTCGAAATAAGAAAATTTAGTTTATGAAATGCTTTTGGGGGGATGAACGTATTATTTTTCTTTGTTTTTAAATATTATTAGAGACAGCAAATTTTTCTTATATTTTCAATTATTATTATTTTTATGACTAGGAGGGCCCGGCATGCTTCGCTACGCTTATAAATAAAGTTTTTGCGTAGACATTTTGTTGATGTAGAAGCAATGATTTCAGAAAGTGGTAATGAGATATGCTAGCATATAATTTTTAATTTTTCTTTTTAAATATATGAATGAAAAATAATCAGAACTCTAGCTGATCAGTTCGGATATATGAAAAATTAGCGATCAAATAAGTTAGAGATCAAATAAGCTTACTTGAAAACATATTTGTTCGCTAGTTTTTCATATATCCGAACTGATCAGCTAGAGTTCTGATTATTTATCATTCATATATTAAAAAAATATGAAAAATTAAATATTAAAATGAAAAATTAAAAATTAAAAATTATATGCTAGCATTTCTCATTACCACTTTTTGAAATCATTGCTTCTACGTCAACAAAATGTCTACGCAAAAACTTTATTTATAAGCGTAGCGAAGCACGCCGGGCCCTCCTAGTAAAAATTAAAACATATTATATGTGACTCTAATAACCTCCCCTTACAACATTTTTTGAAACTAACGCTAAAACTATCATATTCAAATTAAACTAAAAAAAGCAATAACCGTTCTCGCTTTCATATAACTACTATATTCATACAAAAATTTAACTTTAAATGTTTTTATATGAAAATTAAACAATTTCAGGATATTACAAAAAAATTCTAATTTACTCTTAGGTTTCCCTTATAATTTTCAGTTAAATTAAATTAAATAAGAATTGTTTTGCTGAAATTAATTTTATTGTTTAAAAGGTTAAATTTACTGTTTCTTATTTTAATTGATCTTTTTTCTTTGTAACTTTTATTTATGTTTTTCTTAAAATTGTTGTAGTTTTGTGGTCAATTTTGTGTTTTAATTATTGAAGATAATGTAGCTTTAAAAGAAAGGATTAGGGTGGAAGCATATATGTATAACATAATAACAAAAAAGTGTAGAGGTTGGTGAAAGATTGTAAGAATATGTAACGCATGAATAAACGTTTAGTTTATATTGCTATCATGTATGGATGTAAAGCTAAATTGTGTTGTATAAAAGTGAATTCATTCAAAATTTATAAAAAAAAAATTTTATTCTAACCTCACATTTATTACAAGTTTTGCCATAGCTAACTTTTTAATTAAAAGTAACAAGAATATTTTTTTCTATTATAAATTTGCATTAATAAACCGTAAAATATTGAGTAAAAAAGAAAATTACCGAATTGATGACCAAATAAAATCTAATCAAAACTTTATTTATTTCCTCGAATTTCGAAGTAAAAAGAAAATTTATTTGAATATTTTATTATAAATGTAAATTTCCAATTTCTGTTTGTTTCTATAATCAGAGAAGTAAAAAATTTCATTTGCATGGTAATTTAGGATTTGTTATCGATTTTTTAGTTGAAATGTTACAAAGCGTGAATAAGACTTATGTCAGGTATTCCGTAGATCTACCGTGGCTGTTGAAGCTAGAAAATCTAATCAATGGAATGAACTTATCTTGTTATTAATCTGAAATCAAGATAATTTTTGTCTTGGATATTTCATCCATTTTCTTACGCTTTTTTAAATTTTTATTTTTAAGATTTATATCGAAAAAGTTTTTTTTTATATATATTATTTGAAATTAATTTTTTTTTCTTTAAAGTTTTGTTGGAGGTTGTGACTTTTAATGAAGTTTTTTCTTAGAAAATTTATTTTAGAACAAACAAAAAAATCATCCTTATTTATTGGATATTGTTCGAGATGTATTTTTTTTTGTGTTGGATTTTGAAAAGAATGTTAATAGAATTCAAGAATTTAATTTTAAATAATTTTGTTGGTATCGAAAAAATATATTGTGTAATGATGCTTTATTTAGTTTGGTTATGTGGGTTTGGTTAAGAGTTCGATCTAAGAAAAAGCTGAATGTTAATTAATAAACCAAAATTATTAATTGGTGAATTTTGATCTTTATACTGTGTACAAATATTTTAAAGCAACAAAAGCATAGATGGTAAAACCATAGATGGTAAAACATAGTTCACAATATAACTGGTTAATAATTTAACAAAAATCGTACCACCAAAATACTTCTTAAAATTAAAAACCTGAAATAGGAGTTCTTGAGAAAAACTCGTATATTTTGACCATAGTTTTCAAATAGTAAAGAAAATTTTTCTTAAATTTTTTAAGTTAGAATTCATCTGAGCAAATAAATTTTAGTCTAGTTCAGTGAGTTCGATTTTCAAAAAAAAATTTAAAATTTTCGACGTTCCACTAACATGCTAGAACGTTTATGATTCACTAGAGCTAAATTTTGAGTATATTTTGAATTATTAGGGGCTAGCAGTTGAATTAAAGTTACTTGAATTCAACTCCTAGCCCCTAATAATTGAAATTATTTGAATTTTAAAATTAATTCGAAAGTTTTTTTCTCAAAACAAAACTTTTCTTGGAGCAAAACCATTTCAATTCGAAGCTTCCTCATCAGTGCCTTGTGTACTGATCTAAATTAAGAATCAAAACTATCTAAAACCAACTCATTATCTTATTTAAGTTTTTACTCTATCAGTCGTCGCAAGTGAATGTAGATAAATGTGCTGAAAACATTAGCTTTGTAATGTTTGCTCTTCTTACGTGCCAAATGAACAATGTAACACAAAGTTTTGTTGCTCTGCATTTGCATGCTTTTGATAAGAGCATAAAGTTTTGGATTCTAGGTGAGGGAATTAGGTCACAATTTTAAATTGCATTTAGCAATTGGCACCTGTCTTAACCAAAAAAATTGATCATGCTTATATTGATAAAAATGCATGTTTTGCTACAAGAGATTAAACGCCGTTTTTCCGTAAGCACATCTTTGTTGCCAAGCTCCCCGACGAAAAAGGTTTTCATCTGCCACTTTTTAAATTCCATTTTTAAATTTCACTTTCTGCAGTGTCTTAAGAGTGTGCGTTGTCATTATCTTTTAGTTGATCCTACTCAATCTTATATATTATTGATCTTTTTGGTTCATACGACCCCTTAATTAATCCTTAGAACTATCTTAGAGCTGTGGTATTTTTTCAGGTTCCGGACCCTTTTCACTGTTGAGCTTAATTCTTTTCTGGATTGATCCTTTGCTCGGATCACAACATTCCACCGGACAGACGTAAGACGACTGTTGCACCCTTCCTTCCATAATTTATTGGATTCTCTATTACCTTCATTATCTGCATAGCAATGTACTCAGTACAGTGTGTTACCATAAAAAAGCTCGTGAAGCATCTCGCATGATGATTGGTCTCAGGTCAAACGGAAAAGCGTATGCGATTGCCATAAGCAGCAAGTAAGAATCTGTGTTTTTTGTAACCCTATTTTAATAATTTTTTATACAGTTTTTTTTAATTTTCTCGATATCTCGAGAATTTTATTTTGGAAAATACAGAATCTCGAGAACGGAAATTTTCAGCATTTTGGCAAATCCTGAATCTCGAGATTGAGATCTATGCTGACATTCAAAAAAATATTTTGTGTTTAAAAAAATTTTCTAATTTGATTTCAAATACACAAATTTAAGGTGAAATTTAGACGAATTTTCTTACAAAATTTAAAAGGTTTAAAGGTTTAAATTTAAAAGGCAAAATTTTTAACCGTCTCAAGTCTGGCACGATCCACGTATTTGCGATCACTTCTCTATATCAAAATAAAAAAAGTAAAAATAAAAACATCCAAAGAAACTCCGTGTATCAATTTATTTTTTTTTTGCCTACCGTAATAATAGAAATTAGGTCAAGTGTCATATCAAAGAAAGAATATCAAAGTATCCAATATACAAAACGAGTTTGTGGTTGTTCGGAAGTTATTAAATGTGAAATTGTAGCCTTTGAGTTTTGTGTTGGTATGTGTATTGATTTTGTGTGAGATGAATAAAATAGTGCGATAAGAGATGTTGTTTTGTTTGTTTTTCTCATTCAACTGGATCTACATTTTGACATCATGTGATGGAAATGATGAATAATTATTGGAGTATAGGTGATCAATGCATACTTAAAAGGAAACAAAGATAGAAAATTCACGCTATAAAACATTGAACGATGGGTCGATGAGATTCTTCCTGCATAGATCTTAATAAAACTTTGGCAAATGATCCAGGTTAACTTGGAAATGGAAGATCTGGATTCATTGTAAATTTGAACAAAATAGCGGGGGGGGGCCTCCCGAACACCTCTAAGTTTAAATCTGGAAATCACGAACTTTACACATAATTGTAACGCTTTAAGACCTTGTACGGCAAAGATTATTACTCCTTAGACAACTGATAATGTTTTTAAAAAACCATTTAATTTCAACATTCCACAAGCAATAGCTCCAACTACTAAAAACAAATTCATAATCTAATGTCTCTTATCTCTAGTATACCAGTTTGTTTAATCTAATCTGCACAAAGATCTAATCATCTAATGAATCAAATTATGTCATCCTACAAAAATTTTCAATTTACAGGATTACAAACAAGTACACCAATAACAAATTTTTATTGATTATAAATTTCATTTTGGCATGTCAATGTTAGAATAGTAGAACGTGAGTGGAACCCAAAATTTTTATTCCTTTCTATAAAAATAAAATAAAAAAAAAATAAAAATTAAACTTTGAAGCACTTTTTTATTTATTTTTGTTTAAAAAAATAAAACAAAAACAAAAGTTGGAATAAAAAAAAAACACAAAAGCTTCAAAGTTTTTCCAAAAAAATGTTTTTCCAGATGTGTTTCAATAAATATTATATTGAAAATTAATAATAATAAAATTTAATTTATTGTTTTTTTTCACCTGAATTTATAATTCTTTTGTTGTTCATTTTTTTTTCTTTTCTATAATTTTCTTAAAAGTTTAAGAAGAGTGTTTTTAAGGATATCCAGAATGAACTGAAAACAATTAAACTTTTTTACTTTTGTTTATTATTGAAACAAATAAGAACGTGAGCTCTTTCTTAAAGATTTAATTGAAATTTTTTTCTTTCTGGATTTATTTGTTAGGGATTGTTGGCTATTAGTTTTAAGAAGAGGAAAAAACGTTTTAAGTGTCAAAATAATATACAATAAATTAGAAAAAAAATCGTTGTTTGAATTTGGTTCTGTGGAAGTTATTCTGTAGACAATTTTGTTTCTTATTGAGAATAATAAGATTTTTTTATGTTCCGGTTGCATTTTTCATGATTTGCTTTCAATCAAGAATTCATTTATAAATTTTTAAGAATTTTCTAGCATTAATTCCTAGTATTTTATAGCAGAGTGTCGTTCTGTAGCAGTTCTAGTAGCACTATAGCAGAGTGAGAATATATAGTGGCAGGTTACAAGAATTGCAATATGTGTCACAGTAACACAGAGATACCTTTTAAGGTCTAGGTCGCACAACAACATGGACTCTGAGGTGTTAATGGACGTTTATTTTTAAACTTTGTGGATTGAAGAAAGTCGAGACTATTGATTCGGGCAAAGCTGTAACGAAATTTGATTATAATTATTATAATTTTATTTTATCATGCCGGATAGCTCAATAACTATATTAAAACTGAAACACTGAAGTTAGCATACAAACAGATTCCATTTGGAAATCTCTTATATGAATGAATCACAGAATAATATAACAAAACCTATTAATTAGCCAACAAAAAAAAGTAATTTAACTCTAAAAAAACCACAAATCAAAAATTATACAAAATAAAGTATAAAAACCTTACATTAATTACATTTCTTCCATGTTGTCTTCATCGTGATTTTTTGTTCGTCTTTGTCAATCTTCCGTGATAACACCTGTATTAACAATTCCTGATTGTATAATATATTTAGCACACTCATTACACGGAAACAGTGCTACATACATTGTGCTGCCTTTGATACACGAACAATTTTTATTTAAAATCGCATTCACTTCTGCATGCACCACGTATTTATTGTTTAATGTATTCAATTCCTTTTCCCATGGAAATTCATCATCACTGCAGCCAATTGGAAATCCATTATAACCAATTCCCACAATTTTATTATCGTTGTTTACGATTACGGCACCAACTTGTGTTGTTGGATCTTTACTACGTTTTGCTGCCAGAAATGCAGTTGCCATAAAATATTCAGACCAATGAAGACAATCACCACGCTTTTTAATTTGGACTCGCTTATCTTTTTCCATAACTTTTATAATAAATAAAAAAAACTGATAATTTTTTTTTTTTAAATCGATGTATAAATAAATTTTTATACACATTTCATCACACTGAACCAAACAAATAAATAATGAAAAAACTTCAACATAAGATTAAATAATTTAATTAATTGTATTATTTTAATTATTTTTCATGCATGACAATCATTTTGATTTTTTAAAATTATACTGATCTTTTGATTTAAATAATTTAATCTTTTTATATCATCTCATTTTAGATTTTCTGTTTCCCCTTCCAGCAATAATAAACATGTTTATTAAATTGAAATTAATGACGTAACTAAACCGTCAACAGTAGTACAGAAAAATATACCTACGTTTACCAAAATTTAAGAAAATTAATAAAATTATTATTGAGTTTGAAAACTATTATTTTTAGAACAAAATTGCAATAGTCCGCCGTTACAAAACTAGGAGAAACGAGGATGATGATGATAGAACTAGCATCACTATCCGCTGTTTATTCTAGAAGAAAGGACAATGACAATCGCCAATCGCGACATGCTATACCAATTGCTTTGATTATATAAATTATTTATCATTGAATGACGACATGAGAATTCACGTCAAAAATAAACAGAAACAGAAAATCTGATGTATGAAAAAAATATGCTATACATATATTAAAATTATTTAAATTATTTTTATGCTTTTTAATTTATTTTATATTTTTTTTATTCAAAAAAATTTTGAATGGTATTTATTTAAAAAGATATTTGTTCAATAAAAATACCTAAAATTATATTTATAGTAATAATAGTAATAATTTTTATTTTTATTTATTTAATTTCAGATATGCTGAAATTCAGTAAAATTGTAAATATCTATGTATTATGAGATCACCCCTAGAATAAATTATTAATATTTTATGTATTTAAAAGAAATAAATTTATTTATGGATTTATTTATTTGATTAATTATTGGGTGATACCTTCTTTATCCCAAATATTTATTTATTTTAAAAAGAAAAATATTTAATCATTTTAATAAAGAAATTTTTTTGCTTAATTAACTTATTCCTAATGTTTTTAGAAAATTTGTCTATTAGACCTTCAAAAATTTAAGAAAATTTAATAAACAAACTTTTGGTTAATTAACTTATTCCTAATATTATTTATATCTATTTATTTTCAAAGAAAAATATATTCTATTTAAAAAAATTTGTTTAGTTACATTTTCAAAAACTATGTATTTATTTAAGAAAATTTAACCAAAAAATTTTTGTTTAAATTATTTATTCCTAAAATTATTTAAAAAAAAATATATTCTATTTAATAAATTTTATCTATTTAATTTTCAAAAATTATTGTTTTTATTTATTTATTTTTATTTAATATAGATAAGGGATTTCCAAGTCAAAATTTGTTTGTTGACCAAAAAAAAACAACCAAATTAATCACCAAAACTGGTTTTATCAAAATTTCAATTTCACCAAAAAATTTTTTCGCCAAAAAATATGACTCATCATTAATTACCGTAATATTATCAAAGCTATAAAAGCTAACGGGGTCCTTCGTTTCGAAGCGCCATTTAACGCATCGAAACACCAAAACTATAATTCAAATTAAAGGGTCCCTTTTTGTTCGGCGCCATGTTATGCAATTTGAACTTCTAATGGAAACTATTAATAATTATGATTTGCACCGGAACTGAATTTATACACAAACAAACAAAATTTAAACTTGGAAATCTCTTATTTCGATTAATCACAGAAAAATACTATTAATTTACTAACACAAAAACAATTTAATCGAAAACAAAATCAAAAATTATACAAATCAAAATATATAAAATAAGCTTACATTTATTTTCCTGAAGAATGTTGTCTTCCAACATCATATAAAGTACGGCTTGACGTTTTAATTCATAACAACATCCATCGCTGTAATAGTTTTCTTAAATCAATGCAACATGTGAATGGATAAAACTATCATCACAAACAAAAACTTTCAGTTTGAACATTAGAATGTTATTATAAAGAATGTTATTTATAAAGTTTCATGTGATTGCGGAGAAAATTATATTGGTCAAACAAAACAATACCTGTATAAAAGAATTAACCAACATGTTTATGATGCTAGAAAACCCAGTAATATTCAAAACAAAAGTGCTTTATTTAATCACCTTAAGAATACAAATCACCACATAAATATGAATAATGTTAAAATAATTTCGAAAGAACCAAATTACCGAAAAAGAAGTATTTTAGAAATGATCCAAATTAAAAAATGTAGAAATTTAAATAAACAAGACGACACAATGTATTTAGAATCATCATATGACAACATTATTTTAGAAAATTAATTTCAATTTATCATCATTTCTATTTTCATTTTTCAATTTTTCATCAAATCACCTTGAAAAATGTGTCATTTTATTATGTTTGTTTTTCATTTTTATTTATTTTTTTGTTTAGTAAAACCCTTGAAAATGAATAAGAAATTTATTCGAAACGTTGGGTAAATAAAATAAAATAAATAATAATGGGCTATAAACAATAAAATTTTTTTTAATAATAAACATGTTTATTAAATTGAAATTGATGACATAACTAAGCCGTCAACAGTAGTACAGAAAAATGTACCAACGTTTACCAAAAATTAAGGAAATTAATAAAATTATTATTGAGTTTGAAAACTATTACTTTTAGAACAAAATTGCAATAGTCCGCCGTTACAAAGTTTTCATATGAACGATGCACGGACAAAGAAGTTCCCTTGCATTTTATTACTATGAGATTAAGTAAATTTGACGGTTTGACTGTTTGCACAAACGGTTTGACGAGTATATAAGAATTTGGATGAAGCATGGTGGATTTGATTTCATTCGAGCTGTATGGAATTAAATTTTTATGTTAAATTTCAACACTATTCGTATAGCACGCTTTTGCATACAATCCAATAGAGTCAGAATAGAAACAGATGCACCGTCCTTATTTTGAGAATGCCGAGTTTTCTTGTTCCGATCTTTGTTATCGCCATCTTTGCCATCGATTATATGATCGTTCCAGAATAAGTCATTGGAGGAAATAAATGATTTCATTCACATTCTATCATATTGTATCTCTTAATTCTAGGCATAAGTATTACAACTGCCAGTCACAAGACCAATAAGAATTTATGATTAAAGATAATGAAAAGGTTTTTCTTACAAACATTTTCAACCTAAATTGTTGAATCATTAGTCCTTGAAAGAATTAAAACTAGGAATTATATATTCGACAAAAAAATAAAATTTAAGCACAGATGGAAATAATAAATTCAAATTAGTCTAAAATTTATTTAATCTATTTTCATAAAATTATCACATAATTTAATTATACAAATCTTAATGTAAATACTAAATTAAATCTTTCAAAACTATAATCATAAAAAAATATATATATTCTTAAATATTTCTTAAAATCATCAATCTACAAAGACCTAAATAGAAACAGCTTTCTTCTCAATCTTCTTAGTAAACTTTTGTCCTCTTCCTTATCCCATTTGCCATCTATCTTTTATCCAACTATTTTTCTTTTTAATATTCAAAACATTAAAACACAAAAAAGCTCATTTTCTTTTATGATTATCTTAAAAGAAAAATAGAAATATATATAAATTGAAAATAAAACAAGAAAATTGTTACATAAAAGGGTGACAAAACTGTAAAACTAATAAATTTTCAGATAATTAAGTAAAAAAAAACAAAACAAACGATTGAGAGTTGGAAAATTAAAAGTAAATTAGGAAGGAGGAAGTTTCTTACAAATTTCTTACTTTTTTATGGGTTTTGTATTTTTTATGCTCAAATGAATTGAAATTATATTAACATTTGACTTTTTTAGGTGAATATAAAGTTATAAGATGATGATGATACAGAAAAAAAAATGTATTCAATGAAGTGGAATTAGAAGTTAGGTTATATAGAAATTAAATTTAAAGCAATTTATTTTTGTTATAAGAAAGAATCATGACTTTGAACTCCAGCTTCTAAAATACATTAATTTTTTTTATGGAGATCGTTTACACAACTCAATAAATTACAACAATAACTAAAAGTATTATTAGTTTTATCATAATAAAATGAAATCAAACGAATAAAATTTTTGCCATGTTATCGTATAGTTTTCATTTTCACTTTCGAATTTTCTATATCTACATGTTTCCCTCCATCCTGTTTTTATTTAGTGTATGGAAATAACAAGAGAGAAAAAATATTTTTTAAGTATCTTAGGGTATTTTTTTCTACATATTTTACGAGCGTTTTACATACTTTTATTTTTTTTTTATTTTCTGTGTCTCAATGAACATTTAAAAGTATCACAATCTTTATATAACAGGAAACACGTATTCAATTTTTATTTTGTAATAATTTGGATGTATAGTAATAGATAGTAGAAATTTAACTAAAGGCATTTGCTCTTGTTCCAACGTTATGATGGGAAATTGTTTTTAGTTTTCTTGATATGAATGTTTAGCAATTGAAATATTGAAAAAATCGATTTTAAAAGTTAGATAAAATTTAGATAGTAAATCGTATTGAGTTGCTGATGTATGTAACAGTATGCACAAAATGCAATAATGCAATAATCAAGATTTCTTGTGGTTGTCATTAAATTATCACACCACATTGAGTAAAAACATAACATATCTATTATAACATAAATTCGATACATATCATGATCAAAAGATTTAGCTCCTTGGACTACAGTAAACAGGACAGCAGCTTATGTAGCGAGCAGCAATGAGTTCCTGATCATTGAATAATAATCTGAAACTGCCGAGGAGTTGCACACCTAGAGGGAATTCTGACAAGCTTCAGCTCCTCAGCCCATTACTCACAAAATGATTTCTATAAAGTCCACACCAACCATCTAACTCCCAAACCACTAACCAAGTATAGTGCAATATAATATAAATAACTCGTTGAACAACATTCAGGTAAATAAATCTTTAATTAAACTTTAGATGAATAGATTGTTGCCCCAAATGAATGGTTGGTCGCAAAAAAATAAATATCGTTGTACCATTTCAAAAATAAATATGCATTTGAATCAAAAATAACAAATCCTTGGAGCACTTTCAATTATTATTTTTTCAAACTAACTCTTTTCAAAACATTCCTGCCCGATTCCTTTTGGCCCACTCTTAACACTAAATGTTGTACCAAATGTTGTCACAAGTATATATTAGTGCAAATATCGGTGAATATTAACAAAATCAAACACAAAAAATGAATTTCAAGAACCATTGAACTAATTGTTATGGATAGAACGAATAATAAGAGTACATCGATGGAATCGGATCGGCAAAATTAATATTTTAACACAGATGCTAGAAAGTATTTCAGAAACAACCGCTTCGTAACACTTACTAAGAACAATGTATAATATTCGACAACAACACAAAAATAATAATAAAATGCAGAAATACTGAAGTGACCCGAACTGGTCAAACTGGAATACCATTCATAAAATGAGATGAAGAACACATATATGAGGTAATAGAATTGTGGAATATTTTACTTTAGAATTATCCCATATCACGTTTTTTTTAGATTTCAAATTTAGTGCCTGATTTTGATTGGTTTAAAAAGTGATTTAATGAAAAAATCTTTTCTGATTGCAGAATTCAAAATTGGTAAAACGAGACACAAGAGGTGGAGGGGTGGTTGGTTCTATATTAAAAATTTAGTTTCTATGCAGCAACAAAATTTCAGCATATATACAATTTACAAATATAATAATTAAATAAAATTATCTACAGTAGATGAAAGTGTTCTGGACTCTGGTAGTATTTCTGGAAATTTTTTAAAGTGTTTGAAAACAGAGTGGTTCGAAAGTTTTAGTCTACAACTAAAACTTTCAGTTATTTTCATTTTGGGACAAAAATCACAAAAAATGCTTTGACCGTTCATTTGATTCAAAATTTTTCGATTACTGCGATTTTTTAAAATCTAGGAGGAAAAACCCTACCACAAAAGAATAGTTTCTCCCTCCATGAGACTGTATAAAAAAAATGAACAAAAAATGACGTTTTGGCTTACATTATAACCAAACATATAATTTTTGAAATTTTATCAATTAAAAATAAATTTATCCATAATGAAAAATGTTTGACAGCCAGTTTTCATAATATACTTTGAAAATGTTTTCATAACTTTGTAATGAAGCGCTGTTTCGTTGAACATCAACGAAGTGGCATAAAAGGCCGCGTACCTAGCGAGATTTATTTAAAGCCCCAAACTAGCTTCAGTAAGTGGGGTCGAACGAAGAATACCTGCTGCTCCAGCACAAATAACAGTATTGTACGCGTATTTCGATATGGAAACGGAATTCTAACACATTCACACGCTCTCGCACTTCATCCACTCACTCACACACACACACACACACACACACACACACATACTCACACACATCTGCACACATTCATGCCCATACGCACGTTCACACTAACCGATACAGCCAAGCTACCATATTCAATCAAACAGATTAGCTTGATATCATTTTCATGATTGATGATATGTATAATATGAGATGGCCAACCAGAATATCAACTATTTTGGTTTCCGTTGTAGAATAGCAGGCAAGATTGTTTTTTTTTCTGGAATGTTTTATTTGAACCTTCAGAAGTGTTTTCATGCGCAATTGCAGGACAAAAAAAAATGTTTAGAAAAAGAATATCAGATGGATTGAATATAATGACTAAAATTGATGTTTAACACAAATCAATGCATGAGTTTTTTGTGAGTGTGGATCTTGTTTTGACTTTTCTGTATCCGATGGTAATGTTTTCAAAGCAACATTTCGTACAGCAGAATTTACTAAAAGCTGTTCAACTGCTTCTACTAGTATAGACTGATCATACTTGTACGACTCATTCCATGAATCAATTATCGATGACAATATATCTCCACGTTTTGGAATTGTTTTTAATAAATCACATCAGGATCACACATAGGATTAACAAACGAGAGGTATATCCCTAAATGCCGTTGTAACATTTCTACTGATTTTGTTCCAAGCTTAACAACAACATACCCCAAAAATTCTTCAAAAATAATATTGAAATCATTGTTATATTGTAATGTAGTATAAGAATTATCGAGTTGACAGAACATTTTCCGTTGAGATGCAATAATTGAACTAAATATTGGTTTGATGACAATAGAATGAAGATATTCTTTTTCACCCGCAATATTTTCTTGTACTAAACTATTCTTGTACTAATCTATTAAATATTAATAAGCCATCCATTGTTAATTATAATTATTTTTAAGTTTTTTTCAATAAATTTTTGTTTTACAATAGTTATGCAAAATTAGTGTTTACATATTTCCAATTGGAGTCTGACAGACATACGCGCATGCAACAAATCTACTCGCTCATACGTACCCCCATCCACACGTTCATATACACACAATCATCCACCTACAAACATATCCATGCTCTTTCATACATAAAAATAAAACCGAATCAAAATATGACTCACCCCATATAGATACGCCCACACACATAAACGCACGCACACATTCATACATACATACATACTCATAATAATAAAAAGAATATGACTCACCCCATAGTTAGTCCAGACTCCAAAAAAAAATCAATTACTCATTCATCCGCATCCAGTTCATTGT
Organism: Diogma glabrata; assembly: GCA_963693315.1. Classification (NCBI taxonomy): domain Eukaryota; kingdom Metazoa; phylum Arthropoda; class Insecta; order Diptera; family Cylindrotomidae; genus Diogma; species Diogma glabrata. The sequence goes on along the minus strand of OY856187.1, from coordinate 411,322,986 downwards.
TGGAAAAATACAGCATTCAGGATGACTGCGATGTTGGACCAGTTGTTACACTCCAAGCCCGTTCATGATAACGAAGAGTGTAGTTATTAATAAAAAAACTCGTTGATGATAACGGACGCCGTTGATTTTCCTGAACTACGTCAAACTAATCTGCATTCGGATGACGACAGTACATAACACAAAAATAGTTGACACGGCAATGTACCCAAAGTGTTCAGCTCCTAGGATGTAATTGCAACAGGCGATAAATTATTTAAGGTAAATTCCAATTCCGAACGCCTTTACCACCCGGTCATATTCAATGGGTCACTTCACCTAGAAACAATCGCTATCATCGAATGATAACAATCAATTCATATACATAGAATTATGCTTTTATTGTTTAACCGTTTATCACAGCTCTTATGAAACAAATGTTATTACAAAATTTCAACAATTATTTTATTCAAATACAATTATGATTTAATCCGAGTTTTACACAGAATTTTACACATAATTGAAACAATTATTTGATTCAAATATCATTATGCTTTAATAGATTAACAGTTTATCACAGTTCTTTGCATCATATGCTATCACGGAATCTTAATAAATATTTTATCCAAATACAATTATGTTTTTATTGTTAAACCGAATATCACATGCGATTACGGAATTTTAACAACTATTTTTTTTCAATCACAGTTAAGATTTGTTTGTTTAACAGATTATCACAAATCGAGTAATATTACCTTTGGGATATCAATAAATTAATCTCTTTCTATCTTCATGATTTGTTTTGACTGCAGATATTGCAGAAAATGACACAACATGACAAAACTAATGTACACTTCAAAACGAAAAACAGCTGTCTTCTATCAGATAAGAATCGAATAATCGACGAGAGCTTTTGTTTGTACATCACAAACATAAAAATTTTCACTAAATTGAAACTAGTAAATTGAAAACTAAATAAAAAATTGATCTAATTGAACTATTTAATACTAAATTGATTCTACTTAAAAATTTCACTACTTAATTTTAAGAAAGAAAACGTGAATTCAAAATAAATTACACAATTTTTTTTGATAATCATGAGAATGATTACAAAAGACATAAGAGACCGCCAGAGGACATCTATCGGCTGTTATTTATAGCTTGAAAAAAGCCGTTTTCAACCGATAACAAATAAAATGGTAGGCAATAACTGGTAGATTGAATGAAACCCACTAAGGAGATTGCACATCTGCTTTGTAACAAAATTTGAAAAAAAATTATGTAAAAGATGATTACAAACTGAATGTAAGAAATTGTGTTTGAAAGGTGTAAAAATAACTTCAAAAGTTCTTGTTATTATAAAGTAGTGCGTGTGAGAAAGTAGAGCGACTCTAAATTATAGAGATTAGACAACTGCTTCGTAACAACTTAAATATTTGATCGTGTCGTTAGAAAATATTGCTTGCCCATTATAAAACATTTGAGTTAAATAATTTATTTGAAATAACACAATGAATTTAAATTATTCTCGTAATTATTTCCAATCATTTTATAAAAATTAACACAACTATAAAGAAAACATTTAATCTTCTTTCATTTTAAATTATTTAATTGTTTTTAATTTATAATTTAACGAAAAAGTTTGTGGTGAAAATAGCGAAATGAAAATAGCAAAAAGAGAAATTGAATAGGATATATCAGTGGTCACCATATGTTATGTCTCTCTTCATACAATTTTAAAGTAATGTTCTCTCTATATTTATATATACTCTAAGACTCCAAGCCTGAGTTGCACATATTTAAAAATTAATATCTCTAGAACAGAAAGACGATCAATTAAATTTTAGTATGTTTTAGTGTAATGTTAGAACTTTCATATTGTAGGTCTATTTTTTAACTCAACCGGGCTGTGTATGACTAAACAAAATACACTTAGCGGAGAAAAATTATTCCGTACTTATTTTGATTAGTGTAGAACATTTTTATACGAAGCATTATATGCAGTGTATTTGGTGTTGAAATTTATGTTTGTAAGTTTACACAGGTTTTATTTAAAAACGAAGCGCACCGAATAGATTCACACTTCTCCTCACCGGATGAGTTAAAAACAGACTCTGTGTAACAAAAATTCAAAAATTCTTGATGTACGACATCAGTGCCACGCTTAAAACTTGTATTTCTTAATATTTCCAGTGTATTGTAAACAACTTCACTGTGAATTTTTTTTTCGAAAGCAAAGTCAATTAGCATTCCGATTTTTATTTTATTTTGCACTCAAAAAGCTTTTGTCTTCTAAAATAAAATGCATAAAAATAAAAAGCCGCTCTCAAAACTGAATTTTATTTTCTTATTTTTTCGCCCTCAGATATTTTAATTTTATATTAAAAATAAATTTTTATGCATGGTAGCTTTTATTTTGTTTTATTTGATTTCGCTCAAAAGAAAAGACGAATAAAATCTATTTATTTCTAACTGTCCGTTATACATATTTTTGATTGTTTTGCTTTATTTTGGTTAGTTTTTGTCCTGTGTCGTTGTATAATAAGAAAGATTTTAGACATTTGTATGATTGAATGAGTCATAATTTTAGATAATGATTTTTAATGTTTTTGTAATATATTATTTCTAGCTAATTTATTAACGATCAATTTCTAATTTGTTGTTAATTAATTTAATTATGAACTTAAAAAAATTATTTATTGTCATTTTTTACTAACGGAATTTATTTAAAATAAAAATATAACAATACAATTTGATTAATTTTTTTTCGATTATTATTTTTATTAATTATTTAATTTTTAATATTTTTGTCGATTATTATTAATTAATTAATTTTTTATACATTTTAATTCTATCTATTCATACACGATGCATGTTTTTCTTTCATTTTTAAAACTATCATAAAAGATAAGCCACGTTCTATATGACTGAAATAACTGCATTATCTGATGCAAATGTAAAATCTTCATGGAAGTGTTCCTGGCTAAGGGGCCAAGCCTAGGCCAAGACCGTTCCATAGCTTTTGGGGGTTGGGCCAGACTTGACATTTTCAAACGGCTCAAGCTTGGGACAAGCTTAGACTGATGTCCTGGGGAAAAGTCTGGCAAACCAGGTTAGAGCAAAGGCAAATAAGACTTGCGCCAGGTTTACCAAACCAATTTTTTTTCAGACCTTCTTTAAATGTGAAAAGATTAACATAATGCATTAGACTGGTTAATAACGCGTAATATAATAAACTGAACCTTGGTTCAGTCCAAGCATTTACAACTGGCCCAGACCTGGCCCAAAGCTAACTAGTCAATTAAGGCTTGGCTCGTCAATACTGGCCCGAGATTGGTCTGTTGTTTAACATTGGCAGCTCCTACCCGGGTTGTTTTTTCAGTAAACTCAGTTAATTTTACATTCATATCGAACGCACTTATTTGCTTACAAATTTTAAGAAAAACAAAAAACTCATTATAAAAAAACCTCTGAGAGGATTATATATATTTTTACTTCACCACAATTTTAAATTGTGTGTAGTAATGCAATCTATCGTGAAAAAAAAAAATCTTACATACCCCAAATTTTATTTTATCTTTTGTTTTGGACCATCCTCTATCTAAATAGCCAAAAAAAATTTTGGTGTACGTCTGTGTGTGCGTGGGTGGGTGGGTGGGTGGGCGGGTGAGTTTTCTGCATAGGATCTTGATGAAACTTTGGCAAATGATACAGGTTCACTTGAAAATGGAAGATCTGGATTCATTTCAAATTTTGACAAAATGGCGGGGGGTCTCCCGAACACCTCTAAGCTTAAATCTTGAATAACTTCTGATCTCCGGCTATGATCTTATTGAAACTTAGTATATAAGGTTTTAGTACTGTTTGCAATATTTCTGCATACCAACTTCCGGTTTGTCACTTCCAGTTAAAAAGTTTTTTTTTCATGTGTTTATCCCTACTGTAGCCTACAATTACCGATCGATTTTCATGAAACGTTGCGAAAAGCTTTTAAATAACATGAGAAAGATTTGACATTGGATAAAGGGTTGGGGGGTCCACCATACAACAGGTGGTTTTTTTCACAAAGTTTTTATGTTTGTTGGGAGCACACAGCATTCGTTCGTGAACGAATTTTGATGACACTTTGGAAAGAGATGCAAACATGTATGGCAAAGAACTGATTAGTTTTCGAGCGATAGTGAACAAAGTGGTGGGGGGTCCCTGGAGCACCTGTTTTTTTGAAAGCTCTATAACTTCTGTACCTGATAAGCGAATTGGATGAAACTTGGTACATGAGTATGTAGTACGGTTCACAATAGTTCTGCATCCCAACTTCCGGTTTTTCACTTCCGGTAAAAAAAAAATTTTTGTACTTTTTTTAAGTTTTTTCAGTGTCTTTATGCACACTACAGCCTACAATAATGAAGTGATTATGATGAAACTTATGGAATAGGGTTCCAATCAGTGTGAAAAGATAATTATCATGTTTTGGGACACATTGATCAAAGTGGTGGGGGGTCTACCATACAAATGCTGACTTTTCACACTTTGTTTTTTAAGATTGTTGGGAGCATACAGACTTCATTCATTAATTTATTTTAATGAAACTTTAGAAAAAGATGGAGACCTAAGTAACAAAGAACTGATTAGTTTTTGGATAATATTGGAATAAGTGGTGGGGGTCCTCCCGAACACCTGTTTAATGTGTCACACTTTTTTCAATGTTTGTTGGGAGCACACAGCATTCGTTCGTGAACGAATTTTGATGACACTTTGGAAAAAATGCAAACATGTATGGCAAAGAACTGATTAGTTTTTAAGCGATAGTGATCAAAGTGGTGGGGAGTCCCTGGAGCACCTGTTTTTTTTAAAGCTCTATAACCTGTACCTGATAAGGGAATTGGATGAAACTTGGTACATGAGTATATAGTACGGTTTACAATAGTTCTGCATCTCAACTTCCGGTTTTTCACTTCCGGTAAAAAATTTTTTTTGTACTTTTTTAAAGTTTTGCCATTGTGTTTATGCACACTACAGCCTACAATAATGAAGTGATTATGATGAAACTTATGGAATAGGGTTCCAATCAGTGTGAAAAGATAATTATCATGTTTTGGGACACATTGATCAAAGTGGTGGGGGGTCTACCATACAAATGCTGACTTTTCACACTTTGTTTTTTAAGATTGTTGGGAGCATACAGACTTCATTCATTAATTTATTTTAATGAAACTTTAGAAAAAGATGGAAACCTAAGTAACAAAGAATTGATTAGTTTTTGGATAGTATTGGAATAAGTGGTGGGGGTCCTCCCGAACACCTGTTTAATGTGTCACACTTTTTTCAATGTTTGTTGGGAGCACACAGCATTCGTTCGTGAACGAATTTTGATGACACTTTGAAAAAAGATGCAAACATGTATGGCAAAGAACTGATTAGTTTTTGAGCGGTAGTGAACAAAGTGGTGGGGGGTCCCTGGAGCACCTATTTTTTTGAAAGCTCTATAACTTCTGTACCTGATAAGCGAATTGGATGAAACTTGGTACATGAGTATGTAGTACGGTTCACAATAGTTCTGCATCCCAACTTCCGGTTTTTCTCTTCCGGTAAAAAAAATTTTTTTGTTCTTTTTTTAAGTTTTTTCAGTGTCTTTATGCACACTACAGCCTACAATAATGAAGTGATTATGATGAAACTTATGGAATAGGGTTCCAATTAGTCTAAGAAGATAATTATCATCTTTTGGGACACATTGATCAAAATGGCGGGGGGTCTACCATACAACTGCTGACTTTTCACACTTTGTTTTTAAAGTTTGTTGGGAGCATACAGACTTCAGTCATTAATCAATTCTAATGACACTTTGGAAAAAGATGGAAACTCAAATGACAAGGAACTGATCAGTTTTTGGACAATATTGGGATAAGTGGTACGGGGTCTCCCGAACACCTGTTTACTGTGTCATCATTTTTTCAATGTTTGTTGGGAGCACACAGCATTCGTTCGTGAACCAATTTTGATAACACTTTGGAAAAAAATGCAAACATGTATGGCAAAGAACTGATTAGTTTTTGAGCGATAGTGAACAAAGTGTAGGGGCGTGTCCCATACACCTGTTTTTTTTTAAGCTCAATAACATCTGTACCTGATAATCGAATTGGATGAAACTTTGTACATAAGCATTTAGTATAATTTACAAAAATTCTGCATCCCAACTTCCGGTTTTTCACTTCCGGTAAAAAAATATTTTTTTTAATTGTTGGCAGTTTTTTCAGTATCTTTATGCACACTACAGCCTACAATAATGAAGTGATTATGATAAAACTTATGGAAAGGTTTCAATTAGTGTAAGAAGATAATTATCATCTTTTGGGACACATTGATCAAAGTGGTGGGGGATCTACCATACAACTGCTGACTTTTCACACTTGGTTTTTAAAGTTTGTTGGGAGCATTCAGATTTCATTCATTAATCAATTTTAATGGCACTTTGAAAAAAGATAAAGACTTTATTGACAAAGAATGGACTAGTTTTTGGACAATATTGGGATAAGTGGTGGGGTCCTCCCGAACACCTGTTTATTGTTTCAATGTTTGTTGGAAGCATACAACATTCGTTCGTTAAGTAATTTTGATTACAGTTTGCAAAAATATGCAAATATGTATGGCAAGGAACTGATTAGTTTTTTTAGCGATAGTGGACAAAGTGGTAGGGGGTCCTCCAAGCACCTGTTATTTTGGAAGCTCAATAGCTTCTGTACCTGATAATCGAGTTGGATGAAATTTGGTACATACACATTTAGTACGGTTTACATCAGTTCTGCATCCCAACTTCCGCTTTGTCACTTCCGATAAAATTTTTGTTTACTTTTTCTCGTACAACAGAATTTATGTTTGTTGGGATACTACTGCCTGCTTTAATGGGCTTTATTATTAGAACAACGAAGTCCATAATATTGGTTAGCTTTTAATTAAAGTATTTTATGGATATTAGCTCATTATATATCCAGAACACTATGTTTCCAGAGCTGTGGTGAAGTCAGCCTATGCATCAGCGTCGCAATATTTTTTTTTTGAAGTTATACTTCTTTACGCTCGTTATACACAGTTTGATGGCGTTTTGACTTTTGGTTGAGAAACCGCGTCACGCTTTTTTTTATAATTGATTTAGAAATTTAGTCTTTATCACCATCGAGCATATGGTTCAAATTGTTTTTGACTAAGAAAACTAAGAAAATCGACGATTATCCGCAAAAATTTTGTACAGTGCGTGTATAATGGTCCAACTTGAGAGAAAGGATAGTTTTTATCTCGATTAAAAGCCTAAATATTTTTTAATTGCGAATTAGTCGTTAAATATGGATGGTTCATAAGCAAACTTTCAGATGGCGGTGTAAATTAATTAGTTGGCTGTCAAACCTGCTTTATCGACTTTTTAATCATCCGTGTAGGGCATATATAGACTATCAAATATGTTATTGAGCGACTATTTTGTTCCGGTGTTTGCCGCAATGGCGCTGCAAAAGGGGGAAAGGAGAATAAATTTCAAAAAAATTATATGGGATTTAATACAAAACACAACTTGAATAATTTTACAAATTATCTATGGAATTTCTCATTTTAATACAATTAAAGAATTTAAATTTCTTTATGAACTATTACTGCCCAAGCATACAATTGGCAACCGAGGTTGCAAAAAAACCTGGAATTTTATTAAAACGAAGTTGTACAACAGTTGCAAATTAGTAACAAATATACATTATTCTTTTTGGTTGCTTTACAACCGTTTTGAAACGTTTTAAAAAGTAACAACGCAACTAATTTTTGATTTGTTGCTAGCAAGTGATTTCGCAACCTATTCGTTGCCAACGAATAAGTATTTATATAATTTTTGTAACTGAAGTTATTAAATAACCGATTCGTTGTCAACGAATAAGTAAATTTACAACCAAAAAGGAACCACATGGCGAAAAATTTTCTATATTCTCTTTAGTCACATAAGATCTTCTATTCGCGATAGTTATGAATTTTGTTATAAAAATATTGTTTTGTGGTTAAATAATATTTGATTGTCTTTTTACATTAATAATATAAATTAAAAGTGAAATATAAAGTTGCTATTTAAGTATTTTGTTTTAAAAACATAATATAATATTAATCTTAGTGCTGTTTGTTAAAAATATATCAGTTAATCAAATAAAAATAAAAAATATATACATAAATATATATTTATTCAATTATATTGTGATTAAATTTTCGTTTTTTCATCTTTGTTTGAAAAAACAAAAACAAATTAAAGTTTTAATTTTCAGTGTATTTTTATTAAAAGTAACAAAATTTTATTAAAAACCTAATATATACTTAAAATATTTGTACATTATTTATTATGATGCAAAATATTTATAAAAAAAAGCTAATAAGCCGTCGAACTTTCAACCGACGTGTAAAAAAAATTTTAGATGCTCGTGAAGTCGTCCAACCGATTGTCATAGAAAATTTAAACGTAAGTCACCATAACCTTGCAAGTTGTTCTAAGCCCGTAGTTATTACTTCTTCGGAATCTGATTCTGAAAGTGAGACTGTGCCTCTAAAATGTGAAATTCGTGAATGGTCAATCAGGCATAATGTTTCGCACACATGTCTCAATGATTTATTAAATATTTTAAAAGACAGAGTTAATATGCACTTACCTGCGGATGCTAGAACGCTTTTAGAAACACCTAAAGCTATGAATAATATACATAATGTTTCACCAGGTCAGTACTGGCATTTTGGATTGAGAAAATCATTAAGTCGTGTTTTAGAAAAATTTGACTTTAAGATCCAGGAAATAGTTTTGGATTTCAATATTGATGGTTTACCAATCAGCAAAAGCTCCAAGGGACAATTTTGGCCAATTTTATGTACGTTAAATTGCTTGGATAGCCCACCACTTGTGATAGGAATATATTATGGTATGAGGAAGCCAGATAGTGTAATTTCTTTTTTGAAAATATTTATTCAGGATTTAAAAAACGTTATAGAGTGCGGTGTGTCATCTAATACTCGTTTCACTACATTTAAAATAGGAAACTTTATTTGTGATGCTCCCGCTCGAGCTTATTTAAAGGGAATAAAAGGTCATAATGGTTATTTTGCGTGTGAACGATGTAACGTAGAGGGAGATTATTTTCATACTACCCATCAAATGAGCTATCATGAATTTTCAAGTTCAATAAGAAGTGATAAATCGTTTAGAGAAAGAACCCACGAAGAACACCATTTATTTCGATCGCCGTTAGAAGACCTTCCAATTGACATGATTAAGAGTTTTACTTTAGATTATATGCATCTTGTTTGCTTAGGTGTTACAAAAAAAGTATTAGTTTACTGGATAAAAAATAGAAAAAATTTTCGTACAAAATTATCTGCAGACCGTCAACAAAAAATATCAGAAAAACTTTTAAATGTTGTACACAATATACCAAAAGAGTTCAACAGAACTCCAAGAGGCCTAGATGTGATTAGTTTCTGGAAAGCTACGGAGTTTCGAACATTTTTACTATATGTGGGACCTGTTGTACTAAAAGATGATATCAATAGTGAAGTATATAATCACTTCATGTTGTTACACTGTAGCATAACTATTTGCATGACTGAGAGACATTTTAAATTTTTAAATGTCGCTGAGCAAATTTTTAAAACATTTATCTCAGATTTTATAAAAATATATGGAATTGAGAATGTTAGTTATAACATTCACAACTTATACCACCTTGTAGATGATGTCAGAAATAATGGTCCCTTACACAACAGTAGTGCTTTTTGTTATGAAAACAGACTCCAATATATAAAACGGCTAATAAGGTCCGGAAATAAACCTTTAGCCCAAGCTGCTAATAGAATATCGGAAAATTTTTCCATTGAAATTTTAAATAATTGTAACACTCATAAATATCCCATAATTTCAAAACAAGATTTCCGTAAGGTTTTTGTTTAAATTCAACGAGTAAAAACAAGTATTTTTTAACCACATCTAAAGACATAGTATGTTTTAAGTTTGTTACCTATTTTAATGAAATCCCAATGATATATGGCGAAAGCCTGAAAGGTAAAACCGATTTATACGTACTTCCATTTAGATCATCATTTCTCGATATTTATAAATCTAATCAACAAAAAACTCTTGCAAGATTATGGAATATTGACGCAGTTCTTTGTAAACTTTTTTGTATACAAATAAACGACCACGAAGCTGCTTTTTTTCCTTTGATACATTCTTTTTAAAACTCGAAAAATTACTTAAAATTAATTAATTTAAGTAATTAATTACCATACTTAGATGTATACATAATATTAAGTAATTTAAAAATTAATTATTGTATTTAATTTTAAAATAAAACGTATATTTTAACCAAAAATCATATTTTAATAGCACTAATAGTAAATTAATAATTCAATGTATAGACATTTATATTTAAATTTAATTTAAAAATAATCATTATTTTAATTCTATAAGATAAATTTAAGGCAAAATGTATTGTATTGTCGAGACAACAGAAAACGGAGAAAAAAATTGTACTGCAGTCCCAAAATGTTGGATAAGGGATAATTATTTATTGTGGCCAAACAAAAAATATGATTCCATAAAAGGACGACAAAAATGCACGTTGCCAAGTAATAGTTGGACGTCAATGCCATGCAAAATATTATTGGACGATATATGTAACTAAAATTTTTAATATATTTATCACTGTCTTTATAAACTGATTTTTAGTGCAAATCAGTTCATTAAAGTTAATGATGATTTTGTTTTAATGCAGTTAATATTAAATTAAATTATTACTTATATCAATTTTAGCTGAATGGGTAGAGGCTTTGCAACAGGAACAATTGTACGAGTATTTATCGAGTTCCGAGGGGGATGTCATAATTCCAGCGCCACATCAACATTTGCAGCTTGAAAATAATGATTTCAACAATTTGATGAACTCCATAAATACTGGTTAGTTCTAATTAAATAATATAACTGTGTTTCAAGCATGTTTACAGAGTTAAATTTTTATAAATTTATTTAAAATTTTTAATATAATTTGTTAACTATAATATCATTTTTATTTTACAGATACAATTATCAATACACCTATTCATATAGAAGAACAAGCAATTCCTGACAGTAATGCACAAAATTTGCCAACTAGCTGCAATTCAGGTAACTCTTATAAAGTAAAAATTTGCCTATAAATTAAAAGTTTAATTACATTTTTGTCTCTTTTTCTGTAGAATATATGGAAGAAATCCTAAGCTTAAGAAAAGATGTTAATGATCTTAAAAATACTATAGTACAGCAGAATGCCAAAATTGAAGTGCTTTTGCATTTAATTTTATCGAAAATTGCTCCAGATCAAAGAAATAACGAAAGCGATGAAGCAATATTTGAATTTAATGTTTGTAAAACAGCTGCAGAAATTGAAAATTTGGAACACACACTACGGAACGATCAATCTTTTAAGTCCAAATTGGTGAGTTACTTTATAAATTATTTTAAGAGATTCGATAGTTAATTGGTATTTATTCGCTATACACAATTTATAAATTCGTTCAATAATTCAATTTATTATACACAATTTCTGATTTTGTTCAATTATTTTAATATTTTACCCCCATAGGTTCAAAAGCTGTCAACATTTGGAGGATCTGACGCAACAAAAACTTGCAGAACCATTGCAAAATTTTTGTTTTTAGATGAAGCTCTTCTTGAATTTACATGGGGAGGTACTTCTACAAAAAAAAAATTTCAGCTCATTTATTGAAATTAATACCACAATAATGGAATCGGTGCGGAAGAAGTACAATAAATATACCGCATGTGACAATGCCAACTTCTTTAAAGAACATTTAAAGCATGCCAAAACCAGAACAGTAAGAGGCAATAAAAACGTTGAAAAAACATTACCAGGAAATAAATAATTGATTCCTTAATTTTTTACCTATTGTTTTTTTATACAATGACCATAGAATGGGTATTTATGGTTTCGTAAATTTTAATATTTGTTTTTGGAGAAATAAAAAATTTTATATATTACAAAACTAAAAGAATATTTTTTATTTATTTAAAATAATAAAGAGAAATGCCAACCAGAGGGGTAAGTGACGACGGGGTGTTATATGCTGAAAAATATTTAAATTAACAAGGGTAGAATTCAACGTTTCAGTAACGTTGCTTTGTAACTATGTATATAACGTTGTATTAAAACGTTTCTAAAACGTTTCAAAACAACTGCTCTGAAACGAAAGTTGCAAAAAACCTGGGCATTTACAGTTGCAGCAACGTTTCCTGACAGTTTAAGCAACGTTGTTGTAACCAATTAGCAACGCATGAGTAGTAGCAACCGAAGTTGCAAAACCGTTTTAAAACGGTTGTGAAACTTAAAAATGTTACTTGGGTGACTATATATTAAGCGTATTATATAACAGTACACCTATCCCCCGCTTTACACGGCACTCGTTTAACACGTTTTCGACTTTACACGGTTTTTGAAATCAAAATTTCCAAAAAAAAAAAAGTTAAAAAAAAGACAAATTTTGGTATTACACGCACTTATATCTACTTTATTTTAATTAAACCTTCTGGTATACCATATACATACAGGTTGTAATTAAAACAAGAAACTTGTAACAAAAAACGCATTTGAGTGTTCAAAGCAAAATTTTGAAAATATATGTTGATGTAAATCAGCAAAGGTATGTAAGAGATTCTCTATGTAAATTAGTTGATACTTGATTTTAAGCAATATATCGTTATTAGCTAGATACAAAATGCGTAGGTGTATCAATGGTCATAGTTAATTTGTAATTAAATAATTATATTTGTTGACATACGAGTTAACGTGAGATATTATACAACACTGGCAATAGCAGTGAGATCTTATTCTATCCTATAATGAAATATTGGAGTCTGTCATATTTTATTAAATGATTGGATTTATTGTTTAGTTATCAATTCAAAAAAATTTAAAGAACACAAACAATTAAATTTAGCGTCCATCAACATCGTTGAACGCATGTTGTTGCGGTGACCGTGATGTTAAAAGTTTTTAGTTGTTGTTTTGACACATATTGTAATTTCTACTACACAACACATGTTATTTTAAAAAATATAAAAACAATGGAAAATAAATTAATGATATGGCTTGAAGACCAATATCAAAGACGTATTCCAATTGGCACCAATATCATAACTAGTAAGACTTTAAAATTTTTGGAATGTGAAACAGTTGCCATCTACTTAAATAGATCTACTCCATCTACTCAAATAAAATGCCTTTTAAGTTTTATTGCAAGTCATGGTTGGTTCGAAATATTTAAACACGGGCATTTTTTGCAAAAATTTAAAATTAAAAAGCGCATCTACTGATTTAGATACAGCACAGCAGTATGTATCCACTAAGATTGACTGAAATTAATTCCGGTACATCTTACTGTCCTGCAGCCAAATTCTGTAACTGTGAAGCGGTGAAGCGTTAAAAATTCCATCGTTTCTGTTCATTCAAAAACTTATCACTTCACCGCTTCACAATTAGAGAATTTGGCTGCTGATCAGGTTTTCAATACTAAAGAGTGATAAGGCTTAGGTGGCAAAGCGGCCAGGTAAAAAGGAATAAACAAATCATTCCATTTATTAGAATGCCAATACAAAAGCTTGGGTTAAAGCCACATCGTTAATTGATTTGTCTTATAACTCTTACGTACCAGAAGTAAAATAGTATTTAATCAAAATAATATTTAAGGTTCTTCTTTTACTGGACAATGCTCCATGTCATCCACAAGATTTGCAGCTTACAAATGGATAAATTGTATTTCTACCCAAAATTAAAACTTCTTTATTGCAACCATTATACCAGAAGATAATAAATAATGCAACTACTTTCAACAACATAATCCGAATTGAGCTAGTGAACTAGCTCTCTGATTTCTGCGAACTTTCAACGAATTTTTAATTCAATATGAGGATGTTTGCAAGATTTAGCTGAAAAGAAACCACAGTTATTAATTACAGATTTAACTTCCAAGTCGCACCGAACTGAATCAAGTTAAGTTAGGTTTGATTTAGGTCAACTTGCTAGTATGTGCATGTATAATTACTTTTTATTTTTCTGTGAATTTTTTATTGGTTATGTTGCATGTTTCTTTTTGAAAATCAATTTAACTGTTATGTCGATATCTTATGTGATTAAACTGGTACTTTTATGTTTCACCGAATCTGATTGTCGCCCAAGAAATGACCAAAACCCCACGTTTTTCGTTTAACATGGTTTTCCATACAAAATTTATATTTTCGATTAACACGTTTTTATCAGGAACGTATCTACCGTGTAAAACGGGGGATAGGTGTACATTATTTAATTAGGAGCTAAAATGATACTTTTTGTGTTGAGTCTATAGTTTGACGGCCGACCGCAGGGAGGCCGACAGTTATAGACGAAACACAAAAAGTCACTTTAGCTCCGAATTAAATACACTATTTTTTCGGTAAACGGTTAAATTTTTTATAAATATGAAATTAATACATCAAACTTTTTATAAAAATGAATTTGTATCGTCATAATTACTTCCAAAAAAGAGAAAAAAACATTTAAATTTGTATGAATAAAATTTTTTATCAAAGCAGCCTTTTCAAAATTTCATAATATGAGAATCAACTTATTTTTTGTTGTCATGGTTATACAATATGTTTGAAAAAATAACAAACTAACAAATAACAAATGCTTCTTTACAGCCTCCGTAATATAAAATAAAAATGGCGTTACTTTTGCTGTCGCTAGACGTTACTTTTGCTGTCAGGCTAAAAAGTAAGACTTTAGCTAACTCCCTAGCGACAGTAAAGTTAAATTTTACAGCCGTTTGCCGAAAAAACATATTATTTTCTTCTGTCCGTAAAACAAATACGAAAATATGTAGGTTGAATTTTTCATACAACTTTGTATGGGAAATTTTTGTAATTTTTGTTTCTTTTTTGAGCGACTTAAGAATAATATTTTATGTATTACGCTTAATTTCGCTTAATATATACTTGACAGGATAGTTTTTATCTCAATTAAAAGTTTTAATATTTTTTAATTGCGAATTGAATGTTAAATGTGGCTCATAAACCATCTTTCAGAAGGCGGCGTAAATTAGTTAAGTGACACAACTTAATCAAGGACTTTTTAATCATCCAAATAGGGCCCGTATAGACTATCAAATATGTTACTGAGCGATTGTTTTGTTCCGGTGTTTGCCGCAATGGCGCTGAAAAAGAGGAAAGGAGCAATTAAAAGTTTTAATATTTTTCATTTGCGAATTGAATGTTGAATGTTAAACGTTTTCAAATAATTATTTTACAACTTTTATTATGCTCACAAAACGTTTTTCGTAAATTATATTTTATCTTAAAAACGAGGAGAAAAAACAAAAATAAATAAACTCCGTATGCTTTTATTTTTAAAATAAGTGCCGTCGGCAGTAAAAAATAAAAATCTGATCAATCGGGTGAGCTGTTCTCTTGCTATTTGATTTCAAAGTTTGAACCCTAAGTTTGAATTTTCAGAAAACTTCCGGATCACAATGTTCTCAAACTATGCACTTTGAAAATTCTAAAAAGACTATTATTTCTTAATTTACCTCGGCTACTTATATTGCAAGTATGAAGTCGATCAAAAATGGTTCGGTTCAAAAATCAACTTTTTGCGTCGTCCTGACTCCAGAATACAAATTTCGTCTTCTTTATACATAATTTTTTTATGAAGATTCTTTTTATAATGATCGGGTTCAGCGTCAGTCGCGTAGGTAGATCACGAATTTTATTGGTTTTATATGTATTATTTTAGTTGTCATATTTCTCATTTGAGTGAATTGTTTTTGTAGGTTGCTTTCGAGTGTCGAGTACCGTTGTTTAAAAGGACACGACATTTTTCGCAAGAATTTGTTAAATTTCACACATATAAAGGCTTTCAAAGTCTCAATACTTAATTGTGATTTTTCTGATGTTTATATTTTAATTTATTAAAAATAAATTTATTATATTGTTCATATTTTATTCACCACAAAAAAATGCGTCCAGTTCCAGCATTAGTTCCTGGTAATGTCAACGTATATTTCAAATTTGTAGTACATTATTTTATATGGAAAATTGTGTAGAAAGTTGGACTTTGTACAACCAAACTGAAATATTAAACCGGAAAAGTGAATCTACTTTCAACAAATTAAACTTGCAAATCTCTTATTTATGAATCACAGAATAATGTATGTATAAAAAACTAAATTATATACTGAATACAACAAAAACTAAATAAGTTAATACAAAAAAGAAAAACACAAAAATATATAAATCAAATTAAAAAGTGCTTACAGTAATGCAGTATATGATGGATGATCCAACTCTAGTACTGTGTTAAAATTTTAATATAACTCTCTCCTTTTTCTAACATCGTCACAATTCTTCTGCTCAGCGTTCCCAAATTAAATACTTCTTTTTCTTTTCATAAAATTCATTTCCCAATATATCCTCCAGTACATATTTGTCCACCATATTGCATACATTTCTTCCCTTCACTTCAGTTATATACATAATATCAACACAATCCACTCGGTTGCACATTATCACCTAATTATCAATCAATTTATTTCAATAAATTTTCATCATCCTCATCAATATATACATAAATGAGTTTTATTTATTCACAAAGCCGATGTTTCACTATCATCCTGCTCATCTACTATACAATCATCTGAATTGGTCGCTTTGATCGCTTATATACAGACAGTTTAGGTTTCCTATTTCCCTCTCCAGTATCTCAATAAGCAATTCTCTCCAATCCAGACAACAATTCTATTTTTTTTAAAATTAAATCATTTATGCAAAACATGTATTATTAATTGACATTGAGTGACGTAACTAGACCGTCAACAAAAAAATGTTCAATTGCACAGTAGTACAAATAAATGTCCCTACGCTTATTACAATTTAAGAAAAATAAATAAATAAATTATTAGCGAATTTCTTTAAATATGAATACTATTATTTTAGAGTAAAAATTGAAAATAGTCCGTCGTTACAACATGCTCTGTTTCGAAATGTCCAAATGTTCCGAATCATTTGTTCTCTATTGTGACTTTTGCTGTAAACATATATTCTTCCCGTTCTCCCGTCGTTACCCAGCTTGTCATGCATTCTTTACAAAAATCGGGACTTTCTTAAAACGTCGCGGGACGCGGGATAAATTGTCAAAAATCGGTACTGTCCCACCGAAAGCGGGACGTCTGGTCTCCATAACTTAATAACTATGAGGTAAGTAAAAACTGAGTAGCTCTGTGTTTTTGGTATATAATTTTCAATGATTCACGGATGGTCAAAGTTAAATAATCAAAATATTACTACACGATTCATTGCCCAAGGATAGCTTATGTCCTGAGGCGGCTAAGTAAAAAATACATTTTTTGTTTCATCAAATTGTTTACTTGAAATTGTGTGATCTAGAATACGATTGTGTTATGTACAACATAAAATGTTAAGTTATAAAAGTGAAAACTTTTTAACCGTGTGGAATTTAAGCAGTATTACAATATCATCAAATTATTTGTCTATGATATTTTTTAGTAATTTGGAAAATCATTACATAAATTTGTTATTAACCAACGAAATAATTCGTCAAACCAATGAAAAACAACCCCTGACTTTTGTTTATAATTTTTGACAATAAATGATCCTTATTTGTTCTCTCTCTCTCTCTTGTTGGTACTGTAAAGTGCAAAATATAAATTTTAGTCTCCGACGTAAATTCTTCAGCTATATTTTATAGGCCTAATATTCATCCTGTTAACTGACATTATTTATGATTATTAAAAATTGAGCACAACCAGCCAAATACTGCTTCACTACTGGTTTAATAGTCTAAACAATTCAGTTTTGTCAAGTTTTTATCGAAAGCGTGAACTGATATCACATCAATTGATATCACTTGATATTATTAAACACGGATCTAACAACGTAAACCACTGAAAAGCAATTTATATGAAATTGATAAGCTTCCATATTTCGTTTAATGAAAGAATAAATGTGTTTAATGAATCTTGAACACTATAACTATAAAATTTAATTAACAAATTAATTTATTTAAAACCCATTTTCCAGATCAAAACCGTCCTAAAAATTTTACATACCCATCACATCTTACAACAACATCAATATAAAATCTCCATAAATATCTTTTTGCCATATCAATATTCAAAACCTGTACCTTAATTTTCACCTCTATAAATACAAAAAATAAAATAAAAAAAAGAAAGTCCTAATATACTGATAGTGTTAACATAAAAGAAAATAGAAAAATTATATTATATAAAATAAAAAGGGAAAGTATAAATGTCATGAAATTTACGATTTTTAGGAAAATGTTTGTGATATTCGATAAAAAAAAAACTTTATATATTATCATAGGAGAAAATTTTCTCAATAAAAAAAGATCGAAAACTTTAGAAATTAGATTTGTTTTTCTTCTTTTTGTTATTGAATTTTTTTTTTAAATTTATATGTTGGCTAAAATGATATAAATTACAATAAGCTATCAATCTAAACAACTGAACACAAAAGTGATATGATTTTCTCCTACTTATAGCTCCGCCTATTTTTTTTTTTGATTAGGGGAAAATTTCTCCGTTTTTCTCCTTAATATTATGAAAATTTTATTTTGATTGTTTTGAAAAATATTAGTAGATTGATAAATCGAGATGAGTGATTATGATTAAATTTGGCTATTTGGCTAAAGCGTACATACATCCATAAAAAAGTTATTTAAGTAATTGTTATTGCAACAGGCTTATATATGGTTTCAAATAAATCTTTGATTAGTTTGATCAATAGAATTTTTAGCCAGTCTTTCTCAACATTGGTTAAAATAATTTTAACAGATTCGAACAATTTTGAGAATAGAGCTGTCTAACCACCATGTGAAATCTTTTCGGTTGTTATATCGTTGAGGTCAGGAGCGTATAATGAGTTAAGACGAATTTTTGTTTTCTGGATTTATCGTCATGTATCCTTTGCTGGGCAAATAAGCTTTGTTCGTCGCTTTGCATAAGATTCATAAATTAGGTTGCTTAAATAACTAAAATTTAGTTTATGATTAATGTGCATCTTTGAAGTTTTCAATCTCTTGGTTCATTCTATGACTCCATTTCCTCTTCATTCATTGACATAATTTGAAATTTCCTGTTTTGCCATTTTAAAGTTTTCCTATGTGCGTTAAGTGTTTTGAATTAATCGACAACCCAACTTTATTTTAACACACCAAACAAATGTCGTTACTAATTTATACACCTCTTAGTTGAGTTCTCTTCTCACATCAAGAACACTCAAAGAATATTCTTCACTCCAGAACGTTCTTATATTTGCCTGTGCTTAATTTTATTTCAATTTTTAGTGAGAACCAGCTCTGCTGTGAGAAAGCACAGTTTGGACTTGCCGCAAAAGAGATTTCGCTACCAGCTGTTGAATTTACTAAAAACCGATTATGAAGCCGCTTTTCTCGGCTGATTTGAGTTATTTATTCTTTTCGGCATAATATTCATCAAATTTAAGCGTCAGATCAAATTTTTTATATTGCGAAAATTTACTTCTCGTCGATATTTTGCAGTTGTATAAATTCACCGAACCAAATTACACTCCTGTTCACCAGTTTGAAACCAAGTATTTTTAACTGCCTGATATGGCACGTTATTGTTTTGGTTCGATTTTCGAAATCGAATTTTTTATGATATCTTTACTTTTCAAGGCCTCTTGAAGATGTTTAGGCTATTTTCAGCTGGCAGTCTGTATATATGTGTGTGTGCAGCGTTGTGTGTGTGAACCAAATTTTATCCAAGGCTTTTTCAACAACAGATGGCTTGATTACAACGAAAGTGGTCACATCCGATGTATTTTGGGGTAACTTCTACCGAAATCGGCCCATTTTTTATTTAATGACTTCCAAATAACTGAAAATCATATCTTGAAAATTTCATGAGAATAAATAATGCATCCAAGATCATTGGCCCACCATTTGACAACCATGACAACCATTTTGTTTGTCATCATGTCAGCCATTTATAATGAAAGGCAAGATCCTTGAAGGTCATGACACCTAGACTGTTTGTTAAGTTTTTTTCTGTAGGTGAAAGACAAGATCCGTGTAAGTCCTGACGCGCAGTCAATTCTGTTTGGTTTGTTTAGTGTTGTCCTGTGGGCGAAATGCAAGTTTCTTGTAAGTCTTGACGCGCAGACAATTCTTGTGTTTTATTTAAGAAATTTTTGTGTGTTTATTGTTGAGTTATTGTTCTGGGAGTGGAAGGTAGAAATCGTAAGTCCTTGACACACCGACAACATGTATGTTTGGTTTTTTTTGTGTTGTTATCTAAAACCGCAAAAGTAGGAAAGTTCCTTCAGACGTTTTCTTAATGGAGCTTACGATTCCTCGTACCTTAGTTGGGTGGAAAATCATGACTGCTGCAAGAGGGTCGAGAGTGGTGAGGTGATATGACCCGGATCCTGTTGACCCCTGATGGTTTACCATCTATGTCATCCTACCATGGTGATTTCACCACGTTCGAGGATTCTCAATGATTTCATAACCACTAAGTATTATGCTCAAGTAGTATAGCTGCCGTAATCTTCGAAAAAAATTTTCGTTAGAGCGTAACCTGCTTAAAGGTACGAAGAGCACAGACTAATGGACGATAACAGGGAAATGAATCGTCTGTCGTTCTGGCCATTGTGACTGGTGTTCTCTCTATACCTTCCCCAACCTCTTATTGTCAACACATGGTGTTCCGGTAGTATCTTTGGCTTTTCAGGAAACAGGGAGCAGGAAAATGCTGGCCTTGGCTTTCTGAGCCTTAGCATATTTGCATATTTCAGACTACAATTTGGACGTGTTTGATAAGAGACAAAAATTTGAAATTGGCAGGATACTTAGTTTTTACCTTTAACTTTAAAAAAATTCAAGGTTAGTTTTGTTTTTTCCTCTTATCGCACATTTACAGCTGTTTAAAGAAAACCAAACATTATACTCTAAAATAAGAATATTCTTATTATTTTAAAGAAATCCTCTAATAATTTGCTAATTTGTTTCGATTCCGGCCTTAACAAACATAAAAGGATTTATGTGTGTCAATAATATTTAAACATGTTTTCTAGTTAATTGCTTTGTTGCATCATTCAATGTCAGTCAATAATAGATGTTTATGTGTAGTCAAGAAATTTTTGTTATGAGAAGCGTTAGTATTTTATGGTGATATAATTCGAATTTAAAAAAAAAATAAAGTGGGTGTCTAGAGAATATTGTAGAAATATTCAGTGAAAAAAATAATCAAAATAATGGAGTGCTCGATTGGCTTATTGTTAAATTGTCATAAACTGGCGTATTCACGATCATCGAAATTAATCAGTGAAGATAAAATAAGTGAAAGTGATAAATTTTTTATTGAATAAACGATTGCCACTTCTCATGAAAAGAGTGCTTGTGATGATGCAGGAGGTCCAAATAAACGGACTGTAAGGAAAGCAAGCCTGCAACGAACTGCAGATCATCATATACTAACACCTAGAGCGATGTTTGATTTTTGTGTTAATCAAATGCCTAGTATAGAATTTTTCTTTATATCAAATTCTGATGTTGATGCTACCAGAATTTTTGTCAAGGAGATTTATGGATATTAATACAATTAAAAATACAAGGACCTATCACAGTTTTGCTCCGCTTTCCCGTGCAGTCAATTATGAGTACGAAAGTTTTCAGCTTCCGATAACTTTGAAGCTGTGAATATTGTAAGATCAAATAATTAAATAATAATTTAAATTTAAAAAATAAAATAACACTTAATACCATGGTTCCTAATATCATTTATTTATCCACTTATCTCAACATGAAAAAATTTAATCGACCAGATTAAATAAACTCTTTAAATTTGAAACCATTTTTCTTTATTTTTATTCAAAATTATAGTGTTGTGGACATAGGACTACCAACTCTTGAAAGCACGCGACCCGGAGATTTTATAATATACAAAAATATAATTCAACTAGGGGACCCCTGTGCATTTGTGCAAATTTTAAAACAAATTTTTAAGCCTGAAACAAAATCACAATCCAAAATAATACGTCCATCCGCAAGCAAAGCATAAATTGAAATTGAAATGAGAATAAAATTTGGAAGAAATCAAAACCTCCTAAATCATAACTGATTCAAGCCATTTGTAATAAACAATGAACATTGCCATATACAAAAAATTGGATTTGTGATTTTGATTAAATGCTTTTGAATTTTTTTTATATGGAGTTTTATTTTTGCGGTTGGCGTTATGGCGATTTTTTGAATTTTTTTATATTAAGTTTTAATTTCAAAATTGGGCTACAAGTTCACGATTTTGTTTCTGCTAAAATATGAGTAAGCTTCTATATCGGAGGCTTTGAAGAAATTCAAAATATTTTGTTTATTTGTTTCGTTTATTTCAGTCTTTTTTGATTTTCTATCCCTTTTTGTATTCTCTTCTTTCTCTTCTGTATTCTCTTCTTTCCTAAGGCTACGCTTTTTCGTGGGTTGTGTATTATATATATGATAAAAATTTAATTTATTTTAATCTCAATCATGCTTTATAACGAAATTAATACAACATAATCTGCATTTTCCTGAAAACTCGTTAACTTTTTCGAGCCCCTCATAGTTTTTATTTTTCAACCATTCGTTATTGAACGAGACGTAATAACATTTTATTGTCATTGTTTTGTTTGGGATTTTTTTTATTTGACTGATATTTATTATTTAATAGTAAAATTAACATACGCACAGTTTTATATGGGCAACTAATTAAATTTAAATGTTAAAACCATTCAAAATTAACAACAAAAACTATTAACAATAACCCAATATAGACATAAAACATCAATAAGCTTATACGTCACATGGAAAAACAAAATATCCAACGTACCAACATAAATAACCAAAAAACTCATTGCAAAACTAAACTCAGCCGTTTTCTAATACAGAGTTTCGTTTTTTTGTTTTCAAACGAATTCTGTTTATTTGAATTGAAAGAAATTTCACATATTTTTATTTTTTATGTAATTATTATTTCGCCCGGAGATTTGCTTTCCAAACCCTGAGCCCGGAGATTTGCCGGCAAACCCTGAGTCTCTGGGTGAAA
Organism: Diogma glabrata; assembly: GCA_963693315.1. Lineage (NCBI taxonomy): Eukaryota > Metazoa > Arthropoda > Insecta > Diptera > Cylindrotomidae > Diogma > Diogma glabrata. The sequence goes on along the minus strand of OY856187.1, from coordinate 411,299,832 downwards.
AATGCTCAGTTGGTAACCCTATGTGGACAAAACAAAAGCCTGAAAGTTTTAGTCCTAGTGTTCGTTCGGTCGAGACAACGTGATAAAAAAAGTCATGATTTTTCGAAGTACTATACGCAGCCATTTATCACAAAAAAAATCAAATTTTTTGCTGGTTTTAAATGTTAAAATGTTTTGAATTTAGGTGACAATAAAAATATTTTATTTTGGTTGTTAACGCTTTTGGTTTTGTTTTGTTTATGCTTACATTTTTGTAATAACTATTCTTGATAAAATTGATTTGTGGTTTTCGAGCTAAATTTATTTTTTGTGTCCATCCATCTTTTTATCTTTTGACTGTTCGGTCCGGTTTGACATAATATTCAACGAAGTGAAGGTAGAAGAAAAAAATTTGACGTAAAATATTGTGATATTTATTATGATATTGCACATCCGAATACTACCAGTGAAGACTAATTATAGCAGTAAAATTAATTTTTTTGTTATAAAGATCTTCGTGGTTACATTATTAATACTTATTTTTAAACAATAAATTTGTCGGTGGATAAGTACTCAGGTCAGTATAAAAATATACTTAAAAATAAAATTAAAAAACAAACAAATGGCTATGATGTTTGCTTCTCTTCAAACGCCTGTAAATCTGCGATATGAAGAAAAAACAAAACTAACCTTGAAGTTTTTTAAAGTTAAAGATAAAAACTAAGTATCCTACCAATTTAAAATTTTTGTCTCTTATCAAACACGTTCGAATTGTAGTCTGAAATATGCAAATATGCTAAAATTTCAAAATTTCAAGCAAAGATTTTTTTCATTAAAAGTTGACCAAACGAGTCGATTTTAATTCTTAATTATCTTACAATATGTGCACTTTGATATCTGAGAACGTTTAGACTTTTAAATTCAACAGTGCCGAACCAGGTGTCAATTGAAAATCACAAGAAATCAATAAAATACACGTATTTTCAAAACTCTGTTATTTTTAAGGTATATGAATTTTGTGAATTTTTATTTTTGTTTTAGAAACAATCATCTTTCCGCTTTCCAATGCCACCTTGATTGTGTAGATATCTTTATTAGAAAAGTGTTTACAGCTAAAACCGCAAAACACCAAAATAAAACTTTTCCATTGCTTTATTTTGTGTGGACCGGAAGTGAAGTGTGCGAAAATTCAATGCCTTTGGATATTGGTTTTTGGAACCATAAAAAACATTTCCACAAAGTTTAAGCAAAATATAAAATAGTGCAGCAACGTTTTTTGTTTTTTTTCGATGATTTCATATGGAATGACTCTTTTGTGTTTCTTTTTGGAATCAGCCCCATTATTCTACTGCCAATGGCTTTTTCTCGTTTCCTCCGCTGGTTTTCTTAAACTTGATTTTGGTTACACTTGTTTTGACTCCTTATTTTTTTTGTTGGTCGTTATTTTTGTCCTTTTTGTTTCTATGTTCTTTACTTCTGGTAATTTTTGTGTTTTAGTCTGGTCTGGCTACTTCAGTCGGTAGAGTCTGAGAGTCGATCTCGGGGTTTGGGTTCGAGCCTGAGAGCTGTCCCATTTTATTTCTTAATTTTTCTTATGATTATCAGGATGAATGTAGTCAGCCAGACTTCCTCCTTTCATAAAGAAATGGTTTAAGAACAAAGCTTTAAATACCCAGATATACATATATTGTTTTATTACGAAGTTTTTCTCAGTGAATAGTGTTAAGTTAGACATCGATTCCACAATTGATTTAACTGGGTTACGATGAGGTGGCGATAGGATACGGGTATGCGAATGAATTTACAACAATAGCAGTTGAAATATTGTAGAATATTATTTTCCAGGAGATCCAGGATGGTTTTTTGGGGCACGCGTTGTTTAGTTATTTGAAATTTTATTGTGATTGAGGTAGCTTGCAAAATTCCACCCAGTGGAGCTAGCGCTAGGTGAAGAAAGTGTTTGTGTACACGACCAACTGGTAGACATTTACAGTCTACCAGACCTCCTACTACAAGATGTCATCTTGTAGTATGAAGCGTGGTATAGACCGTAAAGGTTTGCCAGTTGATCTTGAACGCAAACCACATCTACCCGCCGCTAGCTCGAGCTGGCCTGAATTCTGGGTACCAAACCTTATTACAAGAAATTTAACATAAACAAAATTTAAACCGAAAACCCGTGTCTTGATCACCGCCCAGGTTTGATGTAGAGGAGAACTGCCAGGTATTTACTCTCCCCTAAATATTACACTAGCCCTTCAGTATTTTTATCTTAAATTTAGACAAGACACAACATAAACATATAAACTTACAGGTGCTACCTTCCGTATCCATTTAGTTGTCGTGGTCCCCCATTAATCTTCAGATTCCCTTGACATTCATCCCAACACGATTAAAACAACCACATTCTCTAATTTCAATTTTGCATTTGGTTGACAATCTTTTGATTAATACTTAATAGATTAACATAGGGTTTCATTTTTCCCAGTTGAGTGTTTTTTACAGTTGAGTCTTCTGGACTCGTTTGACCTAAGACAATTCTAGTTTTATAATTTTTATTTTCTTTCACTTCTTTGTTTTATCCTTTATCTTTAGATTATATTATAACACATGTAATCATTTGAAACAACAACAGAGAGAAACATTTTCTTATAAATTCTAAACACGATTCCATTCAAATTTGAAAAATTATGTCTTTTGTTTTCTTTTTGTTCGCTTTTTTTGCCTTTTTATCTTTATACTGTATTATAATCATTAAAAAAAAAACACAAACACAAAAAAATTCTCAAAACAAATTTTAAACGAATTCAAATAAGCCAATAAAAATCTGGATTATTCCTCTCTTCAGTCCGAATCTAAATAAATCAACGTCACTCTACCAAATACTCAAACTTACTTCCTAACTCAATAGCTTAAAATCAACTTTTCAAACCCAACTGTCGCTTTAACTACAAAACCACAACTAATTGACTAGAAAAATCTTAAATTCATTTCTTATGGTACGAGCCAAAAGACCATTCTCATGAGTTCTTTTGAGAATTCTTTTGAGTTTTTCCCTAATCAAGCGAAAAAAAAAAAAATAAAAATTTAATACAGGTTTTCGTTAAGTACACCTGATAAAGAATATCTTGCCCATTACAGGACAGGGCGAAAGGCGGAAGTCCGGCTGCCTACTTTCGTCCTGAGAATCATAAAGAAATCAAGAAGTGAAATGGGAGCCGCGCTCGAACCCAGACCCCGAGATAGACTCTCAGGCTCTGCCGACTGAACCAGCCGGGCCAAACAAAAAAAATCAACACCAAATTAAAAGCAATAGCTATCTTAGTTTTTGAGTTTTTTTTTAAGAAAAAACTAGGTATTACTTACGTTACGCAAGCCTATGAGATCTTGATGAAAGTCTTGTATGAAATAGAGGTGCAAACGCTTACTTGAATGAGTGTTTTTGTAATGTGAATATGTGTTTTTGTAATGTTTATATAGTAATTTTGCTACTGTCAGTTTACAGGATATCACAACAACAGTCTACAGTTGAATTTTCATTTTTATTTAGGTTCATACAATCTTTCTATATTCCATATAGGAACGTAAGCTGTCAACAAGTGTCCGTCACCTAAGCTTCACTAGCAAACCTAATTTAATCAATTAGTTTTACATGGGTGATCAGCCCATTGTTTCCAATTTATCAACTATATTAGTTGACTATCGGTGAATATATTTTAACTAAACATATTTTTGGACAATGTAATTAAATTATATTTTATAACTTTACAGCTTCAAAATAAGCCGTAAAGTAAGTTTGGTGTGTCAGTATACCTTTTGAATTAAATGATTGGCTTTTAACTAAACCGGAAGTTCTTATCGTGAACCCTAATCACACCCCCATCCTTTGACTTTTGAATTCAAATACCGTTACGTCGTGATTAGTTTTTTTTGTTCATTAACTTAAGGGCAGTTAAAATAATACATTTAAATTTACATTTTAAAATATTTTTAATTTAAGAGTTTTTTTTTAAGTAATAGAAACACGTGCCGGAAAATCATTAAAGTTTAATTTTTGATAAAATCGTAGATTGTTTTAAATATATTTTAAAATATATATAAATTCCACAACATTTTTAGAAAGTTGTGTTTATCGTTTGAAAAAGTCAACTCACGTCACAAAAAATTGAGAAATTATTCGGTTAATGTTTTGCAAATAATATATTCACCTAAATCAGTTAGAGTAAATGATAAAAATTAAGATCTTCCTAAATCCAGCTTACCTACTAACGGGTTATAAATTAATCCAATAATAATGCACTAGCCAAAGCATATTATTATATGTTGATTTTAAGCTCACTAAATTTTTTTTGGTTCAAGTTTGTAACGACGGACTATTATCAATTTTTACTCTAAAAATAATAGTTTTCAAATTCAATAATAATTTTATTATTTGTGGTAAACATAGACGTTTATCTGTACCACTGTACATTTAAACGTTTATTCGTACCACTGTACATTTGATGATTTAACGATTTAAATAAGTTTAACAAGTTGATGATTTAAATAAGTTGAAGTAAATTGAAAATACAAGTTTTTTCATAAATGATGGAAAATAAAACAGAAGATCGATGATAATATGGTATAAAAACGATCAAATTGTTTGGATCGACATTAGTATAATATTGTAAATCAATTAGTATATGAAATTAAATCAATATATAAGTGCTCAATAATTATGTAAATTAAAGTAAAATTAAAACTCAGTAATGACTAAATTGTCATAGCTTACTTTTGAGTAGTTTTAATAATGTTAATTATTTAAAAAAATGTTGTTTTAAAACTAAAAAGAAAATACATTTGTTTTTTTCCAATTATTGTGTTGATATTGTAAAGGTTTTTTTTTATAGTTGTGAATTTAATAAAATGTCAAAACCTCAATTGCATCTATAAAAATGTGTAAACGAAATATGTTTTTACATACAAGAATAAAAGTTATTTGTTAAGGAAGTCTTATGTTATCAGTTTTGAAAATAAATTTATAATTTTATGAAGGAAAACACGTCATCGCCCAAATGGCATATGAACTTTGATGATAACGAAAAACAAAAATTAATTGAAGAAGTTCATGATGTTATTACCGTACGAGATGCTAGACACAAAATTGTCTAATTCGCTTTGTAAAAATTAATCGTCAAGTCCGTTTATGAAATTGACTTCATTATGTATTGCTTTTTTGTGGAGGAACGGATTATTTTCTGCCTGATATAATAAAACCTTTAATTAACCATCAAGATAAACGAAGATGGGAAATAAAACATGAAGAAGACAACATTGAAGAATTGAACTAATGTAAGCTTTTAATTTAATTTTAATTTATATAATTTTTGATTTGTTTTTTTAAATAAATTATTTTCATGTTAGCCAATTAATAGTTTTGTTAAATTATTCATTCTGTAATTATAATATAAGAGATCTTTAAGTGTAATCAGTTTGTTTGTTATAAATTCAGTGTTCCGGCGTAATATTACAGTTTTCATATAGTTTTTTGAGCTTTCCGGTGTAAAGTAATATTATAATTTTGTATAAAGGTCCAAATTTTTATAACAAGTTTTATACCAATGCCAGATATCCTAAAGACCTAAAATGTAAACAACAGAAAAATCTAGATAAATATTAAATTAAAATGTATTTTCATTAACTTCAATCTATTCTTCAAACAAATCATTTTACTGTTTTCCAAAAGCAAAGAATAAAAATACAGTTGATTTCTATTTTCTTTATTAGATGGAAATAAAGAAAATCTATTTTAAATGAAAAACTATGAAATATATTTTCTGAATAAAATAGCAAAACGAATATTATAATTTTTTTGATTTATTTTAATTCGTTTACATTATATATATTCAACTATCTTATTGCATGCAATCGGCAAAGAATAATATTGTAAAGCGAACACAGAATAGGTAAAAAAAAACTATAAAACTAACTGATTTAATTTTAAGATATTATAGTTAATATTCATGCATTTAACTTTGTTTTAAAAGAATGGAAATAGTTTTATTGATTGATTACACAGGAAAGATGTGCGAGTTTGATAATTTTGTAAGCAATGAATTTTGTTGGGAATTTGTTTTTATGTTCATGATTATAAGAAACCTCGTGGTGCTTGTTAAAAAACTTGAGAGTAAATCATTTTCAGTTAGCTTTGGTTTTTCCAACACTTTGATGACGTAAAAAGAAAAAAACAATAAATTTGCTTGTAAATTTTCCCCTAAATGTATACAATAAATGTCACCTATGAGCAATTCCACGTCACCGCAACATCGATGTTCCTGACCCCCTCTGATTTCGATAAAATTTCATTTACAGATAGCAAATGAAAAAATAAAAATATCATTTCTTTCAAAAAATCAAATTTCGCTCTAGGGATGACACGGGTGGCGGCAAAGTTTTAGGGGTTTGCGAAACATGAGTATCTTTGAATATCGATTGCTAACGATTGACTAAACCGATTTAAGTCATTTATAGCTCGTTGGAAAGGTAATTGATAGGACTTATAAACAAAATTACTTAAAATTTTTTAATAATTTTTTAAAAGTGTGTTAAACTTAAAAAAAATTTCAAAGATGGCGCTGTTGAGGGTACCCCTACTTTTACCACATTTTTTTGCCAGAAAAAAAATATTTAATTAGTTCGTAATCTAAAACGAAAGTTTCTCAAGTACATAATTTCTCGTTTTAAAAATAAAATTCTTACAAAATTTTAATTTCCGTTTTATCCATTTTCTGTTTTTTAAAAAATGCGTTTTATTTAACTAAAACCGCCTGAATTCTTGTTTTATTTTCTGAAAATTGTCAAGTACTAAGCACTCTCCCGCTTTCAAGTTTGCTTTTTTGTATTCCAAATACATGAAATATATGAAATTTATCAGCCTGTTTCTTATGATTTTCAACATATTCCACACATTGACATTCATCATCTAATTTACCACAACTAACAAATTTCATTTCAGCATATACCAGTAAAAATTATTATACAGAAATGAAGTCACGGCTAGAAGCAAAATACAGAGAGGCTGTAACTATAAAACGTACACAATCATTTCATGCGTTCATACCCAAAGATGAAAAAACATTGCTCACAAAAATATATTCTAATTCAGCTAAAACTAGGATTTTTCAGATAAGCCTTTAATATGCAATGTAAATTTATTTTATATTTTTAATTTCTTTTATATTATTTTATATTATTAATAAATGTATATTGTTTTTATTACACAACTTAGAATAAAAATTAATTATTATATAAATTCTATACAACATGCATTTTATTTCACATAATTTTTCTCACTATTTACTTCTCAGCATCAGTTTTAATATATTTCAGGTACATTCATTTATAATTAATTTCGGACAGGTAGAAATGGGAGAAAAAGTGCATTATGTAAAAAGCATCCACACTAGGGTGGCCCTTAGATTACACTAGAATTTTTTTTTTCATTGTACAGTTTGCGGCACCCTCCCATTTCGTGTGAATACTCATAAAAATATTATTTGCAAAATCTGATATCAATCGGTCAATTCTAAGACGTGCCTCCGACCACTTAAAGTTGAGAAATTTTGTTCTGGACCCTAAAAAAAGTTTATTTTTTTTTTGTGCGACACCCTCTCATTTCGTGTCAATACCCATAAAAAAAATATTTTTAAAAATTGATATCAATCGTTCAACTCTAAGGGGTGGCCCCGGCCACTTGGAGTTGAGAGGTTTGGTTGTGGCCATTACAAAGAAAAATTTAAATTTTTGTACGACACCCTCCCATTTGGTGTCAATACCCGTAAAAATATTATGTGTAAAATTTGAAATCAATCGGTCAACTCTAAGGGGTGCCCCCGGCCACTTGGAGTTGAGCGGTTTTGTTGTGGCCATTATAAAGAAAAATTTAAATTTTTTGTACGACACCCTCCCAATTTGATGTTGATACCCATAAAAATATTATGTTTAAAATTACAAATCCATCGCTCAACTCTAAGGGGTGCCTCTGGCCACTTAAAGTTGAGAGGTGGTTTGGTTGTGGCCATTACAAAGAAAAATTTTAATTTTTTTTACGACACCCTTCCATTTTGTGTCGATACCCATAAAAATATTATTTGTAAAAGGCGTGCCTAAGGCGTGCCTCCGGCCACTTAAAGTTGAGGGGTTTTGTTGTGGCCATTTTAAAGAAAAATTTAAATTTTTTGTACGACACCCTTCCATTCCATGTCAATACCCGTAAAAATATTATTTGCAAAATTTTAAATCAATTGGTCAATTCTAAGACGTGCCTCCGGCCACTTAAAGTTGAATAATTTTGTTCTGGACCTTAAAAAATTTTTTAATTTTTTGCGCAACACCCTTCCATTTCGTGTCAATACCCATAAAAAAATTATTTGTAAAATTTGAAATCAATCGTTCAACTATAAGGAGTGCCCCCGGCCACTTAAACCTGAAAGGTTTTGTTCTGGCCATTACAAAGAAAAATTTAAATTTTTTTGTACGACACCCTCCCATTTCATGTCAATACCCGTAAAAATATTATTTGCCAAATTTGAAATCAATTGGTCAATTCTAAGACGTGCCTCCGGCCACTTAAAGTTGAGAAATTTTGTTCTGGACCTTAAAAAAAAATTTTAATTTTTTGCGCGACACCCTCCCATTTCGTGTCAATACCCATAAAAAAATTATGTGTAAAATTTGAATTCAATCGTTCAACTCTAAGGCGTGCCCCCGGCCACTTAAGCTTGAAAGGTTTTGTTCTGGCCATTACAAAGAAAAATTTAATTTTTTGTACGACACCCCCATATTGCGTGTGAATACCCTTGAAAATATTATTTGCAAAATTTGAAATCAATCGTTCAACTCTAAGGCGTGCCCCCGGCCACTTAAACTTGAAAGGTTTTGTTCTGGCCATTAAGTGGCCGGAGGCACGTCTTAGAATTGACCGATTGATTTCAAATTTTGCACATAATATTTTTACGGGTATTGACATGAAATGTGAGGGTGTCGTACAAAAAATTTAAATTTTTCTTTATAATGGCCACAACAAAACCCCTCAGCTTTAAGTGGCCGGAGGCACCCCTTAGAGTTGACCGATTGATTTAAAATTTTACAAATAATATTTTTATGGGTATCGACACCAAATGCAAGGGTGTCGTACAAAAAATTCAAATTTTTCTTTGTAATGGCCACAACCAAACCTTTCAACTTTAAGTGGCCAGGGGCACCCCTTAGAGTTGACCGATGAATTTTTAATTTTAAACATAATATTTTTATGGGTATCGACATCAAATTGGAAGGTGTCGTACAAAAAATTTAAATTTTTCTTTATAATGGCCACAACAAAACCCCTCAACTTTAAGGTACCGGAGGCACCCCTTAGAGTTGACCGATTGATTTCAAATTTTACAAATAATATTTTTATGGGTATCGACACCAAATGAAAGGGTGTCGTACAAAAAATTTAAATTTTTCTTTGTAATAGCCACAACCACACCTTTCAACTTTAAGTGGCCGGGGGAACCCCTTAGAGTTGACCGATGGATTTCAAATTTTACACATAGACTTTTTATAGGTATCGACACCAAATGGGAGGGTTTCGTACAAAAAATTTAAATTTTTCTTTCTAATGGCCACAACAAAACCTCTCAACTCCAAGTGGCCAGAGGCACCCCTTAGATTTGACCGATTGATTTCAAATTTTACAAATAATATTTTTATGGGTATCGACACCAAATGAAAGTGTGTCGTACAAAAAATTTAAATTTTTCTTTGTAATAGCCACAACCACACCTTTCAACTTTAAGTGGCCGGGGGAACCCCTTAGAGTTGACCGATGGATTTCAAATTTTACACATAGACTTTTTATGGGTATCGACACCAAATGGGAGGGTTTCGTACAAAAAATTTAAATTTTTCTTTCTAATGGCCACAACAAAACCTCTCAACTCCAAGTGGCCGGGGGCACCCCTTAGAGTTGACCGATTGATTTCAAATTTTTCGCATAATACTTTTATGGGTATCGACACCAAATGGGAGGGTGCCGTGCAAAAAAATTAAATTTTTCTTTATAATGGCCACAACCAAACCTCTTAACTTTAAGTGGACGGGGGCACCTCTTAGAGTTGAACGATTGATTTCAATTTTTACACATAATTTTTTTATGGGTATTGACACGAAATGAGAGGGTGTCGCACAAAAAAAAAAATTTTTTTTAGGGTCCAGAACAAAATTTCTCAACTCCAAGTGGTCGGAGGCACGTCTTAGAATTAACCGATTGATATCAGATTTTGCAAATAATATTTTTATGGGTATTCACACGAAATGGGAGGGTGCCGTACAAAAAATAAAAATTTTTGTTTCTAAGGGCCACCCTAATCCACACCCTCAAATACTTAACTTGTATCCTCAAAATAATTATGTTTCTATAAAACAAGAATTCAGGCGGTTTTAGTTAAATAAAATGCATTTTTTAAAAAACAAAAAATGGATAAAACGGAAATTAAAATTTTGTAAGAATTTTATTTTTAAAACGAGAAATTATGTACTTGAGAAACTTTCGTTTTAGATGACGAACTAATTAAATATTTTTTTTCTGGCAAAAAAATGTGGTAAAAGTAAGGGTACCCTCAACAGCGCCATCTTTGAAATTTTTTTTTAAGTTTAACACACTTTTACAAAATTATTAAAAAATTTTAAGTAATTTTTTTTATAAGTCCTATCAATTACCTTTCCAATGAACTATAAATGACTTAAATCGGTTTAGTCAATCGTTAGCAATCGATATTCAAAGATACTCATGTTTCGCAAACCCCTAAAACTTTGCCGCCACCCTGTGTCATCCCTAGAATGAAATTTAATTTTTTGTAAGAAATGGTATTTTTATTTTTTCTTTTGCTATCTGTATATGAAATTTTATCGAAATCAGAGGGGGTCAGGTCACATGCTAGAACAAATGCTGTTGCGATGACGTGGAATTGCTCCTTGATAACGTTAAAAATATGCAAAGTAAGATGATGGGACCTTTTCATGCAAAAGATATCCGAACATAAATATCTTGTAACAGAATTTTTTAAAATAGAATTTTTCCTTACGACTTCAATAGAATTTTGTTTTATTTTAACAAACTATTTATTCAATAAAATCCCGAATGAGACTTTTTCAGGGTTGTGCGTCGTTCCCACAATTTGTAACGCCACTGCGTTTTAGTTTTTATGAAAAAAATTAAATACAATTTGTTTGTAATTTTATTATCTTTTTATTATCTTTAAATATTAATTTTATTATCTTTTTCCAAAGTTTGTTTCATTACGTCACGATTTAGTCAAATAAATATAGATAACATTTTCTTTTTTTTTGCCTTTTTAGTAATTTTGCAAGTCATAAAGTTTTCTGGAAAATACTATGAGATATTTCAAATAAAAGTAAAAGAAAACCACTCACAAATCAAACTAGACTAGTTCAAATAATAATTATTTTCAATTTTACATAAATCATTTTGTGTCCTTCAATTCAAGAAATCCCTTTTTACTTTAAAAGTTTTCTAGGAAAAAAGTTTTGAAGTGTAAACTGCGAATGGTTAAACTGTTATTTGACAATAATCCGTTTTAAACCTTGCTCTCATAGTTTATCCTTCTTTGTTCAACCAAAAGATTTTCTTGTCTTTCTTATTTAAACTATTCCATCTTATTCTTGAAGAAAATATTTTTTTTTAGCATAAATATTTTCAAATGATGGGAGTGTAAAATGAATGAATCATTTTTTCTGTTATTAAACGGTTCACAGTTTTCATAACTTAAAATGAAATTGAAATTCTTGAAATTTTTTCTATGCTGTAGTTTCTTACGCTTTGTTATTTTCTTTTTTTTCAAATAATTTTCAGCGGGTTTGATAGTTGAACTTGATGAAATTGTTTGACTGGGATAATATTGAATATTTTACGAAACTATGTTTAATTTTCTTAAACATAAATTCAAGATCTCTATGGAAATCAGTAAACCAACAAAAATATTATTTCTTTATGGAACATGTAACGAAGATTCATAAGGAACTCAAAAATAAAAAGTTATAGTATTATGATGGCAAGTTGAGTGTCAGTGACATTTTGTACCACCCAGAATATAAAACAACAACAAAATATAATATAATTCACTTAATATATTTAAATTTTTATTTTAAACCAAAAATAATTCTCTTCCAGTTTTTGTTATATTGTTGTTATTATATCCATTTATATCTGGATATATTTCAGATTTTAATTTGAAACATTGAAGATTTATGAGATGTAAAATGAAAAACAAAAATTGAAAATTGTTTTAATTTTCTTTTTTTCTGTTATTTTTTTTTTTGTATAGGGAACTCCTTTTCAATTTCCTTTTTGTTCTGAAACATTAAAATTATCAATTCTCCTCCTATTAAATCTCTAATTTATTTTATCTGAAATTTGTTTATAATATTTTGTGGTTAGTATATCGTAACCATTGAATCAATATATGTTGTAATTGATGAGGATTTAACGTTGTTTTTGACTATGGTTGCGGTTAGTAAAAATTTCGTTGTAATGCAGATAAATCTATTCGAAAAAACGTATGTTTTTCTTATAGGGTGATCAGATGTTCCTGAACTATAATATGGGAATGAAAAAAAATTTAACATATCTAGCCTTCAAAGATCAGGATTCCTTTAAACATTTACAAACCAACCAAATACGTACACAGTAGTTATACTGACATTACAAGAACTATGATAGTCAGGAAGTGAGTCTATAAAACAGCTGAAAAATATCCACCATTTAGGGCCGTCTTAACTCTAACATCGATTTTTCCAAAACGTAAATTTCGTTTAGATTTAAGTTCTTCTGACTCTCACTGTGCAATATAATAGAAAAAAATTACACATAAATTTTAATTTGTTCTCAGCATGATATGGAAACCATACACCATACAAAGTAATAAATCTTGATATTATAAATTATTTTGGAATAAACATTTGATTGGAGTATGTTAAGCATACAGATGGTGCTTGTGCTATGTAAATCATATTCCATTTTTGTGAATTTTTTGGGTGCTTTGTTTGTAACACATATTAAGTATGACAACTTAATTTTTGTTCGGCAAAAGCCATTTTATTTATTTCTTTTCTATTTAATAAAATCTACTAAGTGTAATGAAGTCGTAAAGAATCACACATTGATACGCTCATATGATGAAAAGCAACTTCATGAACTAAATACCTGTTTTCCTTAAAATCATGTTCACTTGATCGGTAATTGAGCCGGAGTCATATTTGTAATTTTTCCTGGCGTTCATGCTATGTAAGAGCGTTGTATTTTGCAACAGCTGTATAATTACCCTTGCAATCGATTTCTTTAAGGTCGTTCAATCCATTCCTATTCTATGTTAATTTTAGACTTCTGTAATGAAGCGCTCTTCGTTGACGAATCAACGAAGGGACATGGCAGGCCGCGTACCTAGCGAGATTTATTTATAGCCCCAAACTAGCTTCAGTCAGTGGGGAACGAGAATAGAACACCTGCTACTTCAGCACAAATACCTGATTCGTACGCGTGTCGCTAACCAAACGGATCAAGGAAAAGCTACGTGAAAATAATAGACTCTGGCGACCCCCATGTATGAGAAAGAACCACGATCACCACGTCCAACCCCATATCTCTAACACATTCACACGTTCTCGTACTTCATCCACTCACTCACACACACCCAATCACACACACGATCACACACACTTACATACTCGTACACATTCATCCAAGCATATCCATACACCTCCATACACTTACGCAATAGCCCACCCATAAACACGTCCATGCACGCATATAGTCATACATACTTACATTGATTCAGTGTAATGCGACCTTAAGATCGTAGACAATCACGTGGGGTTATTTATATAATTAATGGTAAGTTTTAGTACATAGGATCGGGATCCTCGTTTTAGCGTAATTGATCTTAAACTTCTGAAAATATAGGTTATTTGGGATTAATCTAATTTCATCTGGGGAAATGTAGCCATTGATATTATTTATTTATTTATTATTTTTATAATAGTAAATGTTAAGGTAAACGTTATATTTTATTAGGTGGGTTGTACGTTAATAACCGTACCCTACTACCACTATTAATAGTAGGTAATTAGTTATCTTTTAGTTTTATCAAAGGCTTTAAAGTACAACAAAAATGTAACAACAACCTCGATAAACATTTATATATTTGAAAATTTCCCAGTTGCATTTTTTTTTTAAATATTCATATACTAATTCTGACACAATTATAAACGGAAAATGAATTACCGTTTAAACCAAAACAAACTGGAAATTCCGTTCTTCTTGTTTGGTTTAAACATCGAAAACTGGCAATGTGTTTAAAGCCCATGATAGTTTAAGTTAAATCTAGAATTCCAATTTGTTTTTGTATACTTATGGTTAGAATATCCTGAAATACAGAGGCAATTATCAATTAGAATTTAAACAAAAATAACAAAAAAAAATTAAATTTTTAGGCTGAAATCCATACTATGAAATGTTTCGCAGTGAACGGTTACAACCCCATCCATATCAGTTTCATTTTGGCTAAAGGATGACAGGCGCATTTATCAAATTATACAACCCGGAATAACATTATCAATTAAAATTGCTCCATGTCCAATATGATCAAATTTTCGTTTTAATAATCCCACTAAAATATCTGATAGTCCATGTCCAAATGCGAACGATGCTGTATTCAATTCCTTCTTATCAATATTACCAGAATTATCAGTATCCGATGATCTAAAACAGTTTCCCCAGTATGTTACATATATCCATAGAGCGCCAAACTCTTGAAAACCCACTGTCCCTTGATTTTCTTTATCAAACCTGCCAATCATTAATCACATGGTTTCTGGTTTAAATGGACTTCCTATTCCATGGGATAATGCTGTTATAATTCATCTGCTGATATAAGACCGCGTCGTTCTTAGTACACATTGTTGAACAAACAAAGTGCACTATGGACATTGGTTCACAAACATGCATCACATGAACCCCCACATACTCACACTCAATCACAGACGCATCCGTTATCATTCCCACATCTAATTAAAATAATATGAAATATGACTCACCCCATAGATAGTCCAGACCCCGCTCCATGTCCTTCGCAACCTTATTCTACCATCCTCACCGAGTTATTCCTGTTTGAAAAATACCACGTCGTGCAGTAGGCTGGATGACAACAACGATTAGCACAATCTTCACTGGTAAATATGCAACAATGCCACAAAGAAAATGTTTGACTGGTTCCGCCGTTATTCCTTCCGTTGAACCAGTAATTTGGGTTTTATTTGGATGGAAATAAATTGACATCCACTCTGAATTATTTAGTTTCTTTTTCTTGGTTTAATATACAGTATTTTATTTTACAACAATAATGCGTACACAAGTTTGTTGTTTAATGATAATCTTAACATTATTGGCCAAATGCCCAATTTGGAAATATATTGACATCTGCTACGTTTTATAGGCGGTATTTTATTTTTCGGTATTTTTAATTTTAAGACAATAACAATAACGATTACACAATTTAATTGTCTAGCAGTAATTTCATTAATATTAGCTAAATGCACAATTTGGAAATACCTTGCTATCAGCTGCGTTTTAGATGCGGTATGTTTTTGCTACGGTAATCCTAATTTTATCACATTAACAATAACTAGACTAGACTAGACAGTTTCATTGTCTAATAATAATTCTATTATTAGTCGCTAATTGCACAATCATCACCAAAAACAATTTAAAAGAGTTAATTGCCACACATTTTTCTGGCTAATTATCTAATTATTTTAATTAATACAAGTTAAAATTTTGACTATATGTTAGCCAGCCATGCAACAAAAAAAAAATTAGATGTCAAAACAAATCACCCGACACAACTGCGAACTAATCGGCAATTGAATCGACTAAGAGCTTGATGACCTCTGTCGTCGAACATTTATAGTAGGTTAACGGTTGTTAAAACGATAAGTTTATGTTAGCAGTATTTTCTTTCGTTAATTTTTTTTTGTAGAGAAGAGTTGTGTAAAAATAGTTGTGTAAGAATTTGCACAACTATTTTGTATTAAAATTGGAACAAAAATTAAAAAAAAAAAATGTTGATTACGAAATGATTGTAAGAAATTATATAGGGAAATAGCACGATTCTGAATTAATGAGTCTGCACAACTGTTTTATGATAATTTTAAACAGAGATTATTGCAATAGATGATTACGATCTGAATATAGGAAATTGTTAATGTAAATTCAATGCGGGTGGGAAAGAAATGTAACTCGAAATTACGAAGAATGAATAGTAACTTCGTTACACTACCGCGTGGTCGCCCACTTTCTGAGGTACTAACGTAATTTTTAGTTGCACGACCTGGCAAAGCTTTGTGTAGTTGAACGACCTTAGGAACAAACAATCAATTCTTGCTCTAGCGAAATATTATTAATTAACTTTTATAAAAACAAATTTTAAAATAACATTGGTCCTTCGAGCCGGATAATCTAAATAAATCAATCGTCTAGAAAATTGTGAAAAAGTTACCAAAACTTAAGACAGTGAAATGCAAAAACGTCGTCACATCAATAATGTGATTAATAGGGTGAGTTTGAATAATATGCGAATTTTTTATTATTTGTCACACGAGTAATATTAAAATCAAACTGTAATCTGATAATATACTCTTTGAATCGACTTAAAACAACATCTAACTAATATTTTTACGTGAAGCAGTAAAATACCGTTAATACACTGCTGAATACCCGTTAATTTCTGGATGAACATTTCATTAACAAACGTATCAAGTACGTTTTGGAAATCGATTGATTTTCCAAACTGTCAAGAAAAGCTTAATATTACAGGTTTACGGACAGTTATTGTTTTAACTATTCTTAAACAACAGTAAAGTTTTGCATATGCAGCCAATATTTCAATATTATTTTAAGTTTTTCTATGTACCGTTGTAACGTGTCGACAGAATGGTACAGATAATCAGCAAGTGTGAGTGTGAACACTTAAAAAAATACGATTTCAGAAAAAAAAAAACTGTTGCAAAGATTGTATTGCTGGGTTTTTATTACAAATTAATGACTTGTCTAGAAAAGTCAATGAAATGATCATTAAGAAGAAACGTCGACCAATATATCTCTTTTTGATTTGTCTTTAAGTATGAGAGTCCATAGTATTGGTGAAATAAAACATGATAAATTGTCTCCCTATTTTATTAGTTGTTTAAGTTATATAGCCAATTTTACTATTCAAAACATTAAAACTCAAATTGTCTTTTTCTACAATAATAACTTATCAGTTTTAGTCCTTTTTTAAGTTTTATACATTATAGTTTCCTCTCGTATCATATAATTTCCTATCTGATTCGAATTTGAAATTCATTCAAATTTTTATACATAAAAATAAAACAATTCTTAATGTTGATATACATAAATTTCGATCTCCCTGTATAGGAGATAGAGCCAGTGACTCTTGAATGCTATGTTCTATGTTTTTTTTTTACTTTAGTTTTTCATTTTATCATAAGTTGTTATCTAGCAAATTGGAAGTTTTTATTAACATTTTTACAAACTGTTTCCTATTTTTCTATTATTAATTTTTTTTTGTTCTGTTACTAAAAAAACTATAAAAATTATTTAAATTTCGTTTTTGCAAGTTGATAGAATGATATGGGAATGTGGAAGCGGAATTTTGAATTTTAGTATAATTCATTTCGTCTAGATAAAAACCATGTTGTTGGGTTTTTCAATATTTGTGTTGAAAATTGTGAGAGTAGTTAAAGTAGTATCCATTGAAAAATGACACTGATTGTAATGAAAAGTACTGTCGAGTCAAATTCAGTTTTTGAATGGAAACCAGTATCATAATTATGTGGATGTTAAAACCCAAAAAATAAAAGAAATAAAACAAGATAATAAATCGTTCTGGAACTTTTATTGTTCATATAAACAAAACTAAAACTCCTTTCATTATTTATAATTGAAAATAATTTCAAAATATTATGAAAAGAAAGAATTTTTTATTCCATTCCTTGAGATCATTTTTTTTATGTACAAAGAATAAGCGAGAAAATTCCAAGAAAAAATATAAACTAAAAAAAATGAACTATATGAAGGCAACATAAAGTGGTTCTACTGATTATAATTACTATAACTCTATTACAGAAAGTATTTACTTTCTTTCTTTCTCATAATTCGAAAAATAATGAAAAAATTTTTAGCGTTTTTTTTCGTTCAGTTTCGAAGAACCTTTATAGTGAACCATTGTTGCCCGCCTCGAAATCTGTATGATCCTTAATATTGATATCATATATCAAAAACTAATCTTATCTCTGAGCGTAATGAACAAAATTTGTATTTTTTTCTCTCCACTGTGTGCGTAAAACACGAATAGTAAAATTTACAATTTTCTACATTGTGAAGTACGAATATTCTACATAGAAAGTTTTCAACATACTTTTATCAACACATGTAGAATATTTTCAGAGAAAATATAATAATAAATATTTTATTGATTGATTTAAAATGACACCATTGCTTTGAAGTGAAGAAGAAATTTAATCCAAACTCATCAATTTAAAATTTAAGTTGATATCAAAATAAATCTTTATCGATTTCACTATTAATTGGAAATTTCTTATGACAATATGCATTACCATAGATACATGAATTTACCACACTATCTTTCTTAAAATTAGATTGACAACATTACACAATGCTTCGCAAAAAAAAAAATAAATTTTATTCCAAAATCTTATTCTATGGTTCGACAAAATAGAGATCAAGTCTGTATTTTTAAAGAATAGAAAAACAATAATAAATTCATCAAAATTTTAGACATTATTTAATAGGATTTACTCTTACTTATCATCGTCAACATCAAAATCGTTTGAGTAATTTCCGTAACAAAATGCATTTTCCGTAAAAACAATAAATTGTTGGATTTATAGAAATGAATAGTTTTGTTCTAGATCTTCATAGTAATGACATGGATGTTACTGTTTTTTTTTTTGATTATTTGTAGTATGATTTTCAATTTAATTCAAATTGAAAATAGAGATGTAATAAATTGGAATCTTGATTTAAAGACATTTGAATAGGATACGAGTATGAAGATAGATGGAGCTAAAGGAAATTGTGAAGTTTGTTTTTGATTATAAAGTGGTTAATCCTCAATGCATCATTCTTTTTGCAATTATCGCTTCAATTTGAAGTTTTGATATTACTTCAATCCGAATTTATATTCAGTTCCTACGACTTTGTTCTTTAATTCGGTAGTAGGGTCATTAAGGGTCATTAGGGTGAACTAATGTTGTGTCTAAAGTCGTATGTAAGAGTTGGCTAAACTAGTTGATTGTTACCTAGGTCATTGTAGGTTGGATTAATACAACCCAAAGGTAAAAATAGATACAGAAAGACCTAAGCTTATTAACTCAAAACCCATTGTTTCAAATATTTGTGGATGTCGCTGGTTGATTTTTAAATTTAATTTTTGTTAAATTTGTATTCAACTGTGATATGATCTATTTGTGATCTGTGTACACTAGGGTGGCCCTTAAAAACAAAAATTTTTATTTTTTGTACGGCACCCTCCCATTTCGTGTGAATACCCATAAAAATATTATTTGCAAAATCTGATATCAATCGGTCAATTCTAAGACGTGCCTCCGGCCCCTTAAAGTTGAGAAATTTTGTTCTGGACCTTAAAAAAAACTTTTTTATTTTTTGTGCGATACCCTCTCATTTCTTGTCAATACCCATAAAAAAATTATTTGTAAAAATTTAAATCAATCGTTCAACTCTAAGGGGTGCCCCCGGCCACTTAAAGTTGAGAGGTTTTGTTGTGGCCATTATTAAGAAAAATTTAATTTTTTTGTACGACACCCTCCCATTTTATTTCAATACCCATAAAAATATTATTTGCAAAATTTGAAATCAATCGGTCAATTCTAAGACCACTTCTAAGGCCACTTCTAAGGCCTTGTAAAATTTAAAATCAATCGGTCAACTCTAAGGGGTGGAGGCACTTAAAGTTGAGAGGTTTTGTTCTGGCCACTGCAAAGAAAAATTTAAATTTTTTGTACGACACCCTCCCATTTTATTTCAATACCCATAAAAATATTATTTGCAAAATTTGAAATCAATCGGTCAATTCTAAGACCACTTCTAAGGCCACTTAAAGTTGAGAAATTTTGTTCTGGACCTTAGAAAAAAATTTATTTTTTGTGCGACACCCTCCCATTTTGTGTCAATACCCATAAAAATATTAAGTGTAAAATTTGAAATCAATCGTTCAACTCTAAGGGGTGCCCCCGGCCACTTAGAGTTGAGAGGTTTTGTTCTGGCCATTACAAAGAAAAATTTAAATTTTTTGTACGACACCCTCCCATTTCATGTCAATACCCATAAAAATATTATTAGCAAAATTTGAAATCAATCGGTCAATTCTAAGACGTGCCTCCGGCCACTTAAGGTTGAGAAATTTTGTTCTGGACCTTAAAAAATAATTTTTATTTTTTGTGCGACACCCTCCCATTTCGTGTCAATACCCATAAAAAAATTATGTGTAAAATTTGAAATCAATCGTTCAACTCTAAGGCGTGCCCCCGGCTACTTAAACTTGAAAGGTTTTGTTCTGGCCATTACAAAGAAAAATTTAAATTTTTTGTACAACACCATCCCATTTCGTGTGAATCCCCTTAAAAATGTTATTTACAAAATTTGAAATCAATCGGTCAACTTTAAGGCGTGCTCCCGGCCAGTTAAGGTTGAGAGGTTTTGTTGTGGCCATTACAAACAAAAAACTTTAAATTTTTTGTACGACACCCTGCCATTTCATGTCAATACCCGTAAAAATATTATTTGCAAAATTTGAAATCAATCGGTCAATTCTAAGACGTGCCTCCGGCCACTTAAAATTGAGAAATTTTGTTCTGGACCTTAAAAAGAGTTATATGGGAGGGTATGGGAGGGTGTCGTCCAAAAATTTAAATTTTTCTTTTTAATGGCCACAACCAAACCTCTCAACTTTAAGTGGCCGGAGGCACCCCTTACAGTTGAACGATTGATTTCAATTTTTACACATAATATTTTTATGGGTATTGACACGAAATGAGAGGGTGTCGAACAAAAAATAAAAATTTTTTTTTAGGGTCCAGAACAAAGTTTCTCAACTTTAAGTAAGTGGCCGGAGACATGTCTTAGAATTGACCGATTGATATCAGATTTTGCAAATAATATTTTTATGGGTATTCACACGAAATGGGAGGGTGCCGCATACTGTTCAATGAAAAACAAAATTCTAGTGTAAGCTAAGGGCCACCCTTGTGTACACCTTACGTACTCCATTCTCTGCTATGGACATATAAGAGATACAAAAAATAGCACAAACCACCATATGAAAATGGCAATGAGATATAACTAGTTAATGTGATAGCTTAGGATATCACCAACTGTAGTACCCTCAATCTTAGTTATAGAATAGTTCTTGGTGCATTATCGCTTGCTCGAAGAAACGAGCCTTCATGCAACTATGTGTGATTAAAGTATGTGAAGTATGTTAGTGGTTGGAATGAAGTATGTTAGTGGTTAATGCTATATTTTATTTGTCGAGCAAAAGTTTACAAAATTGCGAGAGAATAAAATTCATCAAACAAGAACCCAATACAACGTTTTATTCATCCGGCTAAGAATTGAAATCCCGGGATTTATCGCTTTACGAATATCGAGATCCAGGGATCCCCGAGAGGAACAAACGAGGTTTTTCAGTTAGATGAGGTTTTTCAAGCTTCAGTCTCGTAGGCACAAGTAAATATATCTCTTGTTCAGCACAAATAAACAAATATGTACGCCAAAGAGGCGGTATAATCGAGAAAAACAAAAATGAAACAAGAAAATAGACTCTGACGACACCAAAATGAGGAAGCCAAGATCATCACATCAACACCAACACTATTACTATATTTACGTAAAAAAAATTTGTAAATATATGAGTCACTTACTCCACGATTGTATAGAAGATCCAACTTCTCCCCACCTTCTTCATCAATACAAGTATCTTAACAAACGAAAACTAACTGTATTGGTTGCGCCAATTGTAAAAGCGGTTGTTGAACAATAATCATAAAAATAATATCAATTCAGCGTAATCATTGTGCCGAATTTAAAGACGATTGTTGAACAATAAATTAAATAGTCCAGTCATTTTAGCATAGAAATGGCGTCAACCTAGGAATGAGATAATATGCTGAATTTCCGTATATATCTTTATTTTGGCGTTCTAAAAATAGTCTCAAAAGCCTCATAAAATCTCATAGGTAACATAAGGTCATAGGTAGCAAAAACAGTTTTTCGTGATTATCTCGGTTTTATCTCGGGTGTCGTACAAAAAATTTAAATTTTTCTTTATAATGGCCACAACAAAACCTCTCAACTACAAGTGGCCGGGGGCACCCCTTAGAGTTGACCGATTGATTTTAAATTTTACGCATAATATTTTTATGGGTATCGACACCAAATGGGAGGGTGCCTTACAAAAAATTTTAATTTTTCTTTGTAATGGCCACAACCAAACCTCTTAACTTTAAGTGGCCGGGGGTACCCCTTAGAGTTGAACGATTGATTTTAATTTTTACACATAATTTTTTTATGGCTATTGACACGAAATGAGAGGGTGTTGCACAAAAAAAAAAAATTTTTTTAGGGTCCAGAACAAAATTTCTCAACTTAAAGTGGTCGGAGGCACGTCTTAGAATTGACCGATTGATATCAGATTTTGCAAATAATATTTTTATGGGTATTCACACGAAATGGGAGCGTGCCGTACAAAAAATAAAAATTTTTATTTTTAAGGGCCACCCTAATACATATACGTATTCACTGATGAATTTTTTGACTTGACCCACTTTTATTTACCATGTACTAAAATGCTTATTAATCTAACTAAAGACCCAACCATAACAATAAATTGTTTAACCAAATTGTCTCTAAATTGTAATTTGAAAAGTTTTGTAAATCGATAAATATTTTTTCAAACTTATTTAAATCGACTTTCTATATCGACTGATACTTCCTTTTTATATAACAAAAGTAAAACAAGCTTCCATAATCCAAAACTGGTATAAAAAAAAATTTATTTATTGTAAAACGAAAACTTAAAGTTTCTTTTTATGATTAAATTCAAATATTTGAATTTTCAAATTCAGAAAATTTTTATAATCCGAGTATTTATTATTATGCTAGAGAGTGACGTAAGTTATGTAGCGAATTACCGAACTGAAATTTTATATTTCCATCTTCAAACTTTTTCATCACCCTTACTATATGTAATTCATCAAATCAATTTATATCAAATTTTCCATCTTATTCGAAGTAACTGGACATCACAATATAATGTGACATTTAATTTCCCCTTTAAACAAACAAATGAAAGAAAAAAAAAAAGAGAAAAATCTAAGCTTTCCTTATAATTTTCGTAACACAAACTTTTGATTTTTCGTTTATTCTTTTGTTTGTTGAATGAAAAGCGAGCAACAAATACAAAATAAATTTTTTTTATTTTTTTTTCGTCGACAAAATGTGCTAAAAATTGATGACAAAGAATTTCATATTGGCTAAAAATAACGATGATAGTTTGAATTTTTTTTTTGTTCGTAAGATTTTATTGGATTTTTTTTAAGAATGACAATGATGTTGACAAAGATGACATAAAAATGTTAAAGGGAGGATCAGAAAAAAAAAATTAAAAAAAATTTCCAAGAAGTTTATGATATGAAAAATTTGAAATTAAAAAGTTTAAAGTTTGAGTTAAAGTTTTGTAACTGTGTCTAAAACGTTTGATAATGACAAATTTTTCTTGATAAAGACAAAATTTATGCAATGGCATGGTATTAAAAGAAATGATGTTACAAAGGCAATAACTTTTTCGTTCGGCTTTAGTGAAGCTACATCGGGTTTGGTTCAAATTGTAAGGTTCTGTTTAATAAACCAAAGAGCACCTTAGTATCAATAATTCATGATTTGATGATGAATTTTTAATTTTTAAAATATACAAGCGCTTTTTGACTACTTTAGTCAGCAGTATGAATCTTTGACAACAATGGTACTAACACGGTTTGATACATTACACTGTGCGACAAATGGTAGGGGTCAGTGATCCGCTGGGGTTCTGACTACCGGAAAAAGTTATATCGGTCAACAAAAAGTTATACGTGTCCCGGCGTTTCACTGAGTCACGTCTAGGAATCGAGATATATCGATTTGACGTTAGATATATATATATTATATATATATATATATATATATATATATATATATAATATATATATATATATATATATATATATATATGTATATATATATATATATATATATATATATATATATACATATATATATATATATATATATGTATATATATATATATATATATATATATATATATATATATTATATATATATATATATATATATATATATATATATATATATACATATATATATATATATATATATATATATATATATATATATATATATATATATATATATATATATATATATATATATATATATATATATATATATATATATATATTATATATATATATATATATATATATATATATATATATATATATATATATATATATATATATATATATATATATATATATATATATATATATATATTATATATATATATATATATATATATATAAATATATATATATATATATATATATATATATATATATATATATATATATATATATATATATATATATATATATATATATATATATATATATATATATATATATATATATATATATATATATTTATATATATATATATATATATATATATATATATATATATATATATATATATATATATATATATATATATATATATATATATATATATATATATATATATATATATATATATAAACGATATGAGATATAACGAAAACGACCGCCACTCTCACGGTCGCATTTATTGAGGTAGATCAAAAAAATTTTCTGTACTTGTGTGTTCTCACAATGTCTTGAACAAGTTCGTGAATCAGCAAAATCCGAAACGTAGAAACTAGAGGCTTTTTTCTGAAAAAAATTGATTTTTTAAAACCGTTATAACGGCCGTTTGGATACTAATATTTCAAAAAATTTAACAAATTTAAAATCTTTGGAATCTTTTTTATTAATTTGTTTTAAAAATAGATCTCTGAAGTTAGAGGTTCCTGAGTGAGCGGCTCCAACAAAAAAGTTTGCAAAAAAAATTTTTTTTTGAAACAACCGGCACTCTCACGGTTGCATTTATAAGGCCAGATCAAAAAACCTTTTCTAAAAATGTGCGTTTTATTAATATCTTGGACAAGTTCGTAAATCAGCCCAATCCAACACATATTTAAGAAACTAGAAGCTTTATACTAGAAAAAGACTCTGTTTTTTAGATCCGTTATAACGGCCGTTTGGATTCTAATATTTTTAAAAACTTCATAAATTTAGAATCTTTGAAAACCTTTTTAATCAGTTTCTTTAAAAAAAAAGGACCTCTGCAGTTGGAGGTTTCTGAGTGAGCGGCTCCAGCAAAAAAGCTTGTAAAACACAAAATGCGTTTGAATCAACAGGCGCTCTTACGGTTGCATTTGTGGAGCCAGATCAAAAAACCTTTCTTAAAAATGTGTGTTTTATTAATATCTTGGACGAGTTCGTAAATCAGAAAAATCTGACACATGGTTAAGGAACTAAAGGCTTTATACTAGAAAAAAAAGTGGTTTTTTTAATCCGTTATAACGGCCGTTTGGATACTAATATTTTTAAAATTTTCATAAATTTAGAATCTGTAAAAACATTTCAATCCGTTTCTTATAAATATTAACCTCTGCAGTTAGAGGTTTTTGACTTGTTGGCTTCAACAAAAAGTTTGCAACAATCCCCAACTACAATTTCCAAAAACCTTATAACAGTCAATGTCAACCTTATAACAGTCAAAAAAATAATGATTTGAATAGAAAAATTAATTTTTTTTTCTTAGAAATAAACTATTTTGATATTTTGCAGTAATTGCACGACATATGATATAGAGTAGGTTTGTGTCATAAATTGTCACACACATGTTTTGTGGTAGATTTGATATTTGTTTGTTGCAAAATTGGATAGATATAATTTTGCTTATAGGTAGCTAATTTTCTTTTTAAAATTTGTTCGATATCTGTTTGAAATTAGTTTGTTTTGTTTAAACTAATCTGATACATCAGATTTTACTGGCACACAAAACTGTCGAAATCTACCTATTTTTAGCGGATATACGTGCCGCTTGGACTTTTTTGACATTACTCGAGAACGACTAGTCCTATTTTACTGAAAAATTTAGAAAAATCAAGAATTACAATTCTTTTAATCTACTAATACACTATTTCTTTACACAATCAACAGTTTCACAGTTATAAATAAATTTATAAAGAAAAAAATAATTTTTACCTAAAAAATAAAAAAATTGTATTTTAAAAAATCATGAAAAATTCAAACCGGGAAAAAATGTCAAAACTTATTACTTTGACGTAAAATCACATAATCTGTGCACAAAAACTGAGACATGGATCATGGAAATCTATGAGCGCGTTTCGCTTTTATTCACAATTAAGTAAAGGTATCTCATTTTGACAAGAATATTGATTTTTCATAGAACTTTTTTTTAAATATTTTTACTGGAATAAACTTCAAAATGGATTTTTTTAAATATATTTGGACATGTGTCTATGTTTATTGATTTTGTTTTTTTTTAATTTTTAATTTTTTATTTTCTATCTTTTATTTATTTTTTTATTTTTTTATTTATTTATTTTATATTATTATTTTATTTAATCATTTTTATTATAATTTTATTTTATATTTTTATATTTTTATTATATTTTGTTATATTATTATTATTATTTATTATTATTATTATTATTTATTATTATTCATTACTATTATTATTATTTATTATTATTCATTACTATTATAATTATTATTTATTATTATTATTTATTATTATTATTTAATTTTTATTATTATCATTTATTATTATTATTTGTCACTTATTTATTATTTATTTATTATTTATTTATTATTTAATTATTATTTATTTATTATTTATTTATTATTTATTTTTATTTATTTATTATTTATTTATTATTTATTTATTATTTATTTATTATTTATTTATTATTTATTTATTATTATTTATTTATTATTTATTTATTATTTATTTATTATTTATTTATTATTTATTTATTATTTATTTATTATTATGATACTTACTAACTTCAAATCGATATATTTCGATTCCTAGACGTGACCCAGCGAAACGCCGGGTTGTTTTTTGTTGACCGATATAACTTTTCTCGGTAGTCAGAACCATAGCGGATTTGGGCTGTCGCACAGTGTTATTAGTTCTGGACCGCTAATAGCTGAAGTCAAAATGTAATTTGTTGTGAGTTCTCTCTACTCAAGTTTTCTCCTTTGGTGAGAAGTTGTCTTGACTTGAGAACTCACAATAAGCCGTACGAACTCTAAATATTAAAAGAGAGAGAGAGAGTGAGGTAAATTGTAATCGTTTGTTATTTTCTTGTTCTCGTTTTCTTGATATATAATTTGTTTTTCTATTTTATTGAATGTGATGCTTTTCTTGATTTATAACAGTGTGTAAAAATTTTGTTATACATGTAAGCAAAACAAAAAAAATTGTTTTTGTCATAATTGATTTTTTTTTTTATACTTTTTAACAACATTTTTTGATAACATTTTCATTAAGTAATTAATAAAAATGATGGTGGATTTTGAAATTTTATGTATTCGCGTCACTGTCACGAAGTAGATATATATGTTTGTATTAACTATAAGTATGACGTGTTGTGATTGACCAGCAGTAAGAATTACGTATGCGCATTCGATGATCTATGGATGGGTAAAATCTCATGAGTACGCGTCACCGTCACGATAATTTTTGATTTTCTGTTTCCAAGCTTTCATTAACTCGTGCGACTCTCTATCTATGCGTTAGTTCTAGAGTGTTAATTAATTATTGGAGATGTTGTCTAAGCTAGTTAACTTTGAGG
This sequence comes from Diogma glabrata, assembly GCA_963693315.1. NCBI lineage: Eukaryota > Metazoa > Arthropoda > Insecta > Diptera > Cylindrotomidae > Diogma > Diogma glabrata. The sequence continues at coordinate 411,271,690 of OY856187.1, read as the reverse complement.
TTTTATCTAAAAACAAAAGATGTTTTTTCCGATTTTTCAACCAAAAAAAATATGCTGAAATTTATGTATATATTTTAATTAATCGGCCATGTATTGAGGAATCGAAGTCAAAATTTAGCGTAGAGCTTATAGACGATATGAATTATTTTTTAGTACCACTTGATTTGTTTTTAAGAGAGATCTCTTCTTAACTACTGACTGTTGAAATTTTAACCCTTAAGCTTGCATATTTTGAGTAAGATTCAGAAATATTTTACGTAAATCAAATACATATGTGTCAACCAGATATAACTGTTTTATTGCTGTCAAAACTACAACCATTAACAGCACATAAAAAAAGTTGTCGCATGATTTACAATCATCAACATTTTAATTTTAACAAGTAAATTTTCCGCAAATAATATTAAATTTTCTTAGCATATCACCATTCACCACTTTATCGCCAAACTCTATTGTATAATCACCCATTTTCTTTTAGTTATTTTTATTCCACATAATACTCGTAATAGAAGAGAATACTATGGTCCGACAAGAATTTCAATTTAATATTCATGACACGATATCTGTTGTAATATTCACTATGGAAAAATTGAAAATAAAAAAAAAAATGAATTTTATATAGCAATGATGATGGTCATTCAGTTGACCCGTAACAATTTACACATTTTATAGAGTTTTCGTTTAAGATTTTATTTCATGTTGTTTAGATTAGAAAATTGAATAAAGAAAATTAGGATATTGATTTGTAGGTGGAATGTGTTTCGTATATAAATATATATAATTTAAGAGCTTTAGCTGGTTATGGTTTAATCATAGCTTGAAAGTGAAAAACAAAAATTAAATTAAAATTGAAATCTACTTCATCTAAATTTAAATTATTATCTCAACATTTTTCATAATTTTTATATCTATAAGTACAGAAAGAAAAGGAAAAACTAACAAACATAAAATTATTTTTTTATTTGCATCAAACTTTGTTGCTCAAAGAGGAGCGACTTTCTGTTCATATTTGTCGTATATATGTAAAATAAAAATAAAATAATTTTCTTATTTTCCATTACTTCATTATACAATTATTTGCTCTTTTCTTTTGTTTGTTATTGTTTCATTGCAAATATTTCAAGAATGAAGATGAAATTTTGTATTTTTTTTTTCGTTAAATTTGCATAATATTCTATTAAGATTGCAATTTGCTTTGTTAATCTTCTTCTGTTTAGATTAAAAAGAAAAACTGAAACATTTGTGTGGATGTCTCCAAGGAATTGGAAAGTATCAATAAAACGTTAATTTTGGTGTTTGAAATTTTAATATTAAATGTTTTGTTGTGAGATAATTTTAGATGAATATTTGTTTTACATAAAACAAATTTTTTTTCCGAGAAGAAGGTATTTGGGTTGTGTATATTTTTAACATCAGTGAGGCAAAGATTTTATTGCACTCAAAGTTTTTTATTGCATTAGGACAAAAAGTTATGAATTTTGGGACGATTTAGAATGCTACAGTTTGACTCTATAGAAAAATGCTGTATGCAGCACAAACGTTCATCGCACTTGATATAGTGACAAAATCGACCTACGGTCTCGTTTGTGAATTTCATATCGAGTGCAATAAACATACACTTGTTGCATTTGTGGCACAAATATCTCATCAGAAGCACTGGACAACTGAATTTGGGGTAGCAGATCGTTCAATAAAATACATTTCTAAACCTGTCTACAAGGTATCTAAAAGAATTTGATTTAAGCATTTTATGTTGAAACTCTATATTCTTCTGGTATTTTTGCCAAATGTATCGTTCCTACCTGCGTCGTCGATATCTTTTGCAGGATTATGGTTGTTTTCTATTGTTTAGCTATTTTACCATAGACATTTTATTAAACTATAGACGATCGATTTTTATACACAACCAACTCTTGATAATAAACATTAGATTCTAATTCTAATATATCATGAAAAGATCCAAAATTCAAATAAAATTGACCATTTCCTATTTATGTTGTTTAGCATTAAAAACATATATGCTTGCAACAGATACGTGTAAATAACACAAATAATAGTATTATATTTTCTAACGACAACAATGGCACATTTTCATTGATCAAATACACATAAAAATATTTTCCACTTTAAAAATAAATCAAACCTATAAATACAACAAAGGAATTATTTACTGTTTATATTCTGTTCAGTTAGTTTTTTTTTTTGTTGTTGTTACACTTATTCACTGCACACCCAATCAATTTAGGAAAAAAAAGCGCTACTTTAATGTAACGATCTATTGAAAACTCATAAAGAAGAAAATTACATCCTTTTCGTTCTTTTGTTGTGAAGTTTTGTGTTCTGATTTCATGAATATATATTTTTTTTTATAGATTTTTCCTTTTACTTTTTTTTCGTTTTATTTAAAATAAAAATCAAAATTACATGAAAATGGAAATTGGGAAATTGAAAGTTATGTAAGTATGGTTTGAAGAGATGTTATTATAAGGCAATGAATTTGAAAGAGGAGATTGTTTACTTATTTGTTGATTTATGTCAATATTTACGTTTTTTTTATTTATTTGATGGGTGCGAAGCAGATAATATAAGTGAAAGAGAAATAAACGGAATTTTACTATATATCTCGTCTTAAATGCATTACAATTTTTTAATCGCTTTTTGACATTATACTCCACGAATTCAGGACGTTATAAGAAACTAGCTTCAGGGGAAAAATTCAAATTTTCGAGATACAATTCCAGGTGCTGCGCCATTGCACAACTCAATTAAATATTCCCACTGTGTGGAATACATCAATAAAAAAAGTAGTTTGATTCTAAGGAGGGTGTTGAGTTGAGTTGTAAAACATGTGGATTTCAACTCTAAACCATCTGAGGTCGTGGACTTGATTTCTATTTTGGTTAAAGCATTTTCCATGCAAATAATAACACTGGTTTACAAGAAAAATCGCCCTAATTAAAAACAACTTTTCTTTTAAATTTTGACCTACTGAACACGAATATCATATTCAATTTTTTAGGTAAGCTTTTGTTTGAAACCGAAAAATTCACGTATTTTTATACTAATTTTCCCATATCAACGCCATAAATTTTAAACGAAAATGACTATAAATTTTTATAATTTCTTTGGACCTATAGTAATCCAATTTCCTTTCTTTAAGTTACAAAATACGAATATTTTTGCAGTTTGCACCAAGTAATTCAAGTTTTCCCAAAAGAAGTCAAAACTCAAAATTTGTAAAAAATAATTTAAATTCTGCAAAATAATTGATTTATATATGAGTTGTTATACACATCTTCGAATTAAAACTGCAAGTTATTTTGAGTTTTCCTGATTTGAAGCAACTTTTCTATTAGATATAGGTAATTGTCGTCCTGAAATCGACATTTGGAACAACAGAAAGTATTTATTAGCTCTATTTTATATCTAATTAGCAGGACCCGGCGTGCTTTACTACGCTTATAAATAAAGTTTGTGCACAGACATATTGTTGACGTGGTAGCAATGATTTCAAAAAGTGGTATTGAGAAATGATAGCGTAATTTTTAATTTTTCTTTTTAAAAATATGAATGAAAAATAATCAGTACTTTAGCTCATCAGGTTGGATATATGAAAAATTGGCGATCAAATAAGTTTTCGAGTAAGCTATAAAAAAAATTTAAATGACTTGTTGAATTAGTAGAGGTGTATGATGTGATCACTCATATCTATATAGAACATTATACAGAACAAAAAAAGACTCACAAATGTTCACAGTGATCATGCATTGTATTTGTATCCGACACGAAACACACAAAAACTGTTCTAAAGAAGTTTTTCTGAGAGAAAATGAAAAATGCTGTCGAATTGCAAAGTTCAAGTGAATTACAATAATTACTTTGATCTTAATCACTCACAAAATCTCTCAAAATTTTATTTTTTTCATCAAATAGCGTAAAAGTTTTGTTTATTTAACATCGGTCGCATATTGCCGCTATCTCATAAGAAAGAAAACTCGAGAAAACTCGTATAGATAACATTCAATTTACACTGTGTCATTTTTGTTGCAACTTTGTTGTGATCACGAATTCTGCTAGGTGCCGTTTGTGGAATTGAGATGGGTTGTCGGGAAGTCGGGACTTGACAGGTCAGACAAATAAACCGTTTGCATTACCAGCAAAGGCCGGTGTTGTGCCGTATTTCTCATTACCAATTTTCGATCACTATTTCCTAGAAATACAAACTCTAAATCTTTCTAAAATCGCAATATTAGTTTCACATACCAATAAATTTTCTCTAAACACATTTTCAAAACTGAAATTTTCTTTTAATCTCTAGCCGATAGTTTTATAAAGGATAAAACTAATAAATAATATCAGTTATCACAATTTTAGTTCATACTAAGAATAAGTCTTTTTATTTTTGCCGACAATCCTTTTCAATTCACATATCGTTTTAAAATATTGAATCAACATGTTTTCCAATTAAACCTTCTAAAACAAAAAAATAACTATAACATTAATATTTCTCATGCTAATAAACTTTAAAATCATGTTAGAGAAAAATAAAACATTAAACAAATTTCACACTTCTCTGTTTAAGTTTCTTAGAAATAAGTTAATATTGCATAATTCCTTTTGTATAATCCTCCGACAAATCCTTTTCCATAATATAAAATTTAATAAAAATTATTCCTATTTTGTTTTTGTTGTTTTTCTATAATGTAATAAAAATAAAAATTTAGCATATACAATTTAGTTTTTAAGAAAATAAATGTAGTTTAAAGATAGAGTTTAAGAAAGTAGTTTTAAAGTAAGAAATTCAAGTAACACAGTTAATATCAGTCAGTGAGTAGTTCATAATATAATTTGAAGAGTTTAAGTCAGTCAATACAGTAGTTGTCTAAAGTCGAGTAATTTTAAACAGAATATTTATAAGACTCACAGTCAGTCTTTAGTTTTTTATATAGTTTTAATAATACAATTCAAGCAATATAGTTTGAGAATAGCAGTTCCAGAAAAAACTCGCAATAACATAAGTCTGAGTTCAAAGTGAAAGTAAAAATCATGCAAATCTATGTGTTATAAATAAATAAAAAAAATAAATATTCTCAATCGATACAATTAAAGCTAGTGAAACATAAAATTAAATTTAAATAAAAATAAATTAAAGAAATAAAAATTCATAAATTTTATTCTAAACAAAGTTTAAGTGTTTTATTTAAATTAAAACTAACCCCGGGTATAACACCGGCATCTTGATAGCTCACCCTATAACCCGCATTCTCCAACTATAATATTACCTGATTCACGTTACATAATTTTTGTTTAACATATATCTAAATAATCAATTGCAAATGTGATGAATCTTTTAACGTCCAGCGTGTAATTTTCCTAAACTCATTATTTACTGATATCATTGTGTTTATATTTTGTTTTCATTTTAATGTATATAACCTAATATACATTGCTATTTCAATCTTTTTATCAAACGTAAATAAAGAAATAATGAAATGATGACGCACCTTGCATTTAAAAAAAATATATCATATTAAACGTAATCATATAACTTTCCTTTGTAAAGTTTTTTTCTGTTATATTTAAATGAGAAAAAAATGAAACAGACATATTCTCTTACAAATGTTTTTTTTATGCTTTAATACTTTAACAAAAACTTGTTGTACGTTTCGTTGATGGAATGAAAGAGACATAATGACAATGAATCAACTTTGTTGTCTTGTTTACTCATAAGGCTAAAAACATTATAAAACATTATTAATACTAGCAGATTGTTAATTTGAGTTAATTAGTGTTTGATAGTAAATCATGATTGATTAATTAAAATCAAGTACGCGTTTGGTGAAACTAGAAAAAAAGGTTCGGAGTAGGAAAAAATAGCCGGACTAATGGCTCGATATCAAAAAAGATAAAAATATAAATAATTATTAAGATTGGAATCAGTTCTTGATTAATCAATTTTTTTGAAATAAATTATTGTGACTAAATTAGTACGGTATTATTACAATACCTTTAACAAAAAAAAGTGAGTGTGAAAGCTCAGACGATCTAGATGAAAGATCGATAAAAAAATTATATATCTGTTGTATTATTGTTCAGAAAATATTTAATTAAAATAATAGAGCCTCACTCATTTAGTAAATTGGTTAAGTTAAAACAAAAATTTTGAAGATTGACCTACATTGTTTGTGCTGTGTAAATAAACCAAATCAGTTATATAAAAATGTATATACCAAAAATATTTGCCTCTTCTTTTATTTAAAAATGAAAACCAAATAAGAGAAACCAAAAGGGAAATTAAGGCTGGTAGGTGGCTGACGCTTTTTTTAGAGTAAATTTGATATAACCTACGTGAATATATGTTGGAGATAAAATTAGGATTCTGAGGACTTGTAAAATAAAATTTTGAATCCTGACCATCATAAAAAGGGAATTACAACCATAATAAAAAGTCATCAAATATCATCTTTTTAGCGTCATACAAGGACGAAAGACGCTGCTAACACTGAAGATCATTCAACCACTGAATTAAGTTAGGTCTTTTTTTTTATTTTAATTCATAATTTCTGTATCTATAATTATTTCGTTTTTTTTGAGCATGTATATAGTAGTTTTAATGAATTGATAAACTAAACCAAAATTTTTGATCAATTATTCATATCCTTGGCATAACGGTGTCACAGACCCCGTTATAACTAATTTATTTTAATATGGAACGAATTTCAAAATGTTGTTTTAATTCTATTTATTTATTCGAGTACTTTTGGGCACACCATATTTTTTGTTTTTCCGTCTGATGCGTACACGAATAAATCAGAAGGTTTTTCTAACGCGAAAGCCGCCTACAGTTGTCCATGTGAGAAGAACGGATTCTCCAAATCTAGTCCACATACTTGCAGTAACTATTTGTGCTTTGTTGATGGTAATTGCAAAAGCGAGTTGCACTGGAAACTTAACGTTTGAATCTGTTGGGATCATGTTGTGGCAACACTGCATCTTCCTCTTCGAATTTTCCACTCAAAATTGTAGCTTCAATGACATTGTTCATCATCTTTTTCACCGAAGTTCAAAAAAGTTTGTGCAATTTCAAAATATGTGACATATTTGGAATTATAATATGTGTCACAACAACACATAAAAACCTTTTAAGACCTAGGTTCTACAACATAATGCTTTTTAAGACGTTGATGGACGCAAATAATTTTTTTATATTCTTCCTAAAGAATGAAAAACTTAATAATAAATCCTTTCACATAATAATGTACTACATAGGGCAATATTTCATGATAGGATGGAGGAAATAAAAATAATATACTTTTTTTCAAATTGGAACAAAGCTAGAATACGGTTTCTAATTATCCTAGTGCCAGAAGCATATATCAAGATTATGTAACGCATTGTTTACCTCAAGCCAGCATAATAATAGTTATATGGAAGCTCATTTCTTCGAGCAAGCAAAAAGTTCATTCTTTTAAAAAATAAAAAAATTACGTCCATCAACACCTTAGAAAGCACGTTGTTATGGGACCTTTTTCTTAAAAGGTTCTTATGTGTTGTTATGACACACATTGTAATCCCTACTACCCAACACATTTAAAAAAAATAGAGGGTTATCGTCAAAGAATATTCCATAACTAAGACTAAGGGAACTATCGTTGATTGAAAAAAGTACATCCGCCAGCACCCTTAGAATTTCACTTATTCCCTTAATATAAGTGATATCTTACTGCCATTGTCAGTAGTATACGATATCTCACGTTAACTGATTTGCCAATAGCAGGTACTAAAGTACGCGGCTTTGTCACATCCATAGATCCAAAATTTTAAATATTACATATTGTAATAAACTTCGTCCAAAATGGGTTAATTTAATTTAATCATAGATAACCAATACGTTCCGCCTAAATGTTTTCTACATTCTATGGCAAAGATGAATTTAAAGTTAACTCCCTTTAACAAATACATTTTGCATAAATTAAATTTGAGTTCGCTAATACAAATACAAGTATGAATGAAAATAGGTGTGGCCTATTCAAGATGTACGGACTACGTAATATTGATTTCTAGTGGATTATAGAAGTTTCGATTTATTTATTTTTTGATATAAATAAGCGAACAAAATATCAGATGATTAGTTTTACTTTTGCAATTAAAAGTGTTTATAAATACTCGCAAGTATAAGGAATAATCGGTGGTACTTGAGCCTGGGTACTAATAGTGAAAGAATTTGAACTTTGTGGAATAGTAAATACAGATTTTACGATTCCGAATATTATTGATTCAAATTGTGGAAAAGCGGTGAAGTTTATCGTACATAAATTGGAGACCCTGGAATTTATTGTAAGGAAAAACGGAAGCTGCTGTAATTTGATGACAAATAAAGTTTGAGATTCTGTTAACTAAAGATCTGTCTTTTTACTGTTGTATTTGCTCAATAATCGAAAAGAACCAACGAAGAGTCGTTACAATATGTTCCTGCGGGCGGGCAGATATTATAAATTCATTGGTATTAATGCATTATAACTGTTTGCAAATCACTATTGCGAACGTGTTGCCAGCTAAGGGCCACATTTTTAATTAGTTTGTTTATCATATTGCTACCCATGTTTGATTATACATAAGCTATGCTTCTTTGTATAGTATTTGTGCGAATTCCATTTCGTAATTTTGAGCTTTTAATTGATGTTATCAACTACATATCTTTCTTAGTTGAAGAAACATGTATTACATACAATTGCAAACTAATAACATATTTGGTGTAGATGATAAAAAATTTGTAACATCATTATGTGTTTAATTCAAATACATGTAGTTTTGATATACAAATGTAATAGAGCAAGAGCCCGCGATGGCCAGACCTTCGTTATTTTATAAAATCTGAAAGTTTATCTGCGCATACCCCCTACTCAGGTGGGATCGATTAGGGACATATGAAGTTTGGATCATGGTGGATTTGGCAGGGAGCAGGTAACAAAGGGACCTTCAAAGTTTCGTAAAAGTATAAAAGGTAATTTTTTTATATATTCTTCGGGATAGTATTAGAAGTCACGTCACTCATTGCCAGATACTTACTATCATGGTAACCCCCTGCCAGACACCCTTAAACTTTAACCAATTGATAAAGCTTAAGGGTGTCTGGCAGGGGGTTGTCACGATAGCAGGCTCTTAGTCTATAATTGTTTCAGATTATACTTTTATTTTTCAATTTCATAAAATTATGTTCAGCAAAAAAAAGTGATCAAAGGAATCTAACCGTATAAAACGATATTTAAAGAAAAATCAAACTAAATTATTATCAACATTTAGGCAGAACCCTTTAAGATAATTTAATGGCCTTGGGGTTCCATTTAAAAAAAAAATTTGCCTGTTACCTATGCGCAAGTGTACACAACAACTTCCCAAAATTTCATGATGATCGGATGAATGGTGTGGTGTATTAATGCTTAAACGACAAACTCACATACTTTCAATTTTATATAAATAGAAAACCGATGAAATGTTTTCGCTGATTTTTAGTTATTCTTCTTTATTTTAGTGGACTGTACTTTTTAGTTTTTTATTAAAACACTTTTTGTCATTTTTATTTATTTTTATTTATATTCATTTATTTCACAAACTACTGATGCTAACAACGGATTAAAGACTTCTGACTTATTTAATCTTTTCGTTTTTTGTTGTGACGATAATGAATGTGTGTCATCGGAACAAATAATAAATTTTGTTTTCTTTCTTTTTATGTCATCAAAACAAATAATAAATTTGTTCTTTTTTTTGATGAGGAAATATTTTCGTTATGAAAATATTTTAATTATTTTACTGTTAATTAATGTTTATGTTTTGGGATGAAGAATTATTATGAGACTAAGAACATAATACGGATGTAAGTATTAGGTATAAATATGAGGTAATTTTAAGTTTAACATATCAGTAACATTATCACTATCATTATTATAGTTATAGTAGTAAGAATTATAGTAAAGACATAGTCTTTACAAAGTTCTAAATCTTTGGACTTTGAATAAAAAAGAAGAATATATTTTATGAAAAAGAAGCGTTTTACTATACTGTGGATATAGAGGTCGTGAAAGGTGAAAATTGCCTAAGATCTGGAATAATAAGATCTGGTCATCCGTTCTATATTCTACCATCCTCACTATAAGGCAGATCAATTCAGTAAGAAGTAAACCAGTTTATTGATGTGCAAAAAGAATTAATCTTAAACTGGAAGCTTAGCTAATTTTGTGATATTACGTTTGAAAATATCAGCTTTTGTTTTCACTTCTGCAACTTTTTCGTCGTTGCCCAGAAATACGTTGACTATTTTTCATAAAACTCAATGAGCTGATGGAATTTTTTCTTCGTCTACAATGACATCATCATTGATTTTAAGATTGGGAGTGGCGTTCTTCCACTTGTAACGCTGTAGAAGGGTATGCAAGTATTCAACAGTAAATCTCCTCCAAAACCCTTGAACCAATTGAGTGACTCGCTTCCAATTAGACGGATTGTTCAAGTATAAAGGTTCGACGAGGGCATTAATTGATCCACCAGTTAATAAGTGTAAGGGAGTGAGAGGTTCAGGTTCACATGGGTCTGCAGACATAGTGATTAAAGGACAGGAGTTGTATCCCCTATATTTGCACAATTAGGGTATGTAATTTTTCATAGGAGGAAATAACTCCCACCGCCACCCTTTTTAGATGGTATTTAAAGAATTTAATAGATACCTCCCAGAGACCGCCAAAGCTCGGTGCTCTGGAGGTATAAATTTCCAATTGACATTCTCGGAAAAACAAAATTTTATAATATCATTGAAAATGTTTTCGGATTGAAAAAATTGTCGCTGCCGTTTTAATTCATTGTTGGATCCCGTAAAATTGGTCGCATTGTCTGACACATGCCACGTCTGTATAGAAATCTTTTCAGACAAACGATAAAACAGTGGGCAGAAAGATCTGAAAGTATTTCCAAATGAATGGTCTTGGACGTAAAACAAACAAAGGATGCGGTATAAACCTTTCGACATGAACTATTTCGTTGGTTTTTATTTTTTTTTTAAATGGTCCACATAGATCCACACCAGTATTTTAGAATGGTTTAGTACAAATTGTGCGTTCAACTGGGAGATTACGGTTTCATCTCAAAACACGAAATGCACTTACGGACTGTTTTCTTGGCGAGGTTTTTTGCATTTATTGGCCAATATATTTAACGGATAATTGACAGAAAAAGTTGTGGAGCTACATGCAAATTTTTACAATGTTCATATCTGTTCATGTTTTTGAGGTAGTGATAATTGATGTTTACAATCATTTTCTAATGTAGAATTTTTTAGTCTTCCTTCAACACGCAGTAGATTATCTTTACCTAGGAACAGATTCAGACATCTAATTTTACTTTGCTTATTTAAATCATGACTTTCAGTAATACGCGTTATATATAAATGAAATTCATGATGCTGGACAATTTTATCTAAATTTAAGATTGCTTCGTCAGATTCTTTTACTGAATTTTCTTTTTATTGACTTCGGTGTGCAATTGTGAATGAATCGGAGCACATAAAACATGATTCTAACTAATTTCGGGAATGAATTGTACCTTTCGATAAACGAAATAGATATGTTGTTTAAAATCGACAAAAAAATGATTGATTCTTGTTTTAACTCTAATGTATTACTATCTATTTTTAATCTTTTAGATTGAGGTAAATGATTAAACATTTCATGATAGGCAGCATAAAGAAACTGTAGATCACTCAACAGCGGTTACGACAAGCATTGAAAGCAATACGGCCGCGCAACTCCAATCTTGGCAGAGAGACTGAGTTCAATGGTGCTACCCTAGATTTACTACAGAGTAGACGGACGGAAATGTTCTTAAATTGATCTACACTTTTAATGTAAATACAGGCACCGTATGCTCGTTCGATGCATCGGAAAAACCGTGCAGCTCAACGGAAACAGGATTCACTCTAACAATACATCAAGGAAGGGAGATTGTATTAACGATTGGTAATTCGGTTCTAAATTTTCGCCATAAGGAATTTAGTTCATCGGATATCTGGTCATCTCAATCAGATTTGCATTTCCACAATGCTTAAATTTCATCTCTGAAATGAAATGGGTTTGATTTGATTGAAATGTGATTCGCAAATTTCTTCATCTTTAGATAAAAATTTCCTGATCGGTATAGATTCTAATTCCCAGAACTTCTGTATATTGTGATTCAGATCTGTATCACGCAATGTCATATCATATGACGCAACGAAATTAGACGTATTTTGCTCACTATAGCTACCATTAAAAATCCAACCAAAAATTGTTTCCTGAAAAGCCGGAAGATTGGAATTTAGATGAATTCTATTAGCTGTTAAAATGTTAAAAAATATTTCTGCGCCAAGCAGAGCATCAAAAAGTCGTGTGGTATTAAAATAAGGATCGGCTAATATAGCATTGTTTGGAATCGACCAATACGAAATGTCAATATTATCTTGAGGTAATGCTTCAGATATTCTCGGTACTATCATAAAACTTAATGGATGCTGGTAATCGGATATTCTTTATTTAATTATTGTTGGTATACTTTCAGATACATTTGTTTTTGTTTCACTCAATCCCAAAACAGAAAAATTTTGAACGACATTTATATCAAATTTACTTTTGTTTACAAAACTAGCAGAAATAAAATTACTCTGATTAGCAGAATCTATAGTAAAACGCGGCATTCATGATATTTCCCATTACGATCTTTAATGACAATTAGTGCGGTTGATAATATAACTTGTTTTTGTGGGTTGAGCGCTAGAAGTGGTTGGAGTTTCTTTTTGACAAACTTATTTTTAAACAATTTTACAACAAACTTATAATGCAATAATCTAGTTTTTGGTCTCACATACCAATCCGACCATCAAGATTTCTCCAAAATCAATGTTTCTATTCGTAATCGCTCAAAATGAACGTTTTTAAGCAAAAAATATGCAAGTTTCCTTGTTTTGACACACTTGACGATTTTTTTGACACACTTCCGGTACAGTTATCGAACACATCGTTCTTTCGGCTCTTTCCATTGAGTATACCTATTTTTAGAAACAAAAAATCTAGTGGTTTTCTAGATTTCGTAGGTTGTGACGGGATGACAGCCGGCCGGCAGGCAGACAGACATACATTTTTTTTACTTTTTTAGCATCAGTAGATCCTAAAACGTCGAGAAGTGCCAAAAAGTGGGGGTAAGAATTTCACTTTTGGCTTGAGAATGTAATACGGTCTTTCAGACCGAAGTAATGTATTTTGGAGTTCACATTTAAATAAATTGTTTTATCCTTTTGGCAACTATAAATTTAGGTTTAGTTTTGTTTTTTAGAACCTTAATTGTGTGCGTTATTAGTGATAATGGAATAAAATAAACAGATGTTAATTTATTTTGTTGCCGAACACAATAAAATAATTTATTTGATTTTATTGAACTCTCGAATAAATTTTTGCAATTGTATTTTATAAATAGTTTGATTGTATTTGATAAAAAAAATTTACAAAAACATTTTCGCTCTGTTTATATTAAAAACAATAAATTCATATTAATGCGCATGTCCCTCTCTGAAATATTGAAAAAAGCAAAGCAAAAAGCAAACTATGATTAAATCGATATGAATTTCCATTAAGAAAAAATTGTAATATTTATTATTGTTTTTTAGTTTCCCAATTCTCATTAGTATAAAATTGGATTTCTTTCATTGTAGGTTATTTATTTTTAAAATATCAAACAATCATTTTCAAAATACCAAACAATTAAATAATATTTATTTGGAATTAATCGTACAAAAAAAATAATAAAATAAAATCAATTGTTTTTTTTATTCGTTGTACTTGTTTTATCAATCAATTTAACTATATAATTTAGGTAAATTAATACATGTTACTAAGTCGGAAAGATAAAACGTTGAAATTGGCTCATGCTAAATGTATTTTATTATCTCGCAAATTTGCAAAAATGGTAAACTTTTACAATAAATTACTTTTTTTCAAATACTCACACATTTCATTTTTGCTTCAAAATTGATGCTTTCCTTCGTATTGATAAAAATATAAATAGATTATTTTTCTGAATTGTTTGTCCAATCATGCAAGTATTGTTATTGAAATAAATAAAAAGAATGACGAAATAGTACTAATTTTCTTTTTCTGTATATGGAATAAAAGAAAATAATAAAATCGACTCCACTGCATGTTTATTATGTTGTTTAGAAAATTTGAATCACTTACTCGAATCAAAGCCTACCTTCATCGCAATTGAAATTACCAAAATGCTTGAATGAAATGATTCGTTCAGCAGGTCGTAATCCATAAGAAAAGTTGGATTTCATTCAGGGAGACAATAAAAATTCAAAATTTGTAAACTAGTGAATCTAGCATCAAAACCCTAGTTTTTAATTAATTCTCGCTGATAAATCGGTAAAACACTCTTTGGACTACGATACATCTAGGTTGATCACCCATATAACTAACAATCGATTAAATTAAATCAAATAAAACTCAATTAGACAATAGATTAAATTTTTAAAATCTAGTACAGTTGAACGACACGAGGAGTCTATGCTCAAATATATATAGAGCATCAAAGGCTCAAAAAAATATAATTCTAAATAAGTGAGAACTTGAAAAGTAATGAAATTACCAGATAAATGAATTTTTTCGAAAGAATTGCTCGAGTTTAATGGGATTCTTTCAATAAAGTATAAAATTTACTGAAAAAATATTTGATTTCGTTATTAAATGTACAAAAAAATTGTAAATAATTTTTCTTTCTATTTTCACTTCTAAGTTGTTGCCGAACTGAATTTCTTAAATTATGCAAAAGAAATACACACAAACGTTGAATGTTTTAAAAGCAATTTTCACAATGCTCTATAGTAAAAATAAGAATAATTTTGTACAATTTACAGAATGTTATTGTAAGAAATTTTGTAACAAATAGAATTTGTGATTTTTAAAGTGGCAATTAATCTTTAAGTGTGTGGAACAACTTCATTCACTTTGTGATCATAAGATCATACTTCAAGATCTTTAATTCTACCCGGGGAGGACCTGCCAATGTTAAACAACGGACAAATCTCGGGCCAGTATTGGCGAGCCAAGCCTTACTTACTTAGGTTTGACCTAGGTCTGGGCCAGTTGTAATGCCTGGGCCAGTTGTAATGCAACCTCAGGCTCAAGGCTCAGTTTATTTTATTTCGCGTTATTAACCAGTTTAATGCATTGTGTTATGCCCGCCAAATTACATGATATTTAACAGGTTTCATTTATAAGAAAACCTACAATCAACTCCAGATCAATCTTAAGTTCTGTATAGGTGAGTTGATGGGAAAATAGTTCCTTGTAGCAAAAAAACTAGCAGTAAAGACTAATTTTCTCATCAACCCAAACTTTTTAATTTTCAATTACGATACGACTCCGATATAAAACAACTAAGGATCATGGTGTATTTTTTCATTTATATAAATTTATTTCTCAGTCAGCTGTTTATAACAGTGATCCTTTCATTGCCAATGTTTGACTAGATGTTGATAATATTAAATGTTGACGCCGCTATTAAATTGATTATTATTAAATGTAACTCGATTTAATGTTAATGAATAGATTGGGCGTAATTTATGATTTGAATTTTGTGTCTCTTTTTTGATGTAATTGTTGGTTGATTTTTTCTTTCAGGTTGGTTGATTTTCGAGAAATAATGCTTATGTGATCAAATGTTAATTACTCTTTTTTTTGGGTAACATTAAGATATAAATAACGAAATATTTTAAATCTTGTTGAGTTATAATTTAAAATTAAATAACTAACAATGTTTTGCAATGTTCAGTTGTGTTGTAATCTAAAATTGTAATAGAAAAGTTATTGTTGTGAGTTGTGATTAGGACTCAATAAAAAAATAATCAAAAAAATAATTGTAAAATAATGTAAAGTCTTAAATTATTTTTGCGTTTTATTATTTATAATTTAAATTAGAAAATATATAAGGATTAATTTCTATTTGCACTGTTTCGGTACAAATTAAATGTTTTGTGAAAAAAAATTGCTAAAGAAAAAATAAATGAAATAATTTTAGTGGAATTTAAAAAAATTGGCCTTTAGCTATTACAGTAGATCCATGGAGAGATCCAATCAATACCGTCGGAAACGTGGTTTCCAACGATATGGTGGTGTTTCGAGAAAGGCTAGATGGCAACAATTTGAAAGGGCCCAACCTATATGAACATGCCTGTTGGTTCATGTGTTTGCACAAGGTGTTCCGGAATTTTATCGTGATAGAGTTTTAAAGCAGAGGCCGTGCACAAAATGGTCCAACGTTGCTGATTGGGTGAGTCGTTCCATAATTTATAATAAATTACTCTTTTTATATTTTGCTGGAATGGATACGACCGTGATATATGGAATTTTTTGTAATCACAACATGAAATGTGTATTTTTTTGAGAGTGTCACATTTTGATTGCACCGAAATATCTGAAGGTCTTATACATCCGCTATTGCTAATATTGCTACGTTGAACAGCTACGGTGGTAGCCTGAACATGATTGTTTGCTGAAAAGAATATTTTTGACGTCCGATATAAGTATTAACTGGAAATTGATGCAAAACAAGAATACAATCAACACACTTTTTAAATAATCACTTCTCTCATTGTTAGTTTTTTATTTTTCGTTTCATGTTAGTAATAATAAATTATTTGGTTTGTTCTAGAAGTTATAATGATTAAATTCAAATTATATTAGTGTATATTAGAGATTTTTCCCTGGTGAATCCGCGTACGTCCCGTTCATCGTTTATCATTCTCAAAATTTAAAACACCCTTGGATAAATAGATAATGCATCAATTTATTTCTACAATAAAGCCCAATGGGTTTACAATTGTAAATATGAATAGGCCAGATTATGTTTATCTTTATTTTCCTATTTTTTACTCTTTCAACAACTTCTTTCCACACATTTAAAGGAGGTCTGGAAAAAAAATTGGTTTGGTAGACCTAGCCAAAGTCTTATTTGCTAGACTTGGTCCAAGCCTGGTTTGTCAGATTTGGCTCCAGGACATCAGTCCAAGTTTGGCCCAAGCCTAAATGGAATTTTTTTAAGCTAATTGTAAAATAATAAAAAATCAGTGCTGCTAATTGTATTTCCACCGTATTTTAACCAGTGAACAAATCGTTTTTTGAATGTATACTTATTGTTACCATTGGACTGGATATTATTAGAAATAGAAATATACCGTATCTATTTATCCAAGGGTTATTAATTTTAAACGATATATGAATGAACACCATGCGCGAACTCTAGCACTAGAAAGATCTCTATTGAAAAATATTTTGTCATCTTATTTTGAATTGGAGAACAAACACAAATTTACTATATCTAACATGCAGCATAAAACTAACAATGTGAAAGACAATAGATTAAAAATAATGTTGATTGGAGTCGGTCACCAATTGCATTTCAAAAACTCACTCCTCCCAAAAATTTAGAGCGTCATCCATATAGACGCTCGTAGAATGCAATATACAATGTTAATCACCCCAAAGATGAAGAAAATCAAAAGATGAACCTGCATGACAAGCACACGTATAATAATTATTTCAATTACAAATCATTTTTTCCGCCAACGTGATGACGCCCGTAACGATCCTATATTTCACGTATCAACATAAAAGTGTAATTTAATATATTATAGAACGAACTTACGCAATCCGCGACATTTGACCATTTTGTTCACGGCCTCTGCTTTGAAACAATCCAACGATCTTATTTTCGCTCCGTTTGTTTGCAAAAACTTTGAAACTGTAAACTTATGTAGATATATTTTATTCTCAATAAATTTGACACAACATTTATCAATATTTCTGCCCTTTTATTTAGATTTACGACCTTTTTCATTTACTAATGTCAGGTCGAACTCATTTAAATAAAACATTTTTTCAACACGATGAACTTGTACACTGTTCAAATAGTATAAGTAAAAACACAAAAATAATCAAAACGCATTTTTTCAAATATAAAAAAAAATCAGAAAATCAATAAATAAAAATTTTAGTTTTAATTTCTTTATTATAAAAAAACCGACTTTAACATTTAGAGTTTAGTTTTTAATTAACTATCAGATCCTGGCTCTTTTATTTTTATTCGATTTATAAATCCGGACTGTACAATGTTTTTCGAAAACGTAGCTATTTATACATGTTTAATCTACCTAAACGAGAGAAAGAAAATTGATTCCATAAGCATTCTTTCGGTTTTCAATTATTTCTCGAAAATTAATTATTCTAACATGCTCAATTACATTAAAAGAGAATCACCATATTATCAGTCTCCACCCACCCTATTCAAACCAACCTATCATTAAATCGATTTTCTATCATTTAATCAAAAATTGCAGTTAAACATGATAATAATGAATTTAATGGGGCGTCAACATTCATTATCACTAACATCTATGCAAACACTGGCAACTAAATAAATGTACCGAACAATACGATCACTCATCACTGTAATAAACAGCTGACTCATAATTTAGGTCAAATCTTTTTATATAAATAAAAAAAAAACATATTATAATGATCAGCTGTTTTATATTTATAAAAATGCGAATGAGATATAATTGTTTAAATAGGCTGATGTAATAGAAATATTGAATAAGAATGGGTTGGAATATTACCGATCTGGTTTATTGAATATTACTGATCGGATTAATTTAATTAGTGGTGCATTACATCATTAGTTTTCATAACATTATATCCACAATCATTCAGCAACGTATTACCATTGTATTTGAAATCATCTTCACCAAACCATATCAAATCATTCTTACTGTTAAAGTTATGAGCATAATAATCCAAAACATTTTTAAATAAATCTAAAAATCACACAACTTTCACAACTTGTTGGCTTTTCCATTTTGAACTGAACATTATCCAAAAATCAACCCATCATCGAAATCAAAATCCACCATTAATCCTCTGCAGAGTACCAACATGAAAATATCATCAAAAACATAATCGAGAAAAGTAAATACAACAAATAAATCGTCATTTAAACAAAAATAAGAAAAACTTCCAACCGTTCCAACAAGATGTCTTTTTGTTTTTATTTTTTTTTTGTTCTCATATGGTTTTTCCATAGAAATATTATTTTCCTCTTCTACTCTTATTCCACATACTTTCATTGAGCAAATTTTATTTTTTCGCTTTTCATCTTAAGATGAAAATAAAAGAACGAATAAAAAATAAGAAAAATTGCTTAAGTTAAGTGGATGAAAATGTGATATATATCAAAAAAATCAACGATGAAATTGTGATAATACTCTTTTATCTGAAGGGAGCGCTTAGAAAAATATGAAAATAGACGGGAAATTTAGAAAAAAAAACAAAAAGAAAAATTATATGTCTGAATGAATGTTTATATTTATGTAAATGGAAATTTGTTTTTCCGAGGACTTGTAATTCTATGTAATTTGTTACTTTGTGTATTTTTTTTTTTCATTTTATAAGTTGTTGGAATACTTTAAGTTGATATTTTTTTACGTCAATTTATTGTTGTTTGTCGTTTTTGTTAACAAATATAAATGTATAATTACTTACGCTAATAATACAATTTTTTAAAACTGTTTTTTAAATATTTTAATAAACAATAATTAACATATTTAGATAAGAAGGCATCCGACTAAGCGTATTCATATGTATTGTTGGAAATCATCTCCCCTATTAATCTATGCCTGCATTTCATGTTTTTATTATAATATTTAAGATAAAAGAATGAAATATTTTTAGACGAAAATAAATAAATTGAAATTGATATGCAAATTTGTTTATTTTCCCAAAACAAATGGAATCATCTCTATCTTGATTCATTTGTAAAATTATTTCACCCAATTTAAAAAGATAAGAAAAAATTGAATTTGTTATATCTAAAGAAATGAGAAATGTATGCGTGATGTTTCAACTGGGTGTAATAAATGTGTAATATGTGGGCAGAAAAGCTCATAACAGATTGGTAAAAGCTCAAAAAACTTCTTACTCTTTCAATATCAATTGTTAAAATATAAATGTTTCCTTAAATGATTTAATAAAATTCGTTTTCTTTTTAACAATAATTTCGTTTTAATGAAAATCTATTAAATTCCATTCGAGAAAAATTCGAAATGCACTATCATAAAGGAAATATAATTCAAGGAAAATAAGAATTAAAGAAAATCTAAAAACGATTTTTAATGTTGAACAGACGGTTTTTCGTGAAAGATTTATTATTGTGGTCATAAAACAATATATATATATTTTTTAATTGTTAAGTGGTTTTAAAGTTTTTCAACTTTTTTTTGGCAGATTTCTATCGTTTATGATATAACGTTAAGTGCTTTACTGTTTTATGTTATTTCAATTAAGCGAAATATGGATTTCTGGTAATTATTTTTTGTTTGGAATTTTTTGAGTATTTTATTTGTGAGGAAATTGGATTGTTTATATTTATAGATGGGAATCAATCCGTAATAATTCGCTAATTTTCATTGCCATTGTTAAATATCTGCGTGCTTTGCATTCATATTTTTCTAAACACAAAGGACGTCGAAAGTACATACACAACTATTCAAAATGTTAAGTCTCCAAGTTTCAAAAATTGTTGAGTTATGAAATTAAAAGCTATAACTTCTTAGTTGGTAAAATACCGTTGTAGGGTAATGAAAATGATCGAAATTAAGCATTTCAAGTTTAACATAGTTCTTTTGTTCTTTTTTGATTTAAAAAAAAAATTGCTTAAACTTTTTAAAAAGTATAGTGAGTCCAATAAGAAATTTAAGTCCATTATTCTATAAATACCGCTATTAACTGCTATCCTGGGTCTGAGGTTCCTTGCAATTATTGTTGAGCCACACAGGTTTTAAATGGACACAGGATTTAAAACACAATAACTTAGGCACATATAAAACTTGGCTCATATTGAAATGTTTTATTTTACAAGAAATTTATTAACACTAGTTAATCAACGAACTTTAATTACTGAACGTTTGTTTTAATAGTGGCAACACTACATCTGTTCTAATAGTGGCAACACTACATCTTCCTCTTCGAGTTTTCCAGTCAAAATTGTAGCTTCAATGACATTGTTCACTTTTTTTTTCACCGAAGTTCAATAAAGTTTGTGAAATTTCAAAATATGTGACATATTTGGAATTATAATATGTGTCACAACAGCACATAAAAACCTTTTAAGACCTAGGTTCTACAACATAATGCTTTTTAAGACATTGATGGACGCAATTTTTTTTTATATTCTTCATAAAGAATGGAAAACTTAATAATAAATCCTTGCACATAATAATGTACGACATAGGGCAATATTTCATGATAGGATGGAGGAAATAAAAACAATATTCTTTTTTTTTTTTTCAAATTTGCAGAAACAAAGCTAAAATTAAGTTCCTAATTATCCTAGTGCTAGAAGCATATACCAAAATCATGTAACGCATTGTTTACCTCAAGCCAGCATGATAATAGTTATATGGAAGCTTATTTCTTCGAGCAAGCAAAAAGTTCATTCTTTTAAAAAATAAAAAAAATTACGTCCATCAACACCTTAGAAAGCATGTTGTTATGGGACTTTTTTTCTTAAAAGGTTCTTATGTGTTGTAGTGACACACATTGTAATGCCTACCACCCAACACATTTTATTTAAAAAAAATAGAGCGTTATCGTCAAAGAATATTCCATAACTAAGATTAAAGGAACTATCGTTGATTGAAAAAAGAACATCCGCCAGCAACCTTAAAATATCACTTATTCCCTTAATATAAGTGATATCTTACTGCCATTGTCAGTAGTATACGATATCTCACGTTAACCGATTTGCCAATAGCAGGTTCTAAGTACGCGGCTTTGTCACATCCATAGATCCAAAATTTTAAATATTACATATGTTCCTACGGGCGGGTAGATATTATAAACTCATTGGTATTAATGCATTGTAACTGTTTACAAATCACTATTGCAAACGTGTTGCCGGCTTAGGGCCACATGTTTAGTTAGTTTGTTTATCATAATTGCTATCCATGTTTGATTATACATCAGCTATGCTTTTTGTATAGTATTTGTGCGAATTCCATTTCGTAATTTTGAGCTCTTAATCGTTGTTATCAACTATCTTTCTTAGATGAAGAAACATGTATTTTTTTTTTTTTTTTTTTATTAATTAGTTAGACATGTTTAGCACACTAAATATGAAGTATTCATTATTTAGACTCTTTGAATATCCGAAGATACCATTACATACAATTGCAAACCAATAACATATTTAGTGTAGATGATAAAATATGTAACATCATTATGTGTTTAATTCAAATACATATAGTTTTGATGTACAAATGTAATTGTTTCAGATTATACTTTCATTTTTCAATTTCATTAAATTATATTCAACAAAAAAAATTGATCAAAGGAATCTAACCGTATAATACGATATTTAAAGAAAAATCAAATTAAATTATTATCAACATTTAGACAGAACTCCTTAAGATAATTATTATGGCCCTAGGGTTCCATTCAAAAAAAAATTTGCCTGTTACCTATGCGCAAGTGTACACAACAACTTCCCAAAGTTTGATGATGATCGGATGAATGGTTTATTAATGCATAAACGACAAACATACATACTTTCAATTTTATATATATAGAAGATTATTTGAACTAATTAGTTGGAAAGCCAAAATTATCTATATATAAATACGCAAGCATAATTTTTGCGGTACAACTTTAAATATTTGCTCCATCAAAAGTGTGGCAATATGTATATTGTAGGAAAGGTCTTGAGTAGTAAATATGTCGGAAAATCGTTTTTTTTTAATATGGACGGTTTTTTTCAGAAAAAATGAAAAAAATGTGATAATTGTGTTTTTTGAGTATTTTGTTCGGTTATTTTGTTTTTTTTCAAGGTATTTGTTTCACAATTCAAAATCAATCTATATTAATTAATTAAACTCTGAAATAATGTGTTTTAATTCTTAATTTACAGTTGGTTAAGCCAAAACCCGTAAATCGAGTGTTGCAACAATTGTTTACGCTAATCTCTCTTTATTAAATTGTGTATTTTGAGTAATTTAATATTCTCATTATTTCAATACATATATGAATCCTTTTACTATGGCGCAGCAAAGAATTTTATTGATTTGTTTGTTTTAATGAATAGATAAACAAAATATCAATTATATCAATTTTAATGTGCGCTCACAAATTACATTTCTAGACGAAACTGATTTTTCTTTGAACTTACATTCGATCGTTTTTATTTGTAAGTGAAAAAGCAAATAGATAGTTTTTGCGCTGAATCAGGTTCCAACAACACTCCCTTCCTTTAAAAAAAAATTTTGTGATTGTCCAGAAGGTAACTGAAATGTCACTCGCCGTGATTTTGATTTCTTGTTCACTACGTCAGTCGTGTAAGCAGGTTTTAGTCTGTCAATCGAAATATTTTGATTTTTACCATCTATTTCAACGATGTAACTCTTTCAGAAACGCTTAATAACTTTAAATGGACCCTCATAAGGTGGTGATAAGCTAGGTTTTACCTTATCCACCCTGACGAACACGTAATCGCATTCCAAAAGATTTTTTGGAATGTACATATTAGTTTGAGGATCCTTCCGGGTATATTTCGGAATTAAGGATCGCATCCGTTACCTGAGATGTTCAACCAGATCTGCTAGTTCTACTGGATAGGCATCCTTGGGATGTATAAATAGTTCTCCCGCCACCTTTATATCCAAGATCAGATTTGATCGAAGACCGAATGCCTAACATGACAATTGGGAGTGTGTCACTCCAATTGGTAGTATTACCATGAGCTTTTAGTGAAGATATAAGCTGTCTATGGAATTTTTCTACCATTCCATTGGCTTTAGGATTGTAAGCCGTTGTCCTGATTTTATGAGAACCCATGAGTAACATAAGTTTCTAAAATGACTTCGATTCAAAATTCGCCCTGCGATCAGAAATTATATTTAACGGCACGTTAAAACGTGAACTGTGATTAGTTAAGAAAGCTTTAGCAGCAGATTCAGCTGTTCCATTCACCAAAGGTATTGCTTCCGGCCATCGAGTAAAGTGATCGATAGTTGTCATAATATACCGATATCCATGAGATGGAGGTAAAGGACCTACCAAATGTGCTCGACGTGAATATGCTCGAATCTGGCCGACGGTACAGGTATCTGACCAAATTCTGAATGAGTGTGTCGTTGGATCTTGCATCTTTGACATGATTAACATGTCTTAGACCAAAATCCAACATCAACACTCATCCAAGGACAGAAATAACGTTTAGAGAGCAACTTCCGGGATGCTCTTATACCAGAGTGGGATAGATGGGATAGACTATGTAGTGACTCAAAAGTAGATTTTCTAAGAAATTCTGGTAAAAACGGACGAAAAATGTTGGTCGATGTCTCACACCAGATCGGTTTACTGTTATGTTTCGAGGAGATGAGTTCTAAATTCCATTTAGAACCAACGACTTGTGGAGTTGAAAGAAGATGTTGGAGTTGTGGATCGGACCCTTGACGTAGGAGGAGATTTTCTTCATCTAATCCAGTAAAATTGATTGACATTTCCTCAGTGCTTGATAACGTATCTGCCACGACATTGTCCGTTCCAGTGATGTGTTGGATATCAGTCGTAAACTGGGAAATGAAATCGAGATGCCGAGCCTGACAAGGACTTTTCTAAGTCTTTGAAGCGATTGATGGTACTAGAGGTTTATGGTCAGTGAACACTGTGAACAAACGACCATCTACAAAGTAGTGAAAATTCTTTATAGCTTTATAAATTGCCAATAATTCGCGATCAAATGTTGAATATTTTTGCTCTGCAGGTGAGCTTACTGGAAAAGAAACCTAAGGGTTGCCAAAACCCTTTGTTGAATGAGTACTGCTCCTAGTGCAGTACCTGAGGCATCCGTTTTAATACAAAAACTTGCTGTTTGAGACGGATGAGTCAAGAGTGTACAGTTTACTAGCGCTAGTTTGACTGTGTCAACGGCTGTGCTGCATTGTAGAGGCCAATTGAAGGCTGGTTTTTTCTTATTCTTGGCTAGTTCAGCAAGATTACCATGTAGTGGGGAAATAATTTCGGCTAGATGAGGTATGAATGCGAATCGCTAAACTTGACGGACAGAAGTTGGCTGTGGAAAATCTTTTATTGCCATGATTCTATCTGAAGATGGTTTAATACCATATTCTGTGATTTCATGGCTTAAAAAATCAAGAGAAGGAACGCCGAATACGCATTAGAAAGCTTGATTTTCATATCAAAATTAGTTAGCCTATTGAAAATTGTACGCAAATGTTTTTGGTGTTCCTGTGTAGAAATGCTTGCCACCAATATGTCGTCAATATACACATGAACAAAATCTAGTCCTTTGACTACTTCATCCATGAAACGCTGGAAAGTCTGAGCTGCGTTTCTCAGACCGTAAGGCATTCTCATGAACTCGAAGAGGCCAAAAGGGACCGTTATAGCGGTTTTGTGAATATCTTCCGCAGAGACTGGTATTTGGTGATAAGCACGGACCCGATCGATTTTAGAAAATATTGTGCATCCATGAAGATGCATTGAAAAATCTTGTACATGTACAAACCCAATAAACAAACCCAATAAACAAATACAAGTATACAAACCCAATAAACAAACTCAAGGTTTGGCAAAAAAAATTATTCATCGACCCTGATGTTACTGTAAATTTGCATCAAACTTTTCATACGAATCACATCCACAATACAAACACATAAGTTCCTTGTACCACTGTAACGACTCTTCGTTGCTTCTTTTCGATTATTGAGCAAATACGACAGTCAAAAGACAGATCTTTAGTTAACAAAATCTCAAACTTTATTTATCAACCAGTTACAGCAACTTCCGATTTTAATTACAATAAATTCCAGGGTCTCCCGGTTTATGTACGATAAACTTCACCGCTTTTTCACAATTTGAATCAATAATATTCGGAATCGTAAAATCTGTATTTACTATTCCACTAAGTTCAAATTCTTTTACTATTAGTACCCAGGCTCAAGTACCACCGATTATTCCTTATACTTGCGAATATTTTTAAACACTTTTAATTGCAAAAGTAAAACTGACTATCTGATATTTTGTTCGCTTATTTATATTCAAAAACAAATAAGCAGGATCTTCTGGTACTCACTGTAGTTGTTTCTAGAAACAATAGGCCACACCCCTTTTTAATTCATTAAAGTAAACATTTGTATAACAAATTTTATTTACATCAATTTATGCTAATTTGTATTAGTTAAAAGGAGTTAATTTTTAATTCATCTTTATGAATGAGCAAATTAAATTAACCCATTCTGGACGAAGTTTATTACATTGCCCTCCATTTAGTTTTGTTCGTCCCGAACAATATCAGCTATCGCATTGGTACTGTTACCTTGGTACGGTGCCAACCTTTGCAGATGTATCACTTTCATCTTGGTACGGGGTCCCTTTTGGATGCGGTAGATAACATCATTAATTCGTTTGATTATTTTATATCGACCTTCCCAGTCTGGCTGCAGCTTGGGTGATCTTCCCTTAGTTCTCCTGGGGTTGTATAGCCATACCAATTCTCCTTCTTGAAAACCGCCACTATTTGCATTTATGTCGTACCTGGTTCTCATTTTGTCACTGGCAATCTTAATGTGGTCTCGAACCTGTTGATGGATTTTATTCATCTTCTCCCTTAGTTGTCCCACATAATCTGTTTTTGTAGATACCAAACCTCCAGGGATGCCGAACTCAATGTCACTAGGAAGATGTAGTTCTCTCCCGAACATGATATTCGCTGGCGTTTCACATGTCGTATCGTGCACTGCGCTACGATAGGCCATCAAGAATAACGGAAGATCCTTATCCCAACTTCTTTGGTTGGCTTCTACTACCTTTGACAAATGTTCTTCCATGGTTCGGTTGAATCGTTCTACCATGCCATCCGATTGTGGATTCATAGGTGTAGTTCGTGTTTTTCTAATGCCGAGTGTTCTGCACAGCTCTTCCACCAGTTGAGATTCGAAATTCCTTCCCTGGTCGGTATGCAACTCGAGCGGTGTTCCATACCTGCAAACCCATTCATTGACTAATGTTTCAGCGACCGTAACTGCTTCCTGGTTCGGTATTGCATAAGCTTCCGGCCATTTTGTAAAGTAATCAATGACCACCATGATGTATTTGTTACCTTTTGTAGTTTCCGGAAATGGCCCCGCGATGTCTATAGCAATTCTCTCCATTGGGGCGCCCACATTGTACTGTTGCATCTCTCCTCGAGTTCTAGTCTTTGGTCCTTTGCTCGCCGCACAAGTATCACATCGCCGACACCATTGCTCTACGTCGGTTTGATACCTTACCCAATAAAACCTCTCCCTTACTTTAGCCAGGGTTTTATTGACTCCCAGGTGTCCTCCAGAAATACTTCCATGCAGCTTTCCCAGTACCTCTACCACTCGACTTGATGGCAACACCAGTTGCTCTAGCACTTTCTTTCCATCAGCGGACTCCCATTTCCTTTTTAGTATCCCGTTATCCATCAATAGTGAGTCCCATTGCGCCCAGTAGCATTTCACCTCCGTACTTAAAGGTGCTACCTCTTTCCACTCCGGTCGCCTTCCCTCAGTTTTCCATTTCAATATTGGAGCCATAGCTGGATCTTCTAGCTGCTCTCTTTTAATTGCCTCGGTACACCAATCTTCAGGAGTTTGGAACTTGATTTGGTTCACTTTCATTGCCTCATTTCCCTCAGTTCTGCTACATGACTTGCACTCCTCTATACAGGGTCTTCTAGATAAGGCATCAGCGTTACCATGGATCCTTCCCTTGCGGTGTTCAACTTTGAAGTCGTAGTTCTGCAGGATCTCTATCCATCTTGCTGCTTATCCTTCAGGAAATTTGAATTGTAATAACCATTTTAGAGCAGCATGGTCCGTGCGAATCAGGAATGGTTGTCCACACAAATACTTGTGGAAATGTTTCACAGCCTTGATGATAGCTAACAGCTCCTTCCTCGTGACACAGTAATTCCGCTCCGGCTTTGACAGAACTTTACTGAAGTATGCCACCACTTTCTCATCGTCCCCAATTTTCTGTGACAAAACAGCTCCAGTTCCTACATTGCTTGCGTCTGTGTCCAGAATGAACATCTTTCCGGATTCTGGATAGGCTAGGATAGGGGTGTTACATAGTTTTTCTTTTAAACGGCAGAATGCCTCATTACATTCGGTTGTCCACAGAAACTTGGTATTTGCCTCTGTCAATTTATGTAGACTCTTGGCGATATTCGCAAAGTTCTCCACGAATCTACGATGATAGGTGCATAGACCAAGAAAACTGCATAGCTCATGAACATTCTTCGGTACTGGCCAGTTTTTCACAGCATCAATCTTCTCGGGATCGGTTCTGATTCCATGTTCTGTAATGATGTGTCCAAGGTACTTCACTTCTTTGTGGAACAGACTGCACTTTTCCGGATTCAACTTCATGTTGGCATTACTTATTCTTTGGAGTACTTCTTCGAGGTTCATTAGATGCTCTTCGAAGCTGCGACCCATTATAATGATGTCATCAAGATAAACGAGGCAGGCTTTCCAGGTTAAGCCATGCAACACGCATTCCATTAGACGTTCAAATGTTGCTGGGGCATTGCATAGACCAAACGGCATCACATTGAACTCCCACAACCCATTGCCAGTAGAAAATGCTGTCTTTCGTCGATCTTCTGGATGCATTTCAACTTGCCAGTAGCCACTCTTCAGATCTAATGTGCTGTACCATTTGGCCCCTGATAGTGTATCCAGTGTGTCATCCATTCGTGGCAGTGGATAGCTGTCCTTAATGGTTACCTCATTGAGCTTTCGATAGTCTACACAAAAACGAGCTGACCCATCTTTTTTTCTAACTAGCACCACTGGTGAGCTCCATGGACTCTTAGATGGCCTGATGACTCCATCACTTTTCATTTTGTCCAGCATTCCTTGCACTTCCTCGTGTTTAGCCAGTGGTAGTCTTCTAGGAGGCTGTCTGATAGGATGAGCGTTTCCAGTGTTGATCCTATGTCGCACGATGTTTGTTCTTCCAACATCTTCATCTCCAGTAGAGAAAACGCTGCTCAACTTCGTTAATACTCTCTTGATTTCTTTGAATTCGGCTGGATTCATTCTTTTACTAAGATCTTGAAGTATTGCCACTAATGCGGGGTTGTTTCTCTGCATGAAAACCTTTTGCTCTTCTTGACAGCTGATTATCTCTTTTATGGTGCTGCATCTGGCAATTTCTTCTCCATGATTAATAGTCACTTGTTTATTTGAGAACTTAATTAGTTGCACTGGAACTACCCCCTCTTTTGCTGCTACTAGAGTTCGGCCAATCATAATGTTTGCCCCAAAGTCGTTTTTAGCTGGCTCAATCATCACGGGTGAATTTTGGTCACTTTTATCTAGTAACTTAGTCCATATTATTTTCTCAGATTTTGCCGGGATCTCAGTTGGTCCGTCACTAATAACACGGACCTCAGCATTGTCGTTGGCGGCGTATAGCACTATTTCTGTGTTCCCATATCTCAGTACGTGGCTCCCCAGATCTAATATAAAATTGTATTCTTTCATGAAGTCAAGCCCAATTATGCAATCATCTTCTATATCTGCTACAATAAATCGGTGCCTAAATGAATTTCCTCCAAGGTGAACTTCTTGGTCGCTTTCTCCATGAACTAGAACTGTTTCACCTGTAGCTGTTTTTAGGGTGAACCGTCTTGCTGTATCGATCTGACTATAATGAACCACATCTGGACGCACTATCGATCTTGAAGCACCTGTGTCCAAAGTCAACATGCACGATTTGTTTCCAACGGTTGCCTCTAGGACTAAACTACTATTTTCTCTCTTGACTTGTGATACCACCAATGTAGGGCATTGTAATTGAGCCAGCTTTCGCCCTTCAAAACTGGCACGATCTAGTTTCCCGAATCCGGAACGCTGCATCTGTCTTCCGGGTGCGGCTCCCATTTACATTCTCTTCGGATGTGCCCCAACTTTCCACAGTTCCAGCATCTTACTCTGCTAGACCTACTTCGTTGATTTCGCTCAGGCTTATCTCCCAGACTTTTGACACGCATGATCACTTCATCAAGCGCTGCTTTTAGAGGTTCTTCAGCAACTTCCATCTGACGTACTCTATCTGAACCGTACGCTCTTTTTCCAGCTTCCGTTTGCAGGGCCAATGCTAAGACTTCTGCAGGTAGCTTCTTTCCGCTTAGATAAAGCTGATTCCTCATTTATACATCTCGAAGAGCATTGATAAATGTATCAGCTGCCAATTCGTCTCGGTGTTCAGCGTTATAGTTCGGATATGACAAATTGACCAGTCTCACAATGTCAGCCTCTAATTCTTGCAAATTTTTGCTGATTCCTTGTTTCTGTGTTTTGAGCTGCATGCGATGGAGAGCTTGCATATGACTTTCCCCATATCTTACCTCTAAGGCCTCCATTATCTTGCTGTAATCACGCTCTGTCGCTGATAGTGTCGGCAAAATTTCAGCAGCAGGTCCCTTCAATGCTAATATAAGCGCGTTTGCTTTTTGCTGGTGATCAACCCCAGTTGTTGCTATCTCAAATTGCATCTTAAATATCTGGTACGATGTAGATTCATCAAATGCGGGTGTTTTCACTCTAGCTGGAGCTGAAGTAGTTGATGGAATGATCATGTTACCTGACTTTACTTGTGCTATTTCTTGGCGGAATTCACTTGAAAGATTGCGTAATTTCTCTTCATGTTCTTCGGTAACTTTCCGCAGCTCCCTTTCCATGTTGTTGATTTTAACTTCTGCACTGGATACACGTGACTCGATTACTTCACGTAGACTTTCTTGCTTTGCCATCATATCAGCTGCCAGTTTTTCTTGTCGGGCCATCAGATCAGCAAGTTGTTGTTGTTGGTTGTTTCCTTGTTTGGCAATCATATCAGCAAATTGTTGTTGTTGCTCTACTTTTTGTTCTGCTGCCAGTTTTTCTTGTCGGGCCATCATATCAGCAAGTTGTTGTTGTTGCTCTACTTTTTCTTCTGCTGCCTGTTTCTCTTGTCGGGCCATCATATCAGCATGTTGTTGTTGTTGATTGGTTCCTTGTTTGGTTATCATATCAGCCAGTTGTCGTTGTTGCTGTGCCATCATTTCTCTCATCAACACCATCATCGGATCAATTGTTGGGGCATTCTGAACTGGAGCTTCTTCCGACTCTACTTCTATGACCTCTGTGTTTTGGCCTGCTTCTTCTAAAACTTTACGCAGCCGGACTGCAAGTTCTGCCTTCGTTCCATGGATTGGAGCATTCCTTTTCTTCAACTCATCCTTCAGCTGGGTCTGGCTGAGATCACTAATATTTACTGTCTTGACCATTGTTTCAATAATCCCACTTCTGACACCACTGTAACGACTCTTCGTTGGTTCTTTTAGATTATTGAACAAATACGACAGTAAAAAGACAGATCTTTAGTTAACAAAATCCCAAACTTTATTTATCAACCAGTTACAGCAACTTCCGATTTTAATTACAATGAATTCCCGGGTCTCCAATTTATGCACGATGAACTTCACTGCTTTTCCACAATTTGAAACAATAATACTCGGAATCGTAAAATCTGTATTTACTATTCCACTAAGTTCAAATTCTTTTACTATTAGTACCCAGGCTCAAGTACCACCGATTATTCCTTATACTTTCGAATATTTGTAAAACACTTTTAATTGCAAAATTAAAACTCACTATCTGATATTCTGTTCGCTTATTTTATACTCAAAAACAAATAAGCAGAATATTCTGGTACTCACTGTAGTTGTTTCTAAAAAAAAATAGGCCACTCCTCCTTTTAATTTCATTAATGTAAACAAATTTAATTTACATTAATTTATGCAACTTGTATTAGTTAAAGGGAGTTAACTTTTAATTTATCTTTGAATGTAGAAAACATTTAGGCGGAACGTATTGGTTTTTTATGATTAAATTAAATTAACCCATTCTGGACGAAGTTTATTACAATACATAATATCCTATTAAAACTTTGATAAAACTAAGTATTAAATTAATACAAAATTGATATAGAATACTTTCATAATGATGAGTTATAAATTTGATAATATAAATTTACTAAACGGATTTATAACTTTGGTTTATTAAATTAACTAATATTTTGTATTAAATTTTTTAATATATATTATTTATAATCAATTTGATACTAAATATTTATTAATAATTTATATGGAAAATTAGCTCGATAGCTCGATAAACAGAGCCGATTGATTTAATAAAGAAGTAGATTACATTAATAGCTATTGATATTAGTTGATGGTTGGTTCAAAAGAATGAAAGAATTGCATTTAAATTCATTTAATAAAATTACATATATTTATTTATTTCGTTATAGACAAACATTTATTATGTACATTCATTTCATAAAATACATATTATTATTATAAAATTTACTTTTACATAAGTATTATTATATTAAAATTATTGTGTTAATTTATTTAATATCAAAAACGAAACGTATTTTAAACATTAAGTCCAATGCAGCAATTAATTGCAAATTATATGAAGTTCAGCTTCTGCTTTCGTCTTCCATATAGCAACAATATAAGGCGTTTTCCACTCGACATCCCAATATATTCTTCATTTCGTAAGCCCGCCCAAATACTCTGAATAATAAAAAGAAAGAAAAAAGGAAATTAATACTAAAATTAAAAAATATTATATTTAGATGTGTTAGACTGCTATAGAGTGTTTCTCAACTGATTTCATGTTACGGACCGGACCAATAAATATTTTAAGATGGTATTGCCGACCTTTTCTTTTTTCTTAAGTCTTTTCTCGGTAGACCCTTTAGACAACTATATTTTCTTATCTATTTATGTATTAAGGGCGTAAAGTGGATCTTTTTAGCTTGAGAGTAAAATATTTGCTCGAGCCGTCAGTCAAAAATCATAAACATTCGAAAGTAAAAAATATACTTTATGCTTGATGCTTTATGCTAATTAAAGCTTGACATGCTAATAATACTTTATGCTAATAAAAGAATAATTATGCTAAGATTTTTAAATAGTAATCTAAAGCCCTATTAATTCGATAAGAAAATACAGAAAAATAAGATATTTTTATTTTAATACGAAGGAAGGCATCAAACTTAAAGCAAAACAAATTTGTGAGTATTTGAAAAAAAAGTATTAATTTCGATTTAGGAATAAAACGATACTTTAAAAAGCAATTTTGAATTAGGACATTTTATACTTTTTTATGTTACTCGCTCTGAAAGAACTGCAGAAAAAATTCTTTTTCTGAATATTTTTCAACTATGGAAGTCTTTTATTAAAATAAATAAAAAGGGTGACAAAAACTTATTAGTTTTCTTTTCCTGCATATGGCATGAAAAGCAATAATAAAAATCGACTCCAAAGGAGTGAAATCATAAAAATAAAAATTTTACTCTTACGAATAAGAACGGTATTAAACATATAAAAGATTTAATTTGTTAATACTAAAACAATTGTGCACCATGTTAATACTAAAACAATTTGAGGTGTTAGTAAGGCGAAACTCAGGTAATAAATATAAAACTAATAAATATAGTAGTATTTTTTGAGGCTACTGTTGCCACATGGCGAAAAATTATTAAATAAATTTATTTTAATAATAATAAAAAAATTCAAATAAACATAAAGAAATTCGGGTAGTAAATATAAAGAAATTCACAGAGTTTGAGAAACAGTGGTTTAAAGGTTTATATTACTTCATTGAAATTTTTAAAAAAATCTATAATTATATACTGACTATCGAAAATAAACAAAACTTAACGAAGGGAAACATATAAAATTTTCTTACCTGTTTATGGACACGTGAATTACTATCGGCTTGCTCGTCTGTCATGATATTTAGGGCATCCAGCTGGAGATGGTGGCAACAGTCACAACAACTTAATGAATTATAAGATTTGGTTGTCCCAACCTATATGTTTAAAATACGAAAATTTAGTATGCTATTTTAATTTATAAGCTAAATGACGAATTACCTATATTTGTCGGCTTCCGTATGTAACACTGTTGTCATGAACTCTTGACGTTTTATTTATATTTCTCCGTACATATATTCCAACTTTATAGATGCACTAAATTTAAGAGTTTTCACTATTTTTTTTAAATTTATTTTCACTGTCACAAAATATCTACTCATTATTTTTAAATTATATTTACACTAGCGGGACCCGGCGTGCTTTGCTACGCCTATACAAAAGTTTGTGCGCGTACATTTTGTTTAATTAGTAAAAATAATTTCAAAGAGTCGTAATAAGAATAGAAAGCGTATTTTTTAATTTTTCTATTTGGGAAATATGAATAACAGAGAGCATTATCATTCTAGCTGATCAATCTAGATGGATTG
Organism: Diogma glabrata; assembly: GCA_963693315.1. Taxonomy (NCBI): domain Eukaryota; kingdom Metazoa; phylum Arthropoda; class Insecta; order Diptera; family Cylindrotomidae; genus Diogma; species Diogma glabrata. The sequence continues at coordinate 411,237,204 of OY856187.1, read as the reverse complement.
AGAATTGAACGGCATGTCTAAATTTGAAATTGATTGGTAAAGGGTTTTGGAGAAATTTTTAAGCTTGTTGTCGAATTTCCAATTCGATTAGCATTGGCACTATTAATAAGTCACAAGGCCAAACAATGTCAATTTGTGGGCTGGACCTAGAAACATCGTGCTTTTCGCATGGTCAATTATATGTTGCGTGTTCGAGGGTTGGAAAACCTTCAAGTTTTATCGTGTATGCCCCTAAAAATATTGCAAAAATTATAACAATATCAATATTTGAAACTTTTTACAAAATTCCAAAAATTAAAAAAATAAAAAATTCAAACTTCTTCAAATTCTAAAAATATTTCAAAAATTCTTACAAAATCAAAAATTGAAGCTTTTTCCAAAATTCTAAAAATATTTATAAAATTCAAAATTCAAAATTCATAAATTCAAAAATTCAATTTGTTTTCAAAATTATAAACATATTGCAAAAAAATTAAAATTACAAACTTTTTTCAAAATTCCAAAAATTATAATAAAAACAAAAATTTAAACTTTTTCAAAATTCTAAAAACATTCCGGAAATCCTTACAAAATCAAAAATTGAAACTTTTTTCAAAATTCCAAAAATATTGCAAAAATTTAAAATTCACAAATTCAAATTGCATGTTCAATCACATTTCATGACATACAAATAATTAATTTTATTTTTTTCCAAAAAATTGGGTAAAAATTAAATGAAACATTCTTTTGACACACTGACAATATTTTTTTGACAAACTTATAATGAAATAATCTAGTTTTTGGTCTCACATACAAATTCAAGGTTACTACTCATTATCACTTAAAACTACCGTTTTTAAGCAAAAAATATGAATATTTCCTTGTTTTGACACACTTGACGATACACTTGACTTGACTTTTTGACACACTTCTGGTACAGTTATCGAACATATCGTCCTGACGGCTATTTTCATTGAGTATACCTATTTTTAGAAACAAAAATTTTTGAAATCCTTTCAGCGGTTTTCTAGATATGACCTTGTATTTTGATTGTTGTTTCAAAATTACGTCCATCGGCTGTGAGATCGCAAACTTTGATTGCCCCAAATGACGTCATTTGGAAGCAAGAATTGAATTTGCGTGTCTTGCGCAAAAATAATTTAGAATCATGTGATTTGCATCAAGAAGAGATTTTTGGTGACATTTAACTGAAAATAATATTTAAATTGAAATCAGAGTAATAAAATGAGAAGCAAGTAATACTTACAGGTTTTAAACTTTATTGTAATTGTTTATTTTCCAATGTTAAGTCAAGGTGATATGAAAATCAACACTTAGACTGTGGCATGCAAACCGAAGATATCTTTAATTCAGCGGAGCAAAGCGGCGGCACCGAGCGAGCGTAGTTAGCGCGGGCCAAAATAATCGGTGACCTGTCGTACCATGATAGCTCAGTTATTTTTGCATTAAGAAGAATATTGATCAAATTAATATAACGGTGCATGCACAATTTATGTGTTTTTTACTCATGAGATTTGAGCCACTTTTTATTATTTTTTTTTAATATCAGCACAATGATCTAAACTGTAGCTAGCTTCATTCTCTATTGATCATGAGGAGAAAGTTAAGAAATTTTAAACTTTTTCATTGATAAAAATAAATTTGTTTTCCTCAAAATAAATTTTCATACAAACTTGGTAAAAGTAATTTCATTGTGGTAAAACCAATTTTCACTTGGTAAAAGTAATTTCATGCACTGTAATGTTTTTGGGGCTTAAACTGTTTCTAAACGTTAAAGGCTCAAAATAGCTGAATCGTTTTTATGCATTTTTGGACGATTTATTAACCTTTCAAAAACGTCCATGAAATGATCATTTTAAGCGGCGTTTAAAAGTAATATTACAAAAGAAGTAATAAACTATGTGCAATGTCCTAACAAACTATTGTTTTAATACAGATTTACTGACAATACAAATTAGTTATCATCATTATAGCATTTCCTGTTTTTTGTCATAAAACCAAACCAAACTTCCACCTCCGTGATTTTGAATCTAAAATATAAATAAAAACGAAACAAAGCAAAAAAAACGGAACGACGTGACTTGATTCGTACTCGAAACTTTTTGGCTGATAGCTCCTGTTATTGGCCATTACGTTATCTATACTACTAACCGTAATTTTGGGTATTTATAAAGAAATCATTAAAATTAATAAACTTTAAGGTCGTGTTGTCAAAATTCTAATGATTTCTAATGAATTTTTATGTTTTTAAGACGTTCGGTAAAGTAGATTTTTTCTGTATTATTTGCCGTAATAAAAATGCCGATGAAATTGAAATTTAGTCGTTTTTCGCAGAAATATCATTTTTTGTTTTGCTTTATTTTCTTCTAAAAAAATTAAATTACGAAAAAACAAATATTGAAAAACAAATATTACTTGAATTTCAACACCACAATCTGGCAAAATTTACTCAAATGCGATAGCAGAGTAAATTTTAATTTTTGAGTCGATTTGCAGATATAATTTCAATTTCATCGAGAACGGGCCACGGCAATTATTATTTTAAATAAAATTATTATTTTTCTAACAAATTAATTAATACTTACACAGTTTTAATTTATTCTTGTAAAAAACTTATTATTTTGTAGTTAAAAATAATAATAATTAAATGATACACAACACAATTAAAAAAAATAATTCACAAAATTGAAAAAGCTATGCGATAAACTTCAAAACTGTATCATTATAACAAAAAGTTGAAATCAACAGTTTTTTCGGGGCCTACGCTGATGATTAAAAAGTCCATGATGAAGTTGTGTCACTTAAGTTGAATGTGTTTACGAAATACATTTAACATTCAATTCGCATTTAAAATATATTAAAACTTTTAATTGAGATAAAAACTATCCTATCGAGTATATATCAGGGTTGTAACGTATAATACGGTAACGTATAAAACACGTATTATACGTACGTATAAAACGTATAAAACGTACAGTATAAAACACACAATTATTTACGTTTTATACCGTATAAAAGTAAAATCCTTAATAAATAAAAATACATTTATATAACATTATCGCGGGCGTATTATTCATCGTACTCGTGATATTTAATATTTATAAAGCCTATATTTCGGGACTAATAGGAACAGCTGCTTTAGAAAATATAGTGTGTATATAATTTCTTACCCAACTATTCCAATGGTTTCAGAAAACTTCCACATTTAACGTAAATGCTTCTTTTCAAAATATAATTATTTATTTTCAAAACAAATTTAGTCTGCAATAAGTTGACATTTCCAACCATACCTACCTATTATTCATCAATGACCGAAATTGAATTTACTCAATAAACTTCTCACTAAACTTTTTCGTTTGACGTAAATACATATTTTAACTGTATACTGTCTTGTATTCTCTTGCGTTCCCCTTGTATTAAAAATAAAAATAAATGAAAACTAAACAAATATTTTATAAGTATTTTAAATATTACAACTTTTGTATAAAAAGAAGATTTGATCTGCAAGAGCCTGTTATTTTCAAACTGTGTCTATTAATTGGAAGTGGTGCAACCCGGATTCACACAACAAATTTTTTTTAAAAACATCTCTCTAATAATCTCTAATAATTTTCCTAACTGCTATGAAAAAAACGACATTTATTCTGCAACAACCTTATTCTTATTAGATGGGAGGAGCTGAAGTTGAATTGAACCATATTTTATATATTCAATAACATTTCATGATGCCAAATAATTAAGTTCATGAGCCAAATGTTTCTAATCCAAAATGTTTCCCATTAAGTAAATGTTGAAATTAAAATGAAAGAAAATCCTATAGTATACCTAAGTGTTGAAAAATTCAAAAATAACTTAATTGCTTGAGTTGATGTGCTCAAAAAAATCTCTAATATATAATTCAAAATTTTCAATATTCAAATCTAGTGAATTAAAGATTATTAACCAGTTTAATGTACAGTAACATAGTCTTTCGTATAAAGTATAAAAATTTACATTCAAATAACATCTAGAATTTAAATAGTTTTTGTTATAAATTATAAAATATATAAATGATTTATAACTACGTTATTATATTTTTACTAAAATATATATATTTTTACTAAAAATATAATTAATATCTAAAGTAAGAAGCATTTTTAATTTTTTATGAATGAATTTCAAAAACAAAATCATATTATACGTTTTATACGTTATATACGTTTTATACGTTTTATACGTTACGTATTGTAACGACTCTTCGTTGGTTCTTTTAGATTATTGAACAAACACGACAGTAAAAGACAGATCTTTAGTTAACAGAATCTCAAACTTTATTTGTCATCAAATTACAGCAGCTTCCGTTTTTCCTTACAATAAATTCCAGGGTCTCCAATTTATGTACACTAAACTTCACCGCTTTTCCACAATTTGAATCAATAATATTCGGAATCGTAAGATCTGTATTTACTATTCCACTAAGTTCAGATTCTTTCACTATTAGTACCCAGGCTCAAGTACCACCGATTATTCCTTAAACTTGCGAATATTTATAAACACTTTTAATTGCAAAAGTAAAACTGACCATCTGATATTTTTGTTTGCTTATTTATATCGAAAAATAAATAAATCGAAACTTCTATAATCCACTAGAAATCAATACTACGTAGTCCGTACATCTGAAATAGGCCACACCTGTTTTCATTCATACTTGCATTTGTATTAGCGAACTCAAATTTAATTTATGCAAAATGTATTAGGTAACTCCTTTTAATTCATTAATGTAAACATTTTTATAACAAATTTAATTTACATTAATTTATGCAATACAATTTGCAATACAAGTAAAATATTGAAAAAAGAGTTAACTTTTAATTAATGAATGAGTAAATAAAATTAACCCATTCTGTACGAAGTTTATTACAGTATTATACGTGTAACGTATAAAACGTTTTATACGTGTATATTAACAACCCTGGTATATATTAAGCGTAATATATAAAATATTATTCTTAAGTCGCTCAAACATGAAAATTGCCAAAATTCCCATACAAACTTGTATAAAAATTTAAACCTATTTTCGTATTTGTTTTACGGACAGAAGAGAATAAAATATTATATATATTATGCTTAATATTGTCAGTAATTGTCAATAATAGTTCATAAAGAAACTTTAATTGTAGTAAAATGAGAAATTTCATAGAAAATTTTTAAAATTATTCAAGTTGTGTTTTGAATGAAATCCCATATAAATTTTATTGAATTTATTCTCTTTTCCCCCTTTTGCAGTGCCATTGCAGCAAACACCGGAACAAAATAATCGCTCAATAACATATTTGATAGTCTACATGGGCCCTAAATGGATGATTAAAAAGTCGATAAAGCAGGTTTGACAGTAAATTAATTAATTTACGCCGCCATCTGAAAGTTTGCTTATGAACTATCCATATTTAACATTTAATTCGTAATTAAAAAATATTTAAACATTTAATTGAAATAAAAACTATCCTATCTCTCAAGTTGGACCATTATACACACACTGTACAACATTTCATTAAGATTGGTTACGTTGTTGCGGACAAACATCGTGACACGTGATTTTTATATATATAAGATAAGATAAGATAAGATGCTCAATATTGTCAGTAATTGTCAGTACATAAAGAAACTTAAATTATTTAATTGTAGTAAAATGAGAAATTTCATAGATAATTTTTTTTTGCTGTCAGAAATTTTATTTTTCATTCATACAAATTATGATATTTAAACAGTAGGCTTTGTTTTTACTGTCGGCAATTCTTCTTGTCGTCGATAATTTTGCTTTGTCTTTATGAAAATTCTTTGTTGTCATTTTTTCTTCTAACAAAATGAAATATAATTTTATCTTAGTAGGCGCATAAATGCTATAAATTTGTAATTTATTTTTTACAAATAAACATAAACATGCAATCATATATGAATGAAAACGGACATTTCTATTATTTGCAATTTTACATAATTTTTTATAAGCTGAATAATTTGTAGAAAAAACTTTACTTAGAAACTAATAATTATTATCTTTTAAACATAATTATAATTTAAAAAAAATTATCTCATTAAATACCACTCTTCATTGAAATTTTTGTCTAAAATTTTTCAATTTTACTCATTAAATTATTTTTAAGCAACACTGCTCAATCAAACCACTACTTAAACCACTCGTCCTTCGGACTCGTGGTTTATTGTGCGCTTTGATTCGCAGTGTTGCTAAATAATTTAATTCGTAAAATCAAAAAATTTTCGAAAAAATTTCAATGACTCGTGGTATTACAACCGATAATTTTTAAAATTATTCAAGTTGTGTTTTGAATGAAATTCCATATAAATTTTATTGAATTTACTCTCTTTTCCCCCTTTTGCAGCGCCAAAAGAAATTTCAATTATTTAATTTTAGCAAAATGAGAAATTTCATAGATAATTTTTAAAATTATTCAAGTTGTGTTTTGTATGAAATCCCATATAAATTTTATTGAATTTCGTTTCTTTTCCCCCTTTTGCAGTGCCATTGCAGCAAATACCGGAACAAAATAATCGCTCAATAACATATGATAGTCTATATGGGCCCTACATGGATGATTGAAAAGTCGATAAAGCAGGTTTGACAGTAAATTAATTAATCTACGCCGCCATCTGAAAGTTTGCTTATGAACTATCCATATTTAACATTTAATTCGTAATTAAAAAATATTTAGGCGTTTAATCAAAATAAAAACTATCCTATCTCTCAAGTTAGACCATTATACACACACTGAACACAATTTTATTAAGATTGGTTAGGTTGTTGCGGAGTTTATCGCGGACAAACATCGTGACACGTGATTTTTATATATATAAGAAGATTATCAGCAATTATATAAATAAAATTTTTGAAATCCCTCCAGTGGTTTTCCCTGCAGCGTAGGTAAAGACGGCCGGCCGGCCGGCAGACATATACATTTTTTTTTTCGTTTTTTTAGAATCAGTAGGTCCTAAAACGTTGAGAAATGCCAAAAAAGTGGGGGTAAGAATTTCACTTTTGGCTCATGAATGTAATACTTAGGTCTTTCAGACCAAAGTAATACAAAATGATTTAAATAAAACCGTTTTGCAATTAATCTCAAAACCATTACTAATTGAACTACCTGCATGGCTCTCAAACAAGATCAGATTCTAGGTTTTCCACTATAATAACTCTTCAAAAATAAAAAAATCTCTTATCTTTTTCGTACAAAAAAAAAGTAGACAAAAAAGGAAAAAAAAAAATTCATCAATATAAATTTTATTTTTCTATTTCTATTTTTCCATAACTTTTATTATTCCGTTTTCAATTTTAGTTTTTTATTTTCCGATTTTTCCGATTTTTGTGTTTTTTTTTTCTGGTTTGGTTTACGATTTTCAATTTCAATTTAAATTATTTTCGTACGAATAGACATGTTGAAAGAATATAAATAGGTTAGCTTGTTCATGCCATCAAACTGTCATGTAGATTTGGTATTTTTTTGTTGGTTTTATTCTTTTCTGTTGTGTTATGGTTGTCGTTGTTGTTGGATCCTGTTGTATTTGGCTGGTGGTTGGCGTTAACATTTACATTTTTGTTGTTGTTGTGTTTAATATATTTTAATTCCTTTTCTTGTTTAGTGTTTTTTTGCTATTTATTTATATAAATCGACGAGTTCAATTTTCAATTTATTTTACAATCAATGGATGGTTTTATTTTCATTGTGGTCTTTGTGAAAGGATTTAAATTTATTTGGTGATATAGAATAAAAGATTTGCAATTTTTTGCATTATATTTGTCAAATATCTTCATGCGAATAGAAAATTATTTAAAACTCAACGACTGTGACCCCTAAGTTATTTTGATTCCAATTTCTAATATTAAAAATTTTTAGAAATCTTTACTTCCTATATAAAATAGAAATTAAAAAACTTTAAACCACTTTTTATTTCTTCTGCAAAAATTCCTCTATTCAGCTTTTAACGTTTTTCTAACAGCTTAAACTTTTTCTTCATTAAACAAAAAAAAAAAATTGTAAATAGAAAATACAAAAAACTTTGCATGAGTTATTTACTTTTTTATATATTTCCTTCGTATATTTTAATTTAATTTTCCAGATCTTCCCGTTTTTTTTTTTTATTTATTTAGAGTAATTTTTTTTCATATAAGAAGAATTTTGTTCTTCTTAGAAAGCGTACCAAAGACTATAATAATGAAATTCTTGTGGCAATATTGTTTGTTTTGTTTTGTTTTGTTGTTTTTGTAGTTATATATAGTTATTTGTTTATTTAGTTCTTGTTGTTATTGTTGGGGATAGCCCCAAGAGAATAATAAATTTTCATTGAAATATTTTTGGACGAAATAGAAAATTCTTCTTATCGGTTTTAATAAATTTATAAAAAAAAATCAAGTTAAATATAATTTAATATCCTTTTATTATTTTCGATTAATATCCCGCTAGTAAGATATTCTCAGCATAACAGTACGATGAACTTTATAATATCGTTCAGATAAACCTTAAAATAAAAAAAATTGGAGTTATAAATCTTCTAAACTTTAATTTTTTGCAAAACAAAATGATCCAGAGTTTAATTTTAGATAAGAGGATAAAATGCACTTCTACTTTTTTTTAATCAAAATTTTCGGTTGTAATACCACGAGTCATTGAAATTTTTTCGAAAATTTTTTGATTTTACGAATTAAATTATTTAGCAACACTGCGAATCAAAGCGAACAATAAACCACGAGTCCGAAGGACGAGTGGTTTAAGTAGTGGTTTGATTGAGCAGTGTTGCTTAAAAATAATTTAATGAGTAAAATTGAAAAATTTTAGACAAAAATTTCAATGAAGAGTGGTATTTAATGAGATAATTTTTTTTAAATTATAATTTTATTTAAAAGATAATAATTATTAGTTTCTAAATAAAGTTTTTTCTACAAATTATTAAGCTTATAAAAAATTATGTAAAATTGCAAATAATAAAAATGTCCGTTTTCATTCATAAATGATTGCTTGTTTATGTTTATTTGTCAAACATAAATTACAAATTTATAGCATTTATGCGCCTACTAAGATAAAATTTTATTTCATTTTGTTAGAAGAAAAAATGACAACAAAGAATTTTCATAACGACAAAGCAAAATTATCGACGACAAGAAGAATTGCCGACAGTAAAAACAAAGCCTACTGTTTAAATACCATAGTTTGTATGAATGAAAAATAAAATATCTGACAGCAAAAAAAAATTATCAATCTAATTCAATTCCAGATTGTTTATCATATTGCTCAGTTAACTTATATTCTTTCTTTTACGATTCGCGTGAACATAAACAATTTATTATAAAATTCAATTGCTCCTGATTTTATTTTGATATGTTTATGTATAATTTTTAGATCGAATATTAAACAATAAATCATTCACATAATATGTTCATGTTAAATCGATTATTTAAAAAAACAACAATAGTAGAAGAATAAAAAAACCAAAATAGCAAAACGTTAAACATTCAAATGGAAAACCGAAGTAATAGATTCAAAATATAGCATAAATGCATAAGTTTAAATTTGAAGAGCATTGATTTAGCTGATGTTTATTAAAAGTTCATTGGAAATGGAAAATCCATCAATTTAAGTTAGTTAGTTTGTTCAGAGAGTGATTTTGATAAATGGTATGTAAAAGTGTTATTTGTAAATGTTAGATTTTTGTTAAATTGAATTTTGAAATTAATATTTAATTTCCCATACAGTACAGGCTAAGTTATCATTGGTATATTTTATCATAACTAAAAAGCAAATTTTTTTAGAACTAAAACTTATTCCCCAAGTTCACACATGAGATTAGTATCTCATTATTAGTTTTCTACTATAAATAAAAAAGAAAAGTTGGTGAAAGAGCTCTTCCTACGCCATTAAAAAATCACTAATCAAATACTAACATAATGTGTGAATCTGATTTAAAAAAAACTTTTTTGTCCTAGACAATTTCTTTTTTTTTATTTTTGTTTCGCTTTGAAAGTGTGTCACTTAAATTTTTTCATTTAATATTTTCATCAATACTTTAGTCTTTTAAACATACCACGGGTAGGAGCAGCCACTATTAAACAACGAACCAATCTCAGGCCTGTATTGTGTAATGAATAGCCTGGGACGACGCCCGAACGTAGTGTATTATAGTCTCAGATTCATTAGTTGTCATTTTTATTAACATGTGTAGCTCGTAATAGTTTCTCATCCATCCACCATCAATAGTCATATTTGCTTATAGTCTCCGTAACCCATAGTTTTTTATTTATCTATATAAACATTACTATTTAATTTTGCAACCCCCTAAAAGTGATTCATAATTTTATCATACTACCTGAATTTGGATTGTATAAACACTACCGTTTTTTATTCAGCGAAGTATTCAAACCTATAAACAGATGTGTGTATTTGTCCAACCGTCAAAATAAAAAGAATTGATATCCTACAATTTGTTATGCATTCGATTTCCTGTATGGGTATTCTTATCAAACTGTCTTTCCGTTATGGATCTGAATTTCCCTGTAATACTGGTGTAGATTATTGTTTCGCGTTACATAAACATTCTAAAAATCGATTAAACTTACGTTTAATTCATACTAAATCATTGATGATTCTTATTAATGTGTCGGAAATAATTTGTTTCGCAAACTTGCCTTTTTGCAATGGTCGGTATTACAAAGTAACCACCCGTTTCGGTTTATCGAAAAAAGATCCTAACATTTATTTACATAATTAATTTCCTTACATCTGGAACCCTTATTCGAATCTTTCAAAATCCAAACAGCTGCGCATATTTGCCAATTCGTCTTGCTATCCTAAAATTATATCTCGCAATCAGCATTGAAATGGTCTTCGAAACGTTATTATCAATACGTATTTTCTTACTGGGTGTAATCCACCTTTCCATTACCATTACCATTATAAAGAAAAATTTTAATTTTTTGCGCGACACCCTCCCATTTCGTGTCAATACCCGTAAAAATATTATGTGCAAAATTTGAAATCAATCGGTCAATTCTAAGACGTGCCTCCGGCCACTTAATGGCCAGAACAAAACCTTTCAAGTTTACTCTGCACGCCTTAGAGTTGAACGATTGATTTCAAATTTTGCAAAAACATTTTCAAGGGTATTCACACGCAATATGGGGGTGTCGTACAAAAAATTAAATTTTTCTTTGTAATGGCCAGAACAAAACCTTTCAAACTTAAGTGGCCGGGGGCACGCCTTAGAGTTGAACGATTGAATTCAAATTTTACACATAATTTTTTTATGGATATTGACACGAAATGGGAGGGTGTCGCGCAAAAAATTAAAATTTTTTTTTTAAGTTCCAGAACAAAATTTCTCAACTTTAAGTGGCCGGAGGCACGTCTTAGAATTGACCGATTGATTTCAAATTTGGCAAATAATATTTTTACGGGTATTGACATGAAATGGGAGGGTGTCGTACAAAAAAATTTAAAATTTTCTTTGTAATGGCCAGAGCAAAACCTTTCCAGTTTAAGTGGCCGGGGGCACCCCTAAGAGTTGAACGATTGATTTCAAATTTTACAAATAATTTTTTATGGGTATTGACACGAAATGGGAGGGTGTCGCACAAAAATTTAAAATTAAAATTAAAATTTTTTTTTTAAGGTCCAGAACAAAATTGTTCAAGTTTAAGTGGCCGGAAGCACGTCTTAGAATTTTTACGGGTATTGACATGAAATGGGAGAGTGTCGTACAAAAAATTTAAATTTTTCTTTGCAATGGCCATAACAAAACCTCTCAACTCTAAGTGGCTGGGGGCACGCCTTAAAAATGACTGATTGATTTCAAATTTTGCAAATAACATTTTTACGGGTATTCACATTTTTACGGGTATATGGGAGGTTGCCGTACAAAAAATTTGAATTTTTCTTTGTAATAGCCAGAACAAAACTTTTCAAGTTTAAGTGGTCGGGGGCACACCTTAGAGTTGAACGATTGATTTCAAATTTTGTACATAATATTTTTACGGGTATTGACATGAAATGGCAGGGTGTCGTACAAAAATTTAAATTTTTCTTTATAATGGCCACAACAAAACCCCTCAACTTTAAGTGGCCGGAGGCACGTCTTAGAATTGACCGATTGATTTCAAATTTTGCACATAATATTTTTACGGGTATTGACATGAAATGGCAGGGTGTCGTACAAAAAATTTAAATTTTTCTTTATAATGGCCACAACAAAACCCCTCAACTTTAAGTGGCCGGAGGCACCCCTTAGAGTTGACCGATTGATTTCAAATTTTACAAATAATATTTTTATGGGTATCGACACCAAATGGAAGGGTGTCGTACAAAAAATTTAAATTTTTCTTTGTAATGGCCACAACCAAACCTCTCAACTTTAAGTGGCCAGAGGTACCCCTTAGAGTTGACCGATGGATTTCTAATTTTGCACATAATATTTTTATGAGTATTGACATCAAATTGGAGGGTGTCGTACAAAAAATTTAAATTTTTCTTTATAATGGCCACAACAAAACCCCTCTACTTTAAGGTGCCGGAGGCACCCCTTAGAGTTGACCGATTGATTTCAAATTTTACAAATAATATTTTTATGGGTATCGACACCAAATAAAATGGTGTCGTACAAAAAATTTAAATTTTTCTTTGTAATAGCCACAACCAAACCTTTCAACTTTAAGTGGCCGGAGGAACCCCTTAGAGTTGACCGATGGATTTCAAATTTTACACATAGAATTTTTATGGGTATTGACACCAAATCGGAGAGTGTGGTACAAAAAATTTAAATTTTTCTTTATAATGGCCACAACAAAACCTCTCAACTCCAAGTGGCCGGGGCACCCCTTAGAGTTGACCGATTGATTTCAAATTGTACACATAATATTTTTATGGGTATTGACACCAAATGGGAGGGTGTCGTACAAAAATTTAAATTTTTCTTTGTAATGGCCACAACCAAACCTCTCAACTCCAAGTGGCCGGGGGCACCCCTTAGAGTTGAACGATTGATTTCAATTTTTACACATAATTTTTTTATGGGTATTGACACGAAATGAGAGGGTGTCGCACAAAAAAAAAAATCTTTTTTAGGGTCCAGAACAAAATTTCTCAACTTTAAGTGGTCGGAGGGACGTCTTAGAATTGACCGATTGATATCAGATTTTGCAAATAATATTTTTATGAGTATTCACACGAAATGGGAGGGTGCCGCAAACTGTACAATGAAAAAAAACATTCTAGTGTAATCGAAGGGCCACCCTAGTGCAGATGTTAAGATATAGCTCGGGGTTGGTTCGAAGTGATGTGTTACGTGTTCAGATTCCTCCAGTACGTGGAAAAAGTTCGTTGCCAGACCCTTGCAAGGAATAATGCCGTACTTAGAAATATGACGTAGGATACATGGAATAACAACCATATTGAATCGCTGGATTCATTTTCTTGTGAGTAGATTTTGCTTTAATTCGTGTTTTTGTATTCAATATGGACATAGTCGGTATACCATTTAATAAAAGAAAAGGGCTATAAATATTATTTAAAAGAAAACTAAATGGCACGGGAATTCATAGTAAAAAGAAGATAATTAATCTAAGAGAAAATAATAATATGTGTACTGTATTTGTCCCAATAGAAACAAAAAAACAACAAATTCACGTAATCTATTAGTGTAACCAAAATTAATTTATTTATTCGTCACTGTATTGTAAATAGAAAATATTCTCTGTGATCATTTAAATTATAATAAGGTCAAAGCATCATAAAACGCAAACTATTAATGTAATACGAAAATAATTTATTTGTTCGTCACTGTATTGTACCTAGAAGATATTTTCTGTGATCGTTTGCAACCTATTAGTGTAATGATACAATAATTTATTCTTTCGTCACTGTTTTGTAAATAAAAAAAAATATTTTAAACTTAGGCATGTTTAGAAACTAAATATAAATAATTCTTTTTGCTGGTATAAATTAAAAGAACTTATAATAATTAAACGTTATCGATTAGAAGGCATGTGTTTTCATTTCCGTATTCCATTAGGACCGGTTTAAGCTTTCTTTGGGTCAGGAGGTCATCAATCGCCCAGTTATTGTGGCACAACATTACCACAATAATTATGCAATTTTTACAACAACCGTCTGAGTTATTGCGGTACAACATCACCGATATTTATTTTGGATACCATATTTCTACGGTGTTTAGTCAACATTTGCTACAGTGCGTACCAGTTATCGTCTGAATTGTCATACCGTAGTTTCGAAATATTCGACCGTAATTACACGCTTATTCAACGTTTATGTATACGAAATTTTACGTTGTATTTTCAACCATATTTACAATTTTATTCAACGTTTATTTATACAAATTGCTTACAAAGTTATTCGACATTTATTGATACAAAGTATTGCATTGTATTGTCGACATATTCAACCATATATGCAAATTTATTCAACATTGTTTTTATCTATTATTGCATTGAAGTTCAACGTATTCAGCAATAGTCGCAATCTAGTCAACGTTGTATGTGCAAATTTTCGTCTGATATTTTACATATAGTCATCTGTATTTACAAATTGAGCCAACGTTCCTCGATACCAATTATTGTATTGTATTCTCAACGGGTTCATCTATAGCGGCAGTTCATTTAACGTTTATAACTACAAACATTTCCATCAAATTTTCAGCATATTCAACCGTACTTACGATTTTATTCAACGATTATTCATGCACATTGTTACCTGTGTAATTTTCAACGTGCTCACCTATAGTTGCAAATTGAATCACCGATTATTTAATTCAATTAGTATATTGAATTTTCGTCGTATTCAACTACCTCTATAAATTCATTCAGCGATTATTTATGCTAAATATTACATTGAATTTTTCAACGTATTCCATTATAATTATAAATTAGTTCAACGATTATTTATATATATTGTTACCTTGTATTTTTCAACCTATTCAACTGTGATTATAAATTTATTCAACGATTAGTTAGTTCAATTGTTGCCTTGAATTTTCGACGTGATCAACTATAATTGCAAATTTCGCCAACGATTATTTATATACATTGTAACCTTGTATTTTTCAACATAGTCAACTGTAAGCATAAATTTATTCAACGATTACTTATATCAATTGATGATTTGTATTTATCGAACGTATTCGACTATAATTATAAACTTATTCGACGATTATTTATATCAATTATTGCTTTGGATTTATTCAACGTATTCAACTGTAATCCTAAATTTATTCAACGATTAATTATATCAATTGTTGCTTTGTATTTATTCAACGTATTCAACTATAATTTAAACAAATTTGAATACCATATTTGACCCGCAATCAACGCAAGTTTATGTAACATTGATGTCTCATCGACAACTGAACCTACGTATTTGTAAGCAGCTTTGCTGATGGAGGGCTGAAATAGTCAGGATTGGAGGCCAGGCGGATATAACCATGGGTGAGTGTATTTGATTTGTTTCATTTATTCTTATGATTTGGGGGTGTGAATGAGTGTGTGTGTGTGTGTGTGTGTGTGTGTGTGAGAGCGTATGTGAGTGAATGAGGGGGTTGAACGTGCCGACCGTGGGTCTTTCGTAATGAGGGGTCGCCAGAGTCTCTTCTTTTCACTTGTAATTTTTTTCCCATTTCTGTTAATTTGATGAAAATTGCGTACATCTCCGCATTTGTGCTGAAGCAGCAGGTTTATAATATCTCCTACTCACGATGGCTGAGCCTTAGTCGTATGGCATTACAAAAAATCTAGGTACGCACCCTGCTAAGCCATTCTCATTATCCCAATGAGAGGCACTTCATTACAATTGGTGAGCTAAGCCTTGGTTAGTTAACTTTGGTTTTAGTCTGGGTCAGAAGTAAATGCCTAGACCGACCCAAGATTCAGCTGATTATACTACGCGTTTTTCACTAGGCTAATGCTATTGTTAACATGTGCAAGCCATATAATGTTTATCTTTATTTTTATATATGTTATTCTTTTCACACATTTAAAGGAGGTCTGGGAAATAATGGTTTGGTATACCTGGCCCAAAACTAAATGACCAGACCTGGCCAAGCCTGGTTTGCCGGATTTGGCCTCAGGACACTGGGTCCACACTTGGTCCAAGCTTTGGAATATTTGAAAATGGTAAAAGCCTAGCCCAACCCCCAAAAGCTGTGGCGCAGGATTGGGCCAGGTTTGGCCCGTTAACTTTTTCTTACTAGGGACATAAAACGGGGGAAAACTTCATCCCCGGTCCGGCCAATTGTTTATTTTTTGGAAAACGTACGACACAAAATAAAATAAGTTCTGGAACAAAAAAACCGAGAGTGTGCTTAAGACCGCACGGCAGAAGTGAAAACTTCATTGACAATCAATTGATATCGTATTAGTAGCATTTGGATCGTATTAGTAGAATAAATGAGAAACAAGTCAGAACGATAAACCGCTAGCTACACACACTAACCTCACAATGTAAACCAAATAATTGTCAAAATAGCACTCATATGCCAATAGCAGGGACTAAAGTAAGCGTGGCTGTCACACCCATAGATCAACAAGTTTAAATTTTACAAATCTTTCTGAGAAAAGCTAAGCAAATTCATTGGTATTAATGCCCATTGTTGCCGTTTGCAAAACACTATCGGCTAAGTGCCACCATTTTAAATTATTTTATTTATCATGATTGCCACCCATGTTTAATCAGATATGAGCTATTTTTCTTTGTATAGAATTTATACGATTTCCTTTTCATAATTGTGAGCTTTAAATCGCTATAATCGATTTTATAAAGTATCAAGTTACAAGTATTAAGTCTTCACTTAATTTTAGAAACATGTATTACATACAATTCCAAACCGGCAACATATTTAGTATAGATTATAAAATTCCAATACATATAATTTTGATATACAAATGTAGTTGTTTCAGCCTTCAGGTTATACTATCTTCCTTACGTTATTTTAAATTTCATAAAAAAAAATTATGTTCAATAAAAAAAACATTGATCAAAGCAAACTACTGTTTAAAACGATAGTTAAATAAAAATGTTCATGATGATTAATGTATTAATGCCTAAAGGACAAACAGACATACTTTCAATTTTATATATATTCAATACATGTATTCAATATATCTTACTTATATATATATACAATATTTATTTAGCATGATGACTCGAATGCAAATTTCAAAAGGCAGAGCAATATAACTTTAAAAAACTGCGTTATAGATCAATTTTTTAAAATTCGTATAAAGAAATTTTAATTATTTTTATGAATTCATAAATAAAAAAAATAATTTTAATGGTATTTAATAAAAATTAAAAAAAAACAATAAAAAAAATATGTACCACACCTGGAGTGAACTCAGTACCTACAGCACATCAGTCGAGCACGATATCCACAACGTAAATTGAAACGTTAAAAATAATAGATAGAATATTATGTATTTTATTTTTAGCCTTTCGTTTTTTGGCATGACGGATCAGTTTAATTTACTACCTACGGAAAAAACTGTGTATGGTGCGCCTAAGGAAGTATCCACTTCAAAAATATGTTAATAGTATAAATATATTGCTACCATTGATACAGACAGAATCGTTTGATTGGACAGAATCGTTTGATTGATGAAACTTCGGCAAATGATCCAGGTTCACTTGAAATTGGGAGTCTGGATTTATTTTAAAATTGGACAAAATGGCGAGAAATCTCTTCCGGTTAAAAAGTTTTTTTTTCATGTGTTAATCCCTACAGTAGCCTACAATCACCGATCGATTTTCAGGAAACGTTGGTAGAAGCTTCCAAGTAACATGAAAAATTTTTATCAGCTTTTGAAGTACATTGGATAAGGGGTTGAGGTCCACCATGGAGCTGGTGTTTTTTTACACCATGTTTTCAATGTTTGTTGAGAGCATACAACATTCGTTCGTGACTCAATTTTGATGAGACTTTGGAAAAACATGCAAATATGTATGGCAAGGAGCTTATTATGTTTATTTAAAATAAAGAACTGCTCTTAATTAATTTGTATTTTTACTTTTGGATTTTTGAGATAAATTAAACTCAAGTAAGTAAAGAAGTAATTGGAATTTTTTCAATTCAAAGGTATGGTTTGAAGTTTCTCAGAAAAAAACTCCACTTCACATTTTTTGTGTTTCGGTTGGGATTCAAACCTACCTCGTCAGTGCCCGACTCGAATCCTTTTTCAGACACGGTATCGATTACGCCGTTGAGGCGATGACAATTTCAAAGTTGAAACTTCTTCATCACTTATTTATTTTACTTAAGTTGAATTTTTAAACTATTATTAGACTCCATATTATGGAAATGTTTTTACATTATATGGGATTTTTTGCATTAAATTTCTCGACAATACTTTGTGTGAATTCATAGAATGGGGAACATTTCTATTCTAATAAACATCCTAAGTCACGATTGCATAGTCATTATTGATTGTTTCCAATCAATGTGAAATCAATGGCTGACACTTGGTCCATTTCCATTTCCATAATATGGAGTCTAATGACAGTGGAAAAATTCAACTTAAGTAAAATAAATAAGTGATGAAGAAGTTTTAACTTTGAAATTGTCATCGCCTCAATGGCGTAATCGATAGCGTGTCTGCCCAAGGATTCGAGCCGGGCACTGACGAGGTAGGTTCGAATCCCAACCGAAACACGAAAAATGTGAAGTGGAGTTTTTTTTTTCTGAGAAACTTCAAAATATGTATTCCTTTGAATTGAAAAAATTCCAATTATTTCTTTACTTACTTGAGTTAAATTGATCTCAAAAATCTAAAATTAATTTAAATTCCCTTAATGAGGTCTAATGTTAATACATATAGGACTACAAATTGAATTGACCAAATGTCAGCCATTGATTTCACATTGATTGGAAACAATCAATAATAACCATACCATCGTGACTTAGGATGTTAATTAGAATAGAAATGTTCCCCATTCTATGAATTCACACAAAGCATTGTCTAGAAATTTAATGCAAAAAATCCCGTATTTTTACTTTATTATGTTATTCCAATACAATGTTCATTTATTGACTGACGCTTGAGAACCACACCCAATGTACATTACACTGTTGT
Source organism: Diogma glabrata (assembly GCA_963693315.1). Lineage (NCBI taxonomy): Eukaryota > Metazoa > Arthropoda > Insecta > Diptera > Cylindrotomidae > Diogma > Diogma glabrata. The sequence continues at coordinate 411,218,093 of OY856187.1, read as the reverse complement.
CTACTATTCGTATTTGGGTGAATTACACAGCCATATATCTTAACTAAGTATATGATAAAATGGAAGTGAATTGCATAAGAACCTAAGTGCTTCGCTGTATAAACGTTAGGATTATACCAATTTCGTCATCGTTAGAAAATTATACCGAAATTAAAAAAGTTATCAAAGAGGTTGCGGAAAGCTCAATTATATATGAAAATCAACAATTTCCGAAAAGATACATGTGTATCTTTTTCGAACGACGATAGTAACATTCTATTGGAATATGTACGTTGAAGAATTTGTTGACGTTGATTTGTTGACGCCACTTATAACAATTGACTTTTATTAAACTTCAACTTTTGTTAAACTTATAATTTTAATTTTATTATGCCGGAACTGAAAACACGGAATCTATAACAAACACATTATCACCTGGAAATCTCTTATATTCATTTTGAAACTAATGATTAATTAATAACAGAAAAAAATCATTTACGACGCTAGATAAATTAACAAAAAAATTATACAAATCAAATTAAAAATTAGCTTACATTATATTTTTCTTCAATGTTGTCTTCATCTATGCATCTTCGTTTACATGGAAACAATGCTACATAAATTGTGCTTCCTTTGATACACGAACCATTTTTATTAAAAATCGCATTCACTACTGCATGCACCACGTATAAATTTTAATGTATTCAAGTATTTTCCCAATGAAAATTCATCATCACTGCAGCCAATTGGAAATCCATTATAGCCAATTTCCACAAGTTTATTATCATTGTTTACGATAATGGCACAGACTTGTGTTGTTAAATCTTTACTACCCTTTGCTGCCAGATATGCAGTTGCCATTAAATATTCAGACCAATGAAGACAAACAGTGGGTTGAATGGTTTCATCAACCTCACTTCAATAAATATTTTCACAACTTGTATATTTGTGTTTTAGATTCAAATTTTTTTTACTTTCCTTTCATTTACAAATAAATTTAGTAAAACAATTTCCACTATACATCAGAACAATTAAATAAATAGAAAAACTCAAAATAGATATCACAGAAATAGAGTATTTACTTTTCTGTAATAAAAAAACATTTTTCACATTTCTTTCTATTTACACCAATATTTTGTTTTATTTATAATGAGATTTAAATTTATCTAATAAACACAACACAACTAATACGTAATATCAAATCGATTTATAAATATATACTGAATGAATTTATTATCAAAATTCTCAATTTTTTACAAAACTTTCTGTTTCAATTACCCCCTCCAACATCAACAACCTCTTCAACGTACAAAAAAACATTAAATCAAACATGTTTATTATTGAAATTGAGTGACGCAACTAAATCGTAACATAGCATACAAAAATGTTGCGCATTAATGAAATTATAATTGAAAAATAAAAATTATTATTTTTAGAGCGAAATTGAAATAGTCCTGGCGTTACAAAACTAGGGGAAACTAGGACAATAATGGAGGGCACATTATTTTCCGTTGTTTATCATAGAAGAAAGGACTATGAAAATCGCAACTTGCTACAAAAATTACTTTGACTATTCAAATTATTGAACGATGATATGAGAGCTTACGTAAAAAAGAAGGAGAAACAGAAACAGAAAATCTGATGTACGAAAAAAAATATGGCTATACATATATTTAAATTATTTATATTATTAATAAAATTATTATTTTATATTTATTATCTAATATAATAATTTTTATTTATTTAATTTAATTTCTTAATTGTAAAATCTTATAATTAATTTATGTGACTTAACACATCTAAAGGAAAATATTTATTTATTAAAAATTAAAAATAAAAATATCTGATTATTGATTTATTTGTTAGGTGTTAAGTCTGAACTCAAAAATATTTATTTATTTAGAAAAATTAAAGATATTTAATAAATTATTAGATTTAAATCTTGATGTTTTTGATTAATTAGAAAAATTATTGTTTAATTAATTTACTTAAAATTATTTATATTATTATTCTAAAAGGAAAATTATTTATTTAATTTCCAAAAATTATTGTTTTATTTAATTATTTTAAACATAAAATATTGTAATAAACTTCGTCCAGAATGGGTTAATTTAATTTAATCATATATAACCAATACGTTCCGCCTAAATGCTTTCTACATTCAAACTATGGCAAAGATGAATTAAAAGTTAACTCCCTTTAACAAATACATTTTGCATAAATTAAATTTGAGTTCGCTAATACAAATGCAAGTATGAATGAAAATAGGTGTGGCCTGTTAAAGATGTACGGACTACGTAATATTGATTTCTAGTGGATTATAGAAGTTTCGATTTATTTATTGTTCGATATAAATAAGCGAACAAAATATCAGAGAGTCAGTTTTACTTTTGCAATTAAAAGTGTTTATAAATACTCGCAAGTATAAGGAATAATCGGTGGTACTTGAGCCTGGGTACTAATAGTGAATGAATTTGAACTTAGTGGAATAGTAAATACAGATTTTACGATTCCGAATATTATTGATTCAAATTGTGAAAAGCGGTGAAGTTTATCGTACATAAATTGGAGACCCTGGAATTTATTGTAAGGAAAAACGGAAGCTGCTGTAATTTGTTGACAAACAAAGTTTGAGATTCTGTTAACCAAAGATCCGTCTTTTTATTGTCGTATTTGCTCAATAATCGAAAAGAACCAACGAAGAGTCGTTACAGTAAGTTTATTTATTTATTTATCCTATTTACAAAAATTGGTTTAGTTAAATCTTCAAAAAAAATTTTATTTTTGAAAATTTAACAATGAAATTTTTGTTTAATTTATATACCCAAAATTATTATTGTCAAAAACAAATATATTCTATTTAATAAATTTTATTCATTTATATTTTCAAAAATTATTTATTTTATTTACGAAAAATTGTTTATTTACTTATTTTTTCCAAAATGATAAGAGATTTCCAAGTCAAGACGTGTTTGCTGACAAAAAAAACAACCAAAATATGATACAAATGTCAAATGTCATATAATTCTTTCTTGAATTCTCACACACGCGTGCACTCCCCAATAATGCATGTGAGAACCGACTAGATAAGCCCCTAACGACCAGATTCTACAGTACGGTTTCTTCCAAACTTAAACTAAACAAAGGCAATCACAACTGCCACGGTTAGACCTTAAACCCATTTCTAATGACCCAGTTGTGATTCCTTCTTACCCTAAAACTAAACTAAAATAAATTACTAGAACTAATGACGATTTTTTGGAGAACGCTCCCGAGCGCCAGACTTCAAGTCGTCTTAGACTCCATAGACATTGTTCTATTGTAAAGCTAAATTGTAAAAATGGTTAAGTTGAATTTGTGTGAGGTGAAGCATCCGATCCTGAGAAAAAAATAAATTGGTTTTCCTCTTCATTTCGTTAAAGAAGCTTCTGTGCAGGGAATGGTACTACTGGTTTGTACCTAAATACAAACACAGCAGTAAGCATTCCCTTATCACCAGAAACTTCTCCTGAAACGAAGAGGAGAAACCAATGAACTTCGATCGCACGTCCATAATGGACAGAGGCGACCAAGGAACATAATTATGTTAAGGAGAGAAGCCCCATAGATCCTCTTTTAGAGGTACCATTTAGATTTTTATTTTATATTTACAAAAACTACCAAAAACTTACTTTTCAAAACTATTTACATAAAAAAAAATTTTATCAAAAATATTTACATTATTTACAATATAATACAACTATGTACAATATGTACAAAAACCTAAACAGGTTTATCAAAAATGAAAGAAAACAAAAATCGAAAAAAAATAATTCTAATTGGAAACTGGTTTGACGACCAACACCCAAACCAGATTATCAAAATAAAAACTACCATATAACGGTATTTCCCAAAAAATTCCCAATAAAAAGGAAAATTTGACTCATACATATAAGGACACAGGGTCCTTTTTTGTTCGGCGTTGACGATATACAGGAAGGCTAAATTGGTTAAGCAATTCATACGACATACAAGGACGAAAGTCGTTATCATCAAGACATCATTCAACTCATTAAGCTAAGTTTGTTTTAATTTCTTTTTATATACTATATATATATTTTTCTTGAAATTTTCATACTTTTGTGAATTATATTTGATGAACATTATGGTCATTTAAAATCATTCGTGGTTAGAGATTTTCTTTGACAGAGTACGTCGGTACATTCCGGTATCATTTTTAGAAATGGAAATTAAAACCTTTGGACAAATAGATACCTTAGGTATCTATTTTTAAATTGAAAAGGCTAGGCCTTACAATATATGGGAAACTCTGTTCCCAAAAAGTAGAAAAAATTGATGTGTACCCTTTCAAACGGAAAGCTTGTCAACCAAGGAGTAGTTTCTGTTGCTCTTCCTTTATTGGCCGTAACCTGACATACATAGCATTTTCTTACTCTCTCTTCAATATTTTTATCAATTCCGGAAAACCAACAATACTGTCTAACTTGTAGATTCATTCTTACAACCCCGATATCATTCATATGCAATAAATTAATTTTCCTAATTTGTAAACAAGCAGGCTTCACAGTTCTAGTTCCATAAAATAAACAATTTTCTTCTACAGATAACATTTTTTTATTTCTGTAAAATGGATTAAACTCCGACTCTATTTTTGCTGGCCAACCGTTCATAAAAAAATTGTCAATTTCTACCAAAATTTACAGTTTTTAAATTTTTTTGGAATTTTGAAAAAAGTTTGTATAATACAAATATGTTATATGTTTTTATTTTGTAATAATTTTTGTAATATTTTTAGAATTTTTGAAAAAAGTTTTAATTTTTGATTTTGTTATATGTTTTGCAATATTTTTAGAATTTTGAAAAAAAAAATAGAATTTTTGAATTTGTGAATTTTATATATACATCTTTAGAATTTTGAAAAAAGTTTCAATTTTTGATTTTGTTATAATTTTCGCAATAGTTTTAGAATTTTTGAAAAAAGTTTTAATTTTTGATTTTGTAATAATTTTTGGAATATTTTTAGAATTTTGGAAGAAGTTTGATTCTATTTAATTTTTACAATATTTTTGTAATTTTGAAAGAAATATGAATTTGTGATTTTGTAAAATTTTCTCGAAACGCTAAATGGAAATGTTTTTGAGTAGTTTGCTGATTGTTTCATCTTTTCACTAAATTATGTTAATTTATGATCTGTTATAATTTTCTGGCAACGTATTGATGTTTCGTGTTGGTTTTGTAATAAATTTCTAAACAAAGATAAAAAAATAGATGTACTTTAACAAAGAGTTATGTTTGATATACATCGGTGCCCAAAACTAAAAACTATGTCCTCTTGATATCTCAGAACTGCGAGATTTCAGCCCCTTCATATTTTAGAGTTACATTTTTTACATTAATTTAAAGCGACATTTGTTACCAAAACTTTTGTTCCAAACGAGAATAATTGTACCACTCGCTACGCTCGTGCAGCCAACTACAGTATTGTTTGGAAAACGTGTTTGTATTAGTTATACAATATACTATTGTGATATCATACGTAAAGTTCATTATAGCGTTAAGATTCAATACTACTCAATTTGGTAAATAAATTGTTATGAGCAGCGTTTGACTTGACCGCAGCGTCAAATCCAAATCTTTCAAAGAATTGCGAACATTTTTGTCATTTAACTATACAATACAACAAAAACTAAAAAATTATTCATAAGCAAAAAAAATTTTGAAATTAAAATTTTAAAAAACAAAACAGAATCTCTGTTAAAAGAATAACACAAAGAAAATGTATTGAGAAAGTTTACGTGTTTTGAATAATTTTTACTTTTTTCATAAACGAATCCTTGAAGTTATAACCAAAAAATATTAAAAAAGTTTTTCTTCTAACTTTTTTTTTTGTTGTTCTTTGTTTTTTTGCAAGTTTGTTTATATTTTTAAAATGATATCAGGTCGAGAGTTTTTTTTAAGATTTTGTTACGGAAATGTTTAAAATCTAAAAATCAACGGAACAGTATTCATTCCAATATCCCATAGTTACATTTTAATTTCAATAAAAAAAATTCTAACAATAAATATCTAGATAACGATAATCACGTGATAACAATAACCAACTTCATTTAAATATTTATTACAAACTTAAAATTCATTCCCAATCATTTTTGAGACAATTTTAATCTTCCTACAAATAATTTAATAAACAGATATAAAATAGGTTAGCAAAAAGTCTTCAAATTTAAAAATAAAAAATAGGAAAACTTTTTTCCGTTTTGTATTTTGTATTTAACTAAATTAGAAAACAACGGAAAACGTGATAAGAATTCAAATTTGATCTACTTTTTTTATTGTTTCCTTTTTGCTATAAACAACATAACAGTTTTTTCTAGTTAATTTTATTTAAATTTTTTTTATAGTACATAGTTAGTTCTTTATACTGGTTTGCATTTGTATCGTTGATGTATTATTATTGTTTGTGGCATTTTTTAGAATTATCGGTCTCCTCGATAATCGATGTAAAACATAGAACTGTCGTTACCAGTTGATTGTGAACAAACTTACCTATGTTGAAAACATTGCTAAGGTAATGCTTTGTCATTAAAATTATGCCAAGAAAATTTGGATGGTTGAAAAAAGAAAAGTGAAAACAAAATATCGAACAAGGTTTCCAATTCATTGTCTCATACTGAACATACATAGCTAAAACATTTTTTAATGTCTGCAATATATGAACAGTTTTCCTTTACACATATTCCACATCTAAAATATAAAGAAATGTTTTTATTTTACACGCAAAAGTATTTTATTTTACAACGATGAATAAAATAAAAAATTGTAACAAATAGAGAAAAATCTAATTCGTATACTAGTTCCAAAAATGGATAAAACAAGCATTGATCGGTATCTATTTTCCAAGTTTTTTTTTTAAATTTTTCACTATGAACGAATGTACGGATAAGACGGATAAATCTCTAATTTACAAAGATAATTTGTCTATGACATTTCATTACGACTTTTAAAACAAACAAAAATAAAATATATATTTGTTTTTATTTATATAATACCTTTATTCGACAATTTATATTAAACATGACTTTTATTTTTGAGTTCTAACCATTACTCAAATTTTTGAACAAAAATTCTTCTTTATATATTTTAAAAATTAAAAATAAACATGAGGGAGTAGGAGTCATTGCACGAAACAGACGTTCGATATTCATATTGTTTGTAATCAATACCTTTACAATTTAGAAAACGTAACCAGTTAATAACAGATTGTCTCATTTTTTCCATAACATTTTTTCTGCTCCTCTACCAATTTAAAAAACATAAACAGAAAAATTTGTTGATCACTCTTTCAATTAACAAGTACTTCTATGATCCATTGTTTCCACCCACATCAAAAAAAATCTGTAGAATACAAACAATTCGTTTCTTTCTGTTTCTTTATTGTAATATGAAGAGAACAATTTAAACGTTAGCGTTTTTATTAAAAACAAGAAAAATAAACAAAATTCGAAACGTTATAAAGAGAATTCACAAAATTATTAAAATGTGTATTATGGACAAGGGTGAGGCAAATATTTATTTGTATGTATGATGAATATGATGTTAAGTGTAAAATTATGATATTGCAGAACATATATTTGGGTAGGTCAGAGATGGAAACTATAGAATGAATTAACGAGAATCTAATATTTGCTGTTAACGCAACCGGTTTAGTTGTTTGAACTGTCAAGCCTTAAATTCCAGTACACCCTATACAGAACCTTAATCTCAAATGATACATGTTTAACAACACGTAATTTGGTGGGCATAACACCACGTGAAACAGAAATGGCGCCGAAACAAAGACCTGAAAAAAAATGTTTTTGGTCAAATTTTTTTTTTGAAAAATGTAATATTTTTTGCTTGCTTGCAATATTGTTTTGATAAAATGAAAGTTTTTTTCTATTTTTATTTTATTAAATGCATAATGTGTCAAGGGGTCAGCCAGTCTTGAGTTGACTGACCATATGATGAGACATGTCGTCGTCTCATTGATAACAATCCGGCAGTAATGAAACCAGACTTGATCAAATCCTTGCATTCATCAGCAATTATTGGAACTGGATTGTGGAAGTTGGTCGTGCCCACCACCTGTGCTATTCACCACAGCCAATCAGAGCTACGTTATTAGTTATCTTTAGAGATTAGAAGATTTAATGTGGTTTGTGTTCAGGATTGGGTTGCAAAGAGACCGACCAGTCATCGAGGTGCAACGTTATTGGGCTCACAATTTCTTCCAATTTGCATCCTCAATGATATGGTCAACCATCGCTTTGTTACTCGTCCGGTTCGATCACGAACCGGCCGTATCTTTATTCTCGTATCACGGTTGACTGATTGAGTTCGCAAAACACACGGATGTGGAGAGCTTTGAGTGACCACCTGTTTCATCTGCACGAACTGTGATCACAACCAGCTTAGCCCGTCGAAACTTTCAAACAATTCACTTTAAATTAATTCAGATAAGAAAAAAGTAAAGAAAACTGCGGAAATTCCTCGGCGGCAGAGCGAGTTCGGTTTCACGTCAAGATCACTTCTTAGAAAAATTTGCCAAAACAAAACTATTCATCTTTGCCTGACTATCAAACTATCTTAGCCCAGGCAAAGAGTTTCAATTAAACAGATTCAAATTGGCAAGATACGAAAATACGATGAACTTTTGGTATGATCGTTGATATCTTAGTTTCGACAAAAAAAAACAAGGGGACGTTTATTATCATCTACCCCAACTACACAAGCAATTATGATGGAGTGAAGTGTTTTACACATGTATTGTAAATTATATTCAATTGTTCTACACATGTATACACATTGTTACCATTGCTTTATTTCAGTGTGCGACAAATGGTTGAGGTCAGTGATCCGCTGGGGTTCTGACTACCGGAAAAAGTTATATCGGTAAAAAAAAAGTTATACGTCTCCCGGCGTTTCGCTGGGTCACGTCTAGGAATCGAGATATATCGATTTGAAATTAGTATGTAGCATATAGGGGAAATAGTCACGTTTTAGGGACATAACTCAAGAACGACTAGTCCTATTTTACTGAAACAAATTTAAAAAAATTAAGAATTACAATTCCTTTAATCTACTTAAACACTATTTCTTTACACAATCAACAGTTTCATAGTTATAAATAAATTTATGAAGAAAAAAATAATTTTTTGCCTAAAAAATAAAAAAATTGTATTTTAAAAAATCATGAAAAATGCAAAACGGAAAAAAGTGTCAAGTCTTATTACTTTGACGTAAATTCACATAATCTGTGCACAAAACGAGACATAGATCATGAAAATCGATGAATGCATTTGGCTTTTATTCACAATTAAGTAAAGGTATCTCATTTTGACAAGAATATTGATTTTTCATAGAAATTTTTTTTTAATATTTGTACTGGAATAAACTCCAAAACTTATTGTTTTAAATGTATTTGGACATGTGTCTTTGTGTCTTTGTGTATTAATTTTATTTTTTTTTACTTTTTTATTTATTATTTTCTATTTTTCATTTTTTTATTTTTTATTTATTTATTTTATTTTATTTTATTATTTTATTTTATTATTTTTAGTATAAATTTATTTTATATTTTTATATTTTTATTATATTTTATTATATTATTATTTATTATTATTATTATTTATTATTATTATTTATTATTATTTATTACTATTATTATTATTATTTATTATTATTATTTATTATTCATTATTCATTGTTTGTTATTATTATTTATTATTATTTTTTATTGTTTATTTATTATTTATTATTTATTTGTTATTTATTTATTATTTTTTTATTATTTATACATTATTTATTTATTATTTATGTTATTTATTTATTAAATTTTTTATCTATTTTTTTATATATTTATTATATTTTTATTTTATTATTTTTATTATTTTGTTATTTTACTTTATTATTTTTATTTCATTTATTTAATTTTTTTTTGTATTTCTTATTTATTTCATTTTAATTTTTTCCTTACTTTTTCAGTATAGTATATCAGTAGATTAAAGGAATTGTAATTCTTAATTTCTAAATTTGTTTCAGCAAAATCGTACAAGTCGTTCTCGAGTTATGTCAAAAAAAGAACCCCAAACGAGACAATTTCTCCAATATGATACTTGCTAGCTTCAAATCGATATATCTCGATTCCTAGACGTGACCCAGCGAAACGCCGGGACACGTATAACTTTTTTTTTATCGATATAACTTTTTCCGGTAGTCAGAACCCCAGCGGATTTTGGCTGTCGCACAGTGTTTTTGGTTATTATTTGTTTTTTAGCGATAAAGCATGGTGTACATAGACCTTAGAAGAATTCAAAAAATGTTTTGAAATAATTTGAGTAAAGTTGTATGAAACTCGTTATATTTCATAATTAAAAATCTTTATTTGCGCAAGTTTTGTAGTTTTTTGAAATGTGATTTTCTATGAAAATAGTTGTCATGATTATTATTAATAATATCATTACGCACTAGAGCGTTATAATCTAAATTGTTACGGTTATCTATCACTTAAATTTTTTCAACAACCTCTTTTATTACTTGTTGTTTTTATATTGTCATAATAATGTTTTAATATTTAATTTTTTTGTTTTAATTTTATTTTACAAAGTCTGCAATTTTTCTTTTATTCTTCCCAACTCTTTTTTTTTATACGCATTATTATGATAATAATGTAAATGCTATAACGAAAAAATGTTAAAATTAGTTTATTTTTATTATTATTTTTGAAAAATAAGAAAAGCTACTTAAAGTTTTTTTTTTCTGTTTTTGGTATGACGGAAAAGTTTTGTTTTATTTATGTGCTTGTTCATTTTTTTTTGTGTTTAATGAAAAAAAGATTTAAAATTATTATAATAATTTAGTTTAGAATGTTAAACTATTAGAGCGTGAAATTTATTATGACAGATTTTTCGGTGAAGTTGGAAGAAATTTGTGTTTCTTGTTTTTAATTTTTACCCTAATTTTTAGTTCATTGTATTGATTTTAATGTTGCAATTTTGAATGGGAATAAAGGGAGGATTAGGTTATACGAAAAGGTGTATGAGGTAATAAGTTTAGAGAAAATATTGGTCTCTATAATATACGGTTGATAATTACACAGAATATAAATCAACTGATTGTTTTTTTTGCAATTCTTTCCAAGAATAGTCGATTAAACTCTGTAGCCTGATTATCTAAGCGATAAGATAAAGTGTAAACGTGTAAACGAAAAACTATCTTGCTGTTTTTCAGTATTCGAATTCCGTAATTTTTTCAAAAAAAAAATGTAAACCCTCAAGATACCCTCAAGATACGTCAAAACTTTACCCAATTATTTTATCTTGAGATAAATTAACACAAACTATTATTAGTTCTTTTTTGTGAATTATTGTAAATTGTTTTGTTTAATAAAATTAATATCGACATAAATAAATAGTACATTATTTAATTAGGAGCTAAAGTGATACTTTTTGTGTTGAGTCTATAGTTTGACGGCCGACCGTAGGGAGGCCGACAATTATAGACGAAACACAAAAAGTCACTTTAGCTCCGAATTAAATACACTACTTTTTCGGCAAACGTTTAAATTTTTTATAAATATGAATTTGTACCGTCATAATTACTTCCAAAAAAGAGAAAAAAACATTTAAATTTGTATGAATAAAATTTTTTATCAAAGCAGCCTTTTCAAAATTTCATAATATGAGAATCAACTTATTTTTTGCTGTCATGGTTATACAATATGTTTGAAAAAATAACAAACTAACAAATAACAAATGCTACTTTACAGCCTCCGTAATATAAAATAAAAATGGCGTTACTTTTGCTGTCAGGCTAAAAAGTAAGACTTTAGCTAACTCCCTAGAGGCAGTAAAGTTAAACTTTACAGCCGTTTGCCGAAAAAAATATTTTTAAAAATTTTATGGGTAGTTTTCTCGTTTATTTAAAGGTTTTAAAGGTAAGATTACTTGAACTTAGACGCAAGTGGATTTTTTGTTTATTATAATATTTTTATCGTAAATTAAGAAAATTTAGTAAAAAGGACAGTTTTGATCTGTTTATCTTATAAGCACATAGGAAATAAAGCAAAAATTAAAAAACAGAAAAAATTCCGGTCAAAACAGTGTAATTTTGTATGGATTTTGGTTTTTTCAAAGGCCTGTATCTTGGACCCCGGGGCTGATATACAACAAGTATATAATCAATTTAAAACTAGTTTAAAATCAATTTTTCGAAACGTATGACTCGTTTTTTTTAAATTTTTTTTTAATTTAGTTTAAAGTATGCACTTTCAAATAGTTTTACCACGTGATGGAAGTTGTATCGATGTGAACGCTAGAGGGCGCCGAAGGTAAAAAAAACACAGTTTTCACGTTGTTCTAAAAGTTTATGATTTTTTTCTCGGAAATATCACCATGTAGGAAAATTTTGTATATAGTAATTTTTACTTAGAATTTTACGTAGATTACGAATATATTTTTCGATTTAAAAAACTCGTCGATTTAAAAAATATTTGCAGCCATTTTGAATATTAATAATTTGATATCGGATTTGAAATCAGTGACCATGGTCATCTTATAATACATTCTTTGAGCTTTAATTTCTGTTTTACAAAACAAGATATAACGTGAAAAATGATTCTGATTTTAACCTTCAGCGCCCTCTAGCGCTCACATGGGCACTTCCATCACGCGATACGAATTATTTGAAAGTGCATATTTTGAAATAAATTCAAAAAAAAAATTAAAAAAAATCGTGTCTTGCATTTCGAAAAATTGATTATAAATTTTAAAACCCCAAAAAAGGGAATAAAATACCCTTAAAATTTTTTTATCGTATTTTACGGGAAAAATGCTAACGATCTAATATTTTTTTAAATTTTATACTAGTTAAATTGTCTACAAAATGAAGACGTTCTAGAAAAAATTTCAAATTGGTGAACGTTACTGACGACAAGAGGGTTGGTTAAAAAATCTAAACAAATTCCAACATTGTTTTCTGGTGGAGTACTATCAATCCTCAAAATTTGGAGAAAAAAATTGTTAGTTGTTCCCGTTCACGTGGAATGCGGCATATGTTTAAATTTAGTGTTTATAACAAACTAATCTATTTGTATTTGTTTTGCTATTGTAACAAAGAAATTGCCATACATTTTATTAATTTATTTGTTAAAACCAACAAATAGATTAAATTAAACATCAAAAATTAACAAACTTGTCTGTTATTTTAACAGTTTGGTTGTTGTTTTTTCGTAATAACAGACATGTCTCTCAAATTTATAAACGACTCGTTGAAAATTGTTGGTAAAATAAATTTACCTTTCATCAATTTATTGAATTCAAAAAATAATTTCTAGGATAAAAACTAAAAGAAATGTATGTCGAATAAACGGTGATTTCTTTATATTTTGCAAACAATTTCAGAAATAACGAACCAGTAGCTATATTTAAAAGCGAAAGCACCTGTAAATAATTAGTAATGTCGTTATTTCGTGCGACTATTGCAAAAACGGCCGCAATTTATATATTAAACTACGAACCAACAATTTTGGTAAACAAAAATAGCTTTTGAAGCATTGGGCAGATACATTAAATTAAACGGGGTTGGTTTTGTTCTTAATCTCGAATTTCGCCATCTTTTCACTCGAATCAAAACTTCGACTTAGTTTTTTAATTTCTTGCAACATTTTAACAATGTAATTTGCCGTTTATTATTCACTAAATTATTTTTATTTCAACAGGCAAAATTTCTATCGCATATAGAATTTTTCTATCACTTTCACAAATAATTTTGACATTAAAATAGCTTACTGACAATAATTTTATCTTGGACATAATTTTTTTACACATAACAATTTGTAACGCCAGGACTATTTCAATTTTGTTCAAAAAATAATAATTTTCATTTTCAATTATAATTTCATTAATTTTCTTAAAGGTCGCAACATTTTTATATGCTACTGTTGAGATTTAGTTACGTCACTCAATTTCAACAATTTTTTTTTATTGTTTAAGTTAGGCATGTTTAGTGTTAGTATAATTAATTATGCATTAACGTCTCTGAATATCCAAAGATACCATGCCCACTAGGGATTATAATCAATTGAGGATTAAGTTTCTTTTAGAAATTTATGAACGCCGACTTTGAACTTTTGAGGGTTTAGGTTATCAGGGAAAACCCACGAAGGTAATGAATTCCAGAGATGAGAGACTCTGTTGAAAAAGTCGCGCTGGAAGGCTACAGTTCTACATCTAATTATTTGAACCGTAAGAGGATGGGCTGCTACCGATGCTCTGGTATGACGCGATAGGTTTGCAGACTTAGGTAAAATCGATTTGATCTCTTTAGAAACCAGTTCATCCATGATATATTTGTAGAAAATCGTCAAATAAGCAACATTTCTTCTATGCTGCAAGAAATCAAGGTCATTAGTAAGATTTGAGTTAGCAATCAATTTAACTACTCTCCACTGTACAGAATCAAGACACTTCAAACTACATAAGTATGCTCTACCCCATATTTGAGAACAATATTCCATGCAGGGACGTATTAAAAGATTTGTATATTAAAAGAAGCTGTTCGCTACTGAAAAACTTACGACATCGTCCTAAAAACCCCAATTTTTGAACAGCGCTTTTTGCTAGGGTAAAAATATGAGAATTCCATTTCATATTATTTTCAACCTCAACTCCTAGAAGTTTCACGGACTCTTTCTCTATCAAAACGTTGGAATCAAACTTCAATGGAAAAGGGTTAGGTGTTGATAATCTTGAAAAATGGCAAACTTGTGTTTTGGACGTATTGAATTCAACACAGTTAGTAACACCCCAATCAAACAATAAACATGTTTGATTTAATGTTTTTTTTATACGTTGGAGAAATTGGTGATTGTTGGAAAGGGAAACAGAAGCAAAAATATGCTATAAAAATAAGAATTTTGATAGCCAAATCAATTAGTATAATCTTCTAACTCGGAAGTTTTGGTTAAAAACTAAGTCATACATGTAAAATAAATAAAATAATTAAAAATATTAAATTAAAATAAATGTTATAAAGTAAAAAAGAAAAATGAAAGTTTTCGTTTAGAATAAATAAAAAATTTTACTTATGGTGATGTCGAGTTTTTTTAATTATTTGTTTGTGATGTGATATAGTGTTTAATGTGATAAAATTGGCAAAGAATTTATTTATACATCGATTTAAAAAAAAATAAAAAAAAATTTATCAGGTGCTTTCATTTATTATAAATTTAAATTTATGGAAAAAGATAAACAAGACCAAATTATAAAACATGGTGATTGTCTGCATTGGTCTGAATAGTTTATGGCAACTGCATTTTTGGTAGCAAAACGTAATGGTGCGTAAACGTAAACAACGATAATTAAATTGTGTGAATTGGTTATAATGGATTTCTATTTGGCTGCAGGGATGATGAATTTTCCTAGGGGAAAAGAATTGATTACATTAAAATGTATACGTGGTGCATGCAGAAGTGCTTGTGATTTCAAATAATAGTAGATTCTTGTATGAGCTAGAATAAAGGCAATTATTCACGAGGATGAAGCTTCCCGGAACGAGCGTAGCGAGTGGAGGAAATCATCCGAGTGAATAATTGCCTTCATCCTAAGCGAATACAAGATACTATTTTATCCACGACTACAAATATTTCAAATAATTTCATTCAAGTTTTCCTGTAAAAGTTTATATCGCCATATTGAAATATTTCTATGCAAATAAAAACAAAATAAAACATGTTTGTTTATTTTATATGTATTGTTCATGTTTTATCTCGTTTATATTACTATACCAACAAATCAAGTTTTTATTTTGTTAGGGGAATTTTGAATAAATAAAGTGTAATGAAATAAATAAAAAGAATTTGATATACAGAAAGGAATGAATACAATTACAATGAAAGATATACGCATGGAAAGTATATATTCTTTAGTAGTCGTGGATAAAAATTATTCGTGTATCAAAGGAAGCGCAATGTATGTAGCACTGTTTCCATGTAATGAGTGTGCTAAATATCAATAAGAAATTGTGAATAAAGGGAGTCATGATGAAGACAACAATGAAGCAAAAATATACTGTAAGCTTTTTTAAATTGTATAATTTATAATCTTTGATGTTTAAGTATATTATTATTTGTTAGCAATAGATAAATTTCTGAGATTTTCAAGATAAAAGTTTGTTTATTTGCTATAAATTCAGTGTTTTTCAGTTTATAGTTTTCCAGCTATCCGGCATGAAATAATTATATAGTAAAAAAATTAAAATTAAATTAATAAATTCGTTACAAATTTATCTTGTTTTTTAGAGAATCAATCTACAAAACCATAAAGGAATAGAGGGTAAACATTAATAAAAAAGGGATATAAGAAAGAAATTTTTAAAAGATATTAAATTTTAGTAATCAGATCATGGCATTGAATAAATATATAAGGAAGTATCGCTACCTGTACGTACACAAATGATCGGTGAAGTATTTTTTTTTAATGTATTCGTTAGGTTGCCATAGTTTCGGTTGCCATTTACTGTCAGTTCATTTGTTTACGTCGTATTTCAAAACAAACTAAAGCGTTTCTTTCTGTATTTTCTTCTTAAAGTATTGAACTGTAATTCAATTTTATACAAATTAGTATTTAAGCTATTTTTTTCACAACAATTAATTGTGTTTATATAGTTATTTATTTATAAAAATGGCGTGCTGCATCAAAACATGTAAATAGTCAAAACATGTAAATAGTAAATAGTCAAAATTGCAAAGGATTTTGCTGCTAAAATTACATATATCAGGTAAGGATATTTTGATAAAAAATGTTAAAAAAACAATTTACGAAAACAAACAGTAAAACAAAATGTATACTAAATTTTTAATATATTTACAATAAGTTTGTGTCACAAAATTAATTATTTTCTAATTTAATTATACATTTAATTTCTCAAATGTAAGGTTGCCATAACTTAAAAACAATTTTGTTAGACACGCCCATTCACAGGGATCTTATAAAGTCATTGTTTGTTATGAAAAGTTTGTGTAATTTAAATTTGAATATGATTTAAATTTTAAACGGATTTGATCTGGAATTTTTAATAGTGAAATATATTGTTCAAAAATATATAACCATAAGGGTTTTCAATTTAACTACGATGTTTATACATTTTATTATTAGTTTATTAGTCGAAGTATGGTTAAACATAAATTAAAATCGAATTTTTAGACCAATAGAGAGTACAAGCTAATTTGATCAATATTTAGGAACAATCATCTTTTAAAGTGGGTTTAAAGGTACTTTGGAGTATTTTCAACCTATGCCAATTTTGTTAGGCATTGTTACGAAGTAGTCTGGTGATCAACGAAGCAGTTATGTAATTTCATTATTTGGAGACACACTACTTTCTAGCACGCATCGAGTTTGCATTGGCGAGGACTTTTATAATTATTTTCGTTTTTCCTTTAACCATATTTTCGTAAACTCAAACCGTAATTGCCATCTTAACTAGTTTCCGTAAGAAAAAAGATTATCCTAAAATAGTTGTGTGCTATTTCCCAGTATAACATCTTATATTCGATTTGTATTCGTTGGTCGCTGGAAAGTTGTCCTAAAGGGGTTGTGCTATATCATTAATACACAATCGCGCTAGGTTCATATATAAATCTTACAATCATTGTTCTCCTATAAATTTTGTTGTAGTTTCCAATTTCACTACCCGGTGGTAATAAGAATTTCTTAGTGTGTAATGAAGAGCTTTCTCAAAGGCGAACCAATGAGAATGGCATAGCAGGATGCGTACCTAGAGTAATTTAACGCCTTAATGACTAAAGCTCAGTCATCGTGGATTTGAAAGATTGTTACCTGCTGCTTCAACATAAATACAGAAATGTAAGGTGGAAACAAAACGAATGGAAAAATGAAACTCTGGCGACCCCTTTTGCGAAAGAACTACTATCAACACGTCCAACCCCACCAAGTATTCCCATACGCCCACACACTCACGCTTCATACACGCCAACATTCACCCACACACTCAGACGGCGAAGCAAGACAATTAAGCTCCAAGACCCACAGCAAGTACCGCAAATGGTAGTAATCAAACCTAAGTTGCATTGCTGTCATCCGATCAATATGATACAGCTTGCACACCACTGCCATTGCTGGTAGACCGAGAATCAAATCTTAGAGCACGGGAGAACGTCACACGCTATATTGAAAGTCTTTATTATTTATTTCCCTTTTTCTTTATTAATAACATTTTCAAAATTTATACGTAATTCCCAAAAAAAAATATTTACCGCTCAAAAAAAAAATTATAATTTTTTTTGTAAGTTAAATAAACATGTCCAAACCAGTTTGTTTCAATACCGGTAGTTTACAGTTGGTTAGTGTATAATATGGTTAATAAACATAAAACATGACAAGGATTTGTTTTTTTTTGTTTGTATTACAGGTTATTTGAGAATGATTTTTGATTTACTTAAAAATATAAATTCATAACTTTAGGTAATATAATAAAAAGAAAAGGTATTTGGAATACTAAGTATTACCTCGGAGCAAAAATATTTTGATTAGAATCATTTCCAATTTAGACTAAATGTGTCTCGCTACACGCATCGCCAGCTCACATACACACGCATCGACAAGCAAGCCCCCATTCAATCACGCGTACACCCTTTCACACACATTCACACTTCTACGTTAAAAAAAAAAAATAAATTAAACAAAACTTACTCACCCCATGATTAATCCTCCCGGCTTCCAAGTCTTAAGGTCTTAGCCCTCCATCCGCAGCGAGAAATCCCAGCAGGTAAGCAGAAATGTTGTGTAGAAATACGGCAGTAATAGCAAACAATTCTTACATGAAAGTGGCGTTGCAATACGGTAATAACAGCACAATTTATATATTAATGTTGCATTGAAATTCGGTGGTAATAACAAAAAAAAATTGTATATCAATGTTGAGTTGAAAAATGTTTGAAATGCGGTAGTAATAGCCAGATATTTATAGAAAATGTTACGTCGAAATTCGGTGGTAATAGCAGAAATTTTTATTCAAATGTTGCGCTGAAATATGGTCGACATACGATAGTAACAGCAAAAATTTTATTTAACTGTTGCGTTGAAATATTGTAGTAGTGTTGCGTCGAAATAATTCAGGCAATTGTTGTAACAAATAACTTAGATTTTGAATAAATGGTGCATTGCAATACGGTAGTTGAAATAATGAAACAAATATTGATTTATTTAATGATGAGCCGACATGCTGTATCACAATTGGTAGGTGAACTAATTGAACCAATATTGATATATCCAATGTGGATCCGAAATGAGTTGGCATTTGAATTACTTGAATTAATAATGTTAAATTTAATGATGATCCGAAAAGAAACAGTATCACAGTTTGTAATTGAACCAGTTAAGCAATTACTGTTCCATGCAATAATGAGCCGTGATTGTATCGCCACTAATATTTGGAAATACCGGAACAAATATTGGTGTAGTTAATAAGGAGTCGAAAAAACACAGTTGGTTTTTATCCCAGCTAACGAATTTCGGTTATATGCGCTGAGGCGCAGATATATCCCCGTTGGTGGTGGAAAGAATCAAACCATTGATTCTCAAAATAATGATGAACAGATGTACCTCCGCCTCCAATCCAACTGGTTGCTATCGTTAAATATTCATGAACGACAACCTCATCGACACATCGATTTTCGCTCTACTCAAACTTGATGATAGAAAAAATGTATCACCACGACGGGCAACGACACGGATACATAATAATGCTTGGTTAAATGGAAATCAATAAGGCTAACGACTCCTATTCTCATTTAATTAAATTTTGAATTTCTTTTCCTTTTTATTAATATAGACACATTTATTGTTAGCTTACAATTATATGATTGATCGAGTTAATAAATAAAATAAATATAACACCTTACCAAAGTCCTTGGCTAACTATTAACACAAAGAATGGAATAAACTAGATTTTTTTTTAATTGCAACCATGTTCCTAAAATAACATTAATTAACTTAAGTTGATTTGCACTTAAGACAAACACACACACATAGCAATTTTTTTTTTGGATATTTAATTTAGATTTATTTTTCATTGAACTAATAATAAGAGATTAACTTATAAATAAATTCACTATGATACATCACAGACAACTATACTTTTTTTTTATTAATTTATTTCCAAACATTTGTGCAATCTTTTTTATAATTACTATTAATAAACAGAAACATGAAAAAATTTTCTATCATGTATGAAACCATACGCTCAGGTGGTTTTCTTTCCAAAATTCTTTTTTTTTGACATTTACCCATGAGGTAAGTGTTATCCACCTCAAAAAAAAAATAAGAATCGATGATAGACTGTGTGAAAAGAGACCAGATAGATCGTATAGTCATCTCTTATATAGTAATTTTAATATCGAAAATTCGACAAAGGTTTTTGTTTTGAAGGGAAATTTATGTTAATTTATGTTATGTTAATAAATGTTAGTACATTTTCCGTTTCACAACAAAAAACGGTTTGTTATTTTGTAATACATAACATTGCAAGATGATTTCACGAAATAAGTTATTTCCAACGCATTGGGAAAAAATATGATTATATTAGAATGGATTAAACGTAAGTTCAACCGATTTTATGATGTTTACGTGTTATGAGATTATAGCTTACAAAAGCATTACAGTAAAATTTAGATCTATAACGGAAAGATAAATTTATAAAAATAACCATATAAGAAATATAATACGTTTCGAAGACAATTACCAAAACCGATTGTAGGATAATAATTTTTTTGCTATTGCGACGGTTGGACAAATATGCACCGCCAAACTATTATGAACTACGTTTGGTAAGCAAAATTGTGAATTATGAGAAAACAGATACTATATGAAGAGGGAACTTTACGGCACTACATTGTCATACTTCAGTCTACATTACAAGTGGATACACTAATAAATGTAATTCCCTATAATCGTTTCATAATCGATGTCTCTGTTTATAGCTCCCTTCCTGTTATAGTACAATAATGAAGACACTTTTAGTACACATATTTATCGAACGAGATTGTCCAATAAACAGACTTATTTTGTTTATTGATTTGAGATGTAAAAACGGTCGCTACTTTTGCTTATAAATACGCCTAGCCACGTATAGAGGCCCTCTTAGTTGATTGTCATTGTTAGAAATAAGCTGATTTCAACGTTGACGTCTGAAAATGATAAAAAAAATCTCAATTTTGTTCTTAAATGATTTGGTTAAAAAAAATTGTAAAATTTAAAATTAGTCACTTATGGTGGAAATAGTTAGTTTTTTTAAATTACTCGGTTTGTGATATTGAATTAAAAAGAAAATTTTTCGTGTTATATTTGTTATTTATTTTGTATCCGAGATTATTATTAACCATCATATAGTTAAATTATTAAAAGGCTGATAGTAGCCATATTGTTAAGTTATTTTTTTTAAGTGTTGCATTCAATAACATGCTAACAAACATTACCGTAATAGTAAATTTTTATTGACCGAATAAAACCGAATCCAAATATAACAAAAAAAAAATATTAGAAAACTTTAAAGCGAGTTTATTATTTACCGACACGACCCAGCTATAACACCAATAGCAACAATACCAATAATACCACGGCACCAAAAAGGGGCAGTTTAACCTTTGCTGTTGTTTTATTCCGGCGAGGAACATGGCGGGCTAAGGCAGACCCCACGAGTTGGAAGAGCGGGATTTGTTCACATCTTGGGGTGAGTCATAATTTACTATTATTTTATTTACATGTATGAATGATTATGGGTAGTAGGTAGGTGTATGAGTGTGTGATTATGGATGTGTGGATGGGAATAGCCCTATATGTAGGACTGAATCAGCATTTGCGCAATCAAAAAAACTTATTGTCAAATGATTATTTAATACTTTTTTTGTGGTAATGCAATTAGTTGATTTTCAATATAACTAGGTATTGGACGAATTGGACCGCGTGTCTTATAACAATAGTGTGGGTTGTACGACTAATACAACTAAATTATTCATACATAATATAAATCAACCAGACATCCCAAATTGATATAAAGTATATTGTGCGCATTAAAGTTATAGTCGATAGATATGTAAGTTAAGATACTTTGTTGTATTAAATTATTTTTTTTTGTGATTGGATTGTTCTAGAATAGAAATAAATTAAAGTGTTTTATTGAATATTACTAAGGAGGCTACCTTAATCTGAGAATTGTTTGATAATACAATATAGTATTCAAACAGAACACAACGATTGGTAAATCAATATATGATTGCACCATCACTGCAAAATCTACCTTTTGATAGCTTTGATCACATCTGCAGTTATTTAGCGTTAAGTGATGTACATAAACTAATGCTTCGCCGTAAATTTTTTTTTAAAGTTACTTTCATAACATTATAGGATATGATAAAATCAAGATTTGAGTGAACCACCTTGATTGCCACGCTACTTCAGTTTCCACTAAGTTATAACAATTACGGATAAGTGAAATATTGTTCGTAACCTTGGAGTTATTTGAAATTAAAATAGCAGAGATATTGAAAGAATTTTTGGCTAAATTTGGATCTCGCATAATAAGCTTCACGCATGAATCTGACGACTCTGATAATTTGCGTATTTCGGCAATCGTACAACTATTGGCCTATCTACACGATGTTTGTATGCTTAAATTATAATCAGTTAAAATCAACTTTGTTAAAACGAAAATAAAGAATTTGGGGTACCAAGCAATTACGAAGACATGTGTTGTAAACAAAAAAAAATATAAACAAAACAACTTGACTGAATTGGATATGTATCAACCGCGTTGCGATATGATACAATTGTGTCTTAATCAAGTGACTTCAATAAAAGCTCTTAGTTTAACTGATTTCAATACTGAAGATGTCGTATGGATGATGGTGTGTATGAATGTATGTGGCCTTTTGCTTGTGTGTGTGTGTGTGAGTGTGAGTGTGCATGTGAGAGTGTAGGCAGTACGAGAGCGTGTGCATGTGTGAAAATCATGGGGTTGGACGTGTGGTGATCGTGGTTCGTTCGTACACGGGGGTCGCCAGAGTCTGTTTAGTTCACTTACCTTTTTTTCACATCTGTTCTTATCTCATGTTACGCGTACAAATTCAGTTATTTGTGCTGGAGCAGCAGGTATTCTTCTCTCGACCCCATAGACTGCAGCTAGTCTGGGGCTAAAAATAATCTCGCTAGGTACGCGGCCTGCTATGCCACTTCGTTTGTTAGCCAACGAAGCAGCGATTCATTGCAGTTTATTCTAAAAATGGGCAACTGTTAGAGAAAACTGAATAGGACAGAGATTTTCGATAAGTTTTTTTATGGAAGTTATTTCATAGAAGTTTTGTAGTTAAATAAAAATATTTGCGTACAGAACAGCTTTACAAAACTGTAAAGATGTGTTCATTTGTATTGCTGGTAATGATGTTACAGTGTTGTCAGTGTGATACTGCTATTATTGCTTAAGATGATTATACACAATTTTGCTTTTATGTTAAATACATGTTTAAAAATATCGAGAAAAAATCGGTACCATTTAAATAGAAAAAAACCAGAAATAAAAAATTTAAATATTTGACTTACAAATCAAAAATAATATTTATTTTCATAATTATCTTAATATATAAAATATCCTTATTATATATAATCATATTATAAAAAATAAATTTAAATATCAGTAAAACGACATAAAAAATATTAGAGAAATATATTAATTTCAATTAAAATATAATAAAAGAATAAAATCACTATTAATAATTATTCAAAGCTTGCCCGTTTGTTTTTTATGTTTGTTTTCATTACCTTTACTACAAAAATTTCTATCCCACATAATTTAAGATGCAAATAAATTTAAATTTATTAATTTAAAATTCTGAAACTATTATTTCATAAAAGTTAAATGAAACCAGCTATTTTAGAAAATACAAACAAACTTTTCCTATTTTTCCTTCTTCCATTCTTTATTATTATCATCATTAAATAAATTTCGTTTCGTTTTTTTATTATTCGTGAAACTAGCGGCTGGCATTTGTGTGCATATATGTGCTAAGGCGTTTTATAATATGTGCACGGTATGGTGCATATCATGTGTTATGTACAGTATCATGCACATTTCATGAATTTTTCCAAAATTGTTTTACGGGATACGATCTCTAGGCCCACAACATACTTTTAATTATTTTTACATAATAAATAAGAAAACTTTCTTAATAACTTTCGATATTAAAAATAATCCTTTCAAATTGATAAAATTCTCGTGAAATATATATCCTTTTTCCTTTTCAATATTATTAATGTTATAT
Organism: Diogma glabrata; assembly: GCA_963693315.1. Classification (NCBI taxonomy): domain Eukaryota; kingdom Metazoa; phylum Arthropoda; class Insecta; order Diptera; family Cylindrotomidae; genus Diogma; species Diogma glabrata. The sequence goes on along the minus strand of OY856187.1, from coordinate 411,193,744 downwards.
TTTTTACAATTATTTATCTCATCCTTAAATGATTTTTTTTGTGTTAGTCCTCTGTCAAATCGGGAAATAGCGGTTGTAAAATTAGAATCCCTTTTATAAAATTTCTGGTAACAAAAAAGATGTATATATAAAATAATAAATAAGAAAATTTTAATAAAAACGTCCTTTTCCAATATATAAAGGAAAATTGATTTTTTATGAAATTGAGTAAAAAAAATAATTGAGTGAAAAAGTTATCGGATGAGGTTTATCGCTTTTTTATTGATCAACAATTGTTGTTATTTATGCTTTGATATTGTAATTTTGCTTTTTCGTTAGATTTGACTTTGGATGTCACAAACGAAAGATTTGATAGCTGAATCAGAATGTTTATCCGAAACAATCGGGTCTTAATTGCTATCTAATATACGTATCTTTTGTTGCTTGTAGTCGTTTTTTTTCTGCAAACATTTGTGATAATTCTTAGTATGAGCTTCGATTTCACGCATTACTCAACTCACTTCTTTGAGTGTTTTGTAAATAAAAATTGCTAAGGATGATCATGTAACTCTAAATCATCATCGAAACCGACCCAAAATGAACTTAAAATTCGAATTCGAAATTCAAGCTCCTCAATCTGAAATCCGAGAATACAATAAATTTTAACAGATTTTCTAGTTCAAAATCAATCTTCATCACTAAATCACAATTTTCTAGTTTTTTTCTCTTATAATTTCCGTTTCGTAAAAGATTCATTTTTCTTCTGTCATTCAATCTTCAAACTTATAATTCTCAATAGATTTTACTATTAGATTCTTGTGCGTAGTGTTCCATTATATGAATTTTATTTTGAAAAACACAATTTTTGGATATTTTTCATAAATGTTTTTGTTGTTATATTAAATAAACACAAAAAAACAACATCTAAAATTTTGTAAAGTTTTTTGTTCTCGTTTTTTTTTTTTCAATTTCATCTATCTTTTTGTTTTGGGATCAGAAAATCGAAAGAAAATGGAAAATTCTTTATATATATATTGAAAATATCTTTTTGTATTCATTTCAAATTTTTGAACATGTAAATGTTTTGCTTTTTTTGTATATAATATTATTGTTATTTTGGTGAAAAGAAAAATGGTTATTGAATGATTGGCATCCGAAAAAAAAAAAACAGGATAAAAAAGAAGAAAATGGAAAAGGGTATAAATATAATAAAATAACATAAATTATTGAAAGTGAAAATTTTTTATTTTCGATTTTTACAGGGTGAGTTATAATACTTAGTGTCTGTTACAGGAGTGTTACGGGAGTGGAAACATCAACCAATAAACAATTGATTCATCTTTAAATGTAATTTATTAGTCTATTTTGGAAATATTTTGTAACTATATATCTAAATTTTCTACAACACAACTCCCTGTTTTACACACACAAAAAAACTTAATTTGACAGAAAAAATTAATTGAATGAAATATTTTGATTTATTTTAAAATTCAATCATTTTTCATTATTCTCAAATAGGGATGAAACTGTTAAGCCAACAATTTGAAATTTTATGGTATTACAGTGATAATCTATTTTAAGTTTGTATACATTATCACTTTTATGATGATATAAATTAACATTATTTTTGTTGATATAATTAATCATTTTTTTAAAGTTTGACTAATAAATTAACTTACTGTTCTTGGATATTTTTTGTGATTGGTTATCTTAAAATTTATTGTAGAGTTTGGAGTATCTTCGATTAATATCAGTTCAGAAAGGCTATTTTTGTAATCCGTATGAACTACTTACTATTGATACTACTTACTATTGATTTGTTTCACAATCACTGACCTTAACTCCCTACATTAGTCTGTGCGTAGCAGTTTTATATTGAAATAATGCTACTAAGTAAAACAAAAACCAAAGCGTATCAGCAGATTAGTTTTTCTAGGAGTCGTAACAATGAAAACAAATATGTCAGAACAATAAATAACCATTTTAAGTAAATTTTTTGAACCATTTTTATCGGATTATTTTCTAAGTCAAAATTAAATCTAGTGAAATCAGAAAACTTCCCATACATGCTTTTATACCACCTCTTTTTCCCTTATCGTGAAGTTTATGAAATACTGAAATATATGTTTCGCTCCAAGCAATGAAACGTTTGTTTGAGACAAGCTACACCCATTTGTTTTTATTTTGTTTTTTGAAGATGCTATAGTTATTTTCTGAAGAGAATAAAACTTGACTGCAATAATTCGTTTATTAATGATTCAAAAATTATGGTTATTTCTTGCAAATAAGGGTTTGTAGCGATTAATATATTTAAATCTAAATAATTAATCACTACAAACTTATATGATCAATTAATGTAAACGATCAATTAACGTAAACGATCACTTTACATTAATTCAATATACTTGAGACACGAACCGATTGAGTTTTGATAAAAGCTTAATCTCGTTCCACTAGTCGACGCTGTGCGGCTGATGCTATAAATTATTTAATTAATTTACTCGAAATTTAAAATCGTCAATTGAACGTCCTAAATAAAATTACATGTTTTTGTTGAAGTCAAATTATAAATCTAAAAATTAACTTTTTCACTTTTCTCGTGATATTTTCAAACGTTAACATCGCTCTTACAAATATTAATAAATTAATAGATTTGTGTTATGGTATTGCTTTTATTAAAAACATTGGTTAATAAATCATACTGTGTATTTACATTAAGTTAATGTAATTAATAGTGAATTATCATTTAAATAAACTCTGTAATTTAGAAGTAAAATATAAGCGAGTTTTTAGTGTATGAACCAAGGAGTTCATCAGGTTATTCGGGCAATATAAGGGCAATCCGTGAATATTTTGTTAAATTTGTGTTATTGTTGTTTTTTTAAGCTAAATTTAATAGATAATTGCTGATTCCTAGTTATACCTGCTGTATGTGGTTTATCAGATACATACGGTCTTGTAACATTTTGAATGTTAAAAGGGCAAAAATAAGGAGAAAGATATATATTCAGTGTACCATACTCCAACCAAGTCAGTTTCGTGATGATGCCGAGCTGGTAGTCTCTAGGAGTTTGTTATAAGATAAATTTTACATAAAAATCTATTAAAAGACAAAAATTATGTTTGAGTTTTTTTCTCTAATTAATTAATCGGTAAATTGAAATTCAATTTTATTAATAAAACTAGAAATACATTAAGTTACGGATGTTGTGTATTTATGAAAATTGGATAAATATAAATACATATTTTGATATTTTGATTAAAATAACTAAATTATAGTATTGACGTGGATATGACTGTCTTGACTTCTTCGATGCTAGGGTCGTCAGAGTCTCTTTTGTTCATTTTTTTCTTGGTCTGTCTGTTTATTTTTGAATGCATGCATTAATTAGTGTTGGAATGGTGGACGTTCATTCTCGGATCCACATATGACTTTCGCTAGCTGTAAAGTAAAATCTCGTGGCACGCAATCCATCGATCACTTTCCATTGGTATTCCTATCAATAGGTCCAGTCTCTATTACAACTTTTTGTTGTTTTGTAACTATTTGCAAATATTTTTAGGTAGATTTCATAGAAATAGGTTGTATAATTTTTGATCTACGGGTTTGACAAGCGCGCACTGCTATCAACAAATACGTAACGTGAGATATCTTATACCACCGGGAATAGCAGTGATATGTCACTTGCCAAAGTGATACCTTAGAGGTGCTTGCGGAGTCAACGGTAGCATCCTCAATCTTGTCTATGGAATATACCTTGATGGTAGCCCGTTTTTGTCTGCTCGAAGAATTGAACCTTCAAATAACTCTATTTGTAGGCATGAATAATTGAAGAAGACAATGTGTGGCGTGATCAAAGAATATGTCACTAACTGGATTATTGGCAACACCGTTTTATTTTTGTTCCTTCAAATTGTGAGAACGAAATTGCTTTTCCATCTCTTATTTTATTTTTATTTGCTCTATTCTTTCAAAAAAGTCAGGGAAGTGCGAATATAGTTCGTTCGCTGAGGATTCCGTGTATATAATATTTGAGAAAACAAAAGTTTTTGTTGGCATAGTTTCACGTAGGGTTGCATCTTACCCAAAGCTGTTTATGGTGGTTAAAGAAAGCTTCAATAACGCCAGCTTATAAACTATTTATATTGGAACAGATATTATCAATTGTTGTAGCTTCAACTGTTGTTGGTTCATGAATTTTGCTTTGTAAATTTTTTTGTAGAAAATAGTTTGAGAGCCAGTTTGAGGATTTTTATTGAAATCCACATTAAATTCACATATCATAATAGTTGGAGGAAAAACTGCCGTCAAATTCAAGTGATTTGTCTACTGAACATTGGGGAGATCGGTATACCAACAGGATTTGACCTTCAGCTAGTTGAACATGGGTCATTCTTTTACAAACCGAACACCTTTCTGACCGACACATTTTTAATTTGGCTGAAATTTTTTTATAGGTTTTATATCGAAGAAAAAGATATAAATGTTCAAGGATTTTTTTTGGAAAATATCGCGGTTCTAAATTTCGAGAATTTCGTAATTTTTGGCCTGACGAGTTATTTTCAAATATATTCATAACTTCGGTTCTATAATAGATAGAAACTTTTAATTTGTTTTGTTTTAAAGTTTAAAGATGTCATTCAATCACCGACTTTTGTCGATGAAACATTATTTTTGTTTTACTCTTGTAAATCAAGTTAAAAAAAAAGCTGAAAATTAATTATTAATTATTACTTTTGTTACTTTATTATTGTATCTTGTGAGTTACAGTAAAACAAGTTAGTCAAAATAAAAGTGAAAACAAAACAAAAACCGTTGTTACCATCGCTTGATGGTACAATTAAAAAACCAATACGTAAAAACTATAACAATGAATTACAACAGTTGTTAGTTTTACGTGATCTGAACAACCAGCAGTTACAAACAAATAATATACAGCATTCAATGGATACTAACAAATTTGATGTTCTCAATATTGATGTTCCACCATCAGCTGAAGAAATCAACTCCACTGTATCCAGACAAAAACCACAATCAATTCCACCAATTGTAATATCAAATCAAAATTACAATGACGTCATCAAGTATTTAATACAAATTAAAATCAACAACTACAGGATCAAAATCCAAGGTAAAAACATTAAAATTTTTGTAAGTGATAATGAGTCATTTAAAAGTCTTAAAACAAATCTGCAATCAAATAACATTGAATTTTTCACCTACCAATCGAGTGATGAAAGACCTTTAAAAATTATATTAGCTGGACTTCCCAAAGAGGCGACTGATAACGATATTAAAACTGGCCTAAATTCTAACGGAATTGACAACAATGATATATTAGAAATCACTCCTATAAATCGGAATTCAGAGAGAAATTTATTCTTAGTTAAATTCAACAAAAAAATTAAGTTTAGTGATCTTCAAAAAATCAAAGATATTAATCATGTCATTGTTAAAATCACACAATACGTTAGCACTAGAGGAAGGCCCACACAGTGTCGACGCTGCCAGTCGCATGGACATGGCACATCCCATTGTTTTAGAACACCTAAATGCATGAAATGTGGGCAAGATCATTTAACGCAGTTGTGCAACGACAAAAATTGCAGCAATGTATGTGCAAACTGTAATGGAAACCATCCTGCAAACGATAAAAATTGTCCTAAATTCGTCGAATATAACATAATTAAAGATAATATTAAGATTAATAGACAAGTTAACAACTATAGAAATGTCATTCAAACAACCACTTTACACAACACACCAAAAGCACAACACATAACCACAGTCACTCCTCCTTTATCCCAAAAACATTTCCCTGCACTGCAAACCCCTCCTTCTACTTCCCAACACGCTAAATGGGTTTCTAACTTCACACAATCAAAACAACTAGCTCCTAATCACGCTCCAGTTAACGATAGTTCCAAAATCTTTTCACATACGCAGAGATTACATCGCTCATTTCGGACATAATGGAAAAACTTTCTCCTTGTAAAACAAAGACAGAACAGTTTACTGTCATTACTAATTTAACTATTAAATATCTTTATGCCAATATCCCGTAAGCGGGAAAACTATTGTAAAAAGTTATGGTAGTAAAAGTTCTTGTTTGGAATGCACAGAATATCAGCAATAAAGCTGATGAAACCTTTGACTATTTGATAAACAACAACATCGACATCGCTTTGATCACTGAAACATGGCTTAATCGAAACAAATTAATATATCATCCCCGCTTTATAACTCATAATCTAGGTCGGCCAATTCGTTCGGGTGGCGGCGTAGCAATTATTATCAACAAAACTATAACTCATAATCTCCTACCTGCCTTCAACCTTGAGAGAATAGAAGCCATCGCACTTCAAGTACCAACTCCTGCTGGTCTTATAACCTTCATTTCTGCATATTTTCCCGGCGGTTCAACCAATACAATTTTAAGCAAATATGAAAGAGACTTGCAAAAGCTAACAAGCATTGAAAACTCATATTTTATCTGTGGAGATTTAAACTCCAAACATCGTTACTGGAATTGTTACAAAAACAATAGAGCCGGAATAACACTCTACAACGAGATGCTGGCAAACAATTTCGTTATCCAATACCCACCTAGTCAAACACACTATTCCCCTCTGTCTAAATATGGTTCCACTATTGACATAGTATTAACAAACAACAGTGCTATCATGGGAGACATGAATACTATGCAAGAGTTAAGCTCTAACCATCTACCAGTAATATTCCATATAAGCTCGACTGGAATGCACATCAATCATAACGCTACTATTCCTAACTATGCTGCAGCTAACTGGAACTTATTCAAATGTCATATCAACCAAAGCATTGACCTTTCTTCTAGCGCTCTAATACAAAATATAAACTCAACGGATGATATTGACTCTTTGATTACAAATCTGACTAAAATCATTTTGGATGGCAAAATGCTATCAGTTCCAAACCATAAAATCAGTAGCTATAACAAACACCCTCTACTCATATCGGATTGTACAAGATCCCTTATTAGGTTGCGCAACATCAGACGCAGACAATGGCAAAGAACCCGTGATCCCTTATTAAAAACTGTAGTAAATGAGCTCAACAACAGAATAAGGTCTGAAATCCAATACGTAAGAAACAAACGTTGGGAAACCATGCTTAAAGATATCCAAACCGATAAAAACAGCAAAAAAATGTGGCAAATCTCAAAAATTCTGAGGAAAAAACACAAAAATATACCCAGTTTAACAAAAATTAATTCTACTGAACTGATTATCACGAATCAAGCTAAAGCCCAAAACTTTGCTGATAACTTTGCAAAAATCCACAATGAAGGCCCCCCTATACCACAATCTCAAAACCTTATTGTCAAGGAGGTAATAGATGGTTTCTTTCGTAATAATACAAGTATTACTGTTAATTCTACGATAAGTTTCAAGCCCAAAGAAGTTATGTCAATCATAAAAAATCTTAAATCATCTAAAGCTCCCGGTGATGACTCTGTCAATAACCGTCTCTTGAAACATCTGCCAAAAAAAGCAATTGTTTACATCAATTATATCTTCAATGGCTGTATTAAGTTTTCATATTTTCCAAGGAATTGGAAAATAGCAAAAGTGATACCTGTATTAAAACCGGGCAAAGACAATAGCATTATAGAAAATTAGAGACCCATTAGTCTTCTGAATGTTATTGGAAAAGTTTTTGAACGTATAATCCTAGCCCGTCTAATAGAATTTACCGAAAACAACCAAATATTGCCAAATCAACAATTTGGATTTAGGCCAGCTCATTCTACCTCACACCAATTATATAGGATTTGCGCAAAAGTTAAATAAAACCTACAAAAAAAGTTCTCAACGGGACTTGTCCTTTATGATATCGAAAAGGCATTTGATAGAGTATGGCACAACGCTCTAATATACAAATTAATTAAATTCAATTATCCTGTTTTTCTAATTAAATTAATCCACTCTTTTTTGACCGATCGAAAATTTAACGTAACATTATATGGTGTCAAATCAAATATCAATTATCTTCATGCCGGAGTACCACAGGGAGCTGTATTATCTCCTACTCTTTACAACATATTCACATCCGACCTAAAAGAAGCATTCTCTAACAATATCGAATACGCATTATATGCTGATGATACAGCCCTATACTCTTCATCTAACAAACTAACACAACTGTTGAAAAATCTTCAAAGTAATATAAACTCATTCGCTGACTACTGCCATAAATGGAATATAGTAATAAATGCGCAAAAAACCCAAGCTATATTCTTATCTAGATGTCTAGCCAGCAAGTTTCTCCCCTCAAATCAATCGCTAAAAATAAACCACCTACCAATTAAATGGAAAACACACGTCAAGTATTTAGGCGTCATATTTGACAAAACACTTACGTTCAAAAAGCATATAGAACACACTATTGAAAAGGGTCAACTCCTCACGCGAATACTGTTTCCACTTCTAAACAAAAAATCAATGATATCGTTAGCCAATAAAAAATTATTGTATACAGGAATCATCAGACCTACGCTATTATAAGCTTCACAAGTCTGGAGCAACTGTGCTGTAACCCATAGAAAACGATTACAGGTAATACAAAATCGATGTCTTAAAATCATCTACAACCTACCACGACGATACTCAACCCTTCATTTATCACACATTTCAAATATTCCATTGATAAATACTAAAACCGAACAACTTAAACTATCATTTATACGCTCATGCCAGTTTTCTGAAAACACTTTAATAAACACACTAAAATAAACAATAATATATATATGGTGGAGGGTAGTTAACGATTTTAACATAGATAGGATTTTAGGATAATTTTTTTAGGTAGTCTAGTCAATTAAATCAAACATAAGGTTTTTTATTGTAACACAGTTTTCCTTAAGACAAATAAAAATAATTTAATCTCAAACAACAATACAATCAAGTCACACAAGTATATACAAGTATTCACAAATTATGTAAGTTTATATTAAAACATAGATGAAAAATTTTCGAATTAAGCACTAATTTATTAATAATATATACAACATTGTAAAAAGAAGAACAAGAAATAAAATGAAATTGAAAAAAAAGTTTAAAGATGTTAGTTTATAAAAAGTAAAATTAACAAAAGTTACTAACAAATTCCTATAAACAAATAAAATCTTCAAATGGATCTTTAGTCATTGCCCAAAATATGAGTTTTTAGTATGACCATCGTATTATACGTTTCATTTGCTATAAAAAAAGTATTTTTAATTAATAGAGAAATGATTTTTACAAAAAAATAAATTAATTTATCTAGCGCGGGACGACAAAAAACTCCATATATGGGTCATTCTTTTACATACCGAACATATTAGGACAAAATGTGACTAAGGAATTTTTGATTCAGCTAAAAATTTTTTCACGGGTTCTATATAAACAAAAAGATATACTTGTTCAAGGATTTTTTATTTTGTTTTTAGGGGAAACAGAGCGGATCTAAATTTTGAGATATTTGTGATTTTTGGCTTGAAGACTTATTTTCAAAGATTCATAACTTCGGTTCTTGTAGAGATAGGCACTTTTTGTTTGTTTTATTTTAAAGTTTGTAGATGGAATTTAAAAAAAACTGTTTTTTGTAAAAATTATTAACAAATTCCTGTTGTCATAAGCAAATAAAAGGTTAAAATCAATTTTAGTCATTATCTAAGAAAAATAAAGAGTGTTTAGTGTGACCATCGTATTCTACGTTTAATTTTCAATAAAAAACGTTTATTTTATACTGGAGAAATAAGTTTTACTGTTACAAATAAGTTAATTTATAAAATTATAAAATTTATAAAATGTATAATATTTAAAAATTCCTTGAACACGCATATCTTTTTTCGATATAAAATATGTAAAAAAAAATTCAGCCAAATCAAAAATGTGTCGGTCAGATTTTGTCCAAATCTGTTCGGTTTGTGACCCACATTCACAATGACTGCCAGCAGAGCTAAGATCGAAGTGATGGTTATTTACTATTTTTCAGCACTAGTGGTACTGTATCAGACCTAACAAAACAATCAGATCCCCAACCTCGATTTACTTGCCTGTAACAATTTTATAGTTCAACAGTAGTTCAATAGTTCAACAATTTCAAAAATGTTTGTAATTAGTGATCAACCTCACAAAGAATATTTGCAAGAATTGCAAGGCAACCATATTAAATAATAATCTATCGAATAGCAAATAGGTATGCTATCGCATAATTTTTCTACCTAAGCCTTTCGCCTGACGTTGAGTTTATCTGACTTGTTAAACTTGTTTGTTTTAATCTGATCTTGTTTGTTCATTTCAATATTTCGTTTGACTCAATATTTTACTATAATACACATTGCCTACAACGTAGCAAGTCGTAGCTAGTCTTCTACAGGAAAAAACAGTCGTTTTTGGTAATATTTAAAAATCTAAGCAGTCGAAAAATCAAAGAATTTTTTTTGAAATATTTTGATCTCTATCGATTTTTCTAAACAAAACTCGATTCCTTACAAAAAACTTTTGTTTTACTATCTCCTTATCTATATTCACAAAATATAGATGAAAACAAATATTTGAATTTTTTCTTTCTTTCTTTTCTTTTTCTATCAGTAGGCGTGGAAAACACATTTAAAAACTGTAGAAAATTTCAACTTGATAGCACTTTTAGTTTGTAAGTAAATCGATTATGTAGAAATTCGGACAGACACCAAAGTCTTACCAATAGGATACTGTTTTTACTTTTTTAAAGTACGGAACCCTAAAAATATAAAAACAAAAAAAAAATTGCGTTCAGCAACACCTCAGAACGTATGTTGTTGTAAGACCTAGGTCTTGAAAGGTTTTTATCTGTTGTTGTAATACATATTGTATAATTTCTACCACATTGCAAATTTTACAACAAAAAAAAAATTATGACAAATTTTAACAGTATTAAAAATTACGACAGTTAAAACTATTAAGTAAGTCGAAGTGGTGAAGTTGTCATAAGACATTCAAGATATTTAAGACAACCAAGCGGTAATAAATGTCAGCACAGTTATTGCAGCCAAGACAAGTAAGACGGTCCAAATATTCAAGACAATAAAATCATTTAAAACAATAAAAACAGTCATGAAAATCCAACCAATCAAGACAGTTAACACAACCATGATAAACAAGACGTTTCACTTTCTTCACTGCCTCAAGTAAGTTAAATCGTCACTCCAACAACTAATAAATACAGTAGAATCCAAATCAAACAAGATCGTTTTTTTCAGCATATGATTCAAGACAAAAGTTAGCAGTTCGGAGCAAGAGAAACGTTAATAAATACAACAATAACTATTTACTACGAAGATGTTTGCCTTAGTTTTATTTTAATTTAACCCAATGAAAATCTCTAAAATGTAATGACATCATTCAATTTCACCAATAACATTTGAATTATACTAATAACTGACCTACTGCGATATTAAAACGTATCAAATAATTTTTGAAATAATTCACTGATATCGCAGTAGACCAACGTATATAAACGAAATGAAAAATGGCAAAAAATTTTCTAAACGAATTACTCTCGTTCGTTGATAAATACTTATAATTTTTTGGAACATTCCTTAAGCAGGTGGTATTGATAAAAGCACGAGGCCGTAGGCCGGGGAATACTTGCTTTCGAAATACTTGCTTTTGAAACGGAATACCGAGAGATACCGAGAGATTTCGAACTTTCGAAATTTTTGGCAAAAAATTATTTCGAATTATCACCGCCCTTGGGAAATTACAACTGAAAATTATAACAAATTTAACAAAATCGTTTTGATTCTAATTTATGAATTTTAAAATCATCCGTGAAAATAGCTGATGAAATTGTTAGGAAATAAAAAACTCATTCAAAATTAAAATAAAGAAGATTTCTAGTGCTCAAGAAATAAAATTATTATTAGGCGCGCTATACACTTGAGCTAAGCTATGGAAATAACTTAGTTTATAGTTTCATAGTTTAGCGCGAATAGTTCATATCGTTATACACATTGCGTAACTAGGAAATGGTTTCAAGGTGGGCCTAGGTCCGTAATATTTAATATTGCTGAGTAAAATAATAACATATTTCGTGCCACCCGGTGTCAAAACAAAGGAAAAATAAAATCAGTATTAGTTTTTTATTTATTCAAACGATTACCAAAGTTTCAATAATACGGAACTAGCCATTCTCCATTTGCTTTTATATTTTATCGGCGTCTTGGTTGTTGAAAGTAACCGCAGTGAGTTTGACAAAACTTACGCAGAAGTTATACAAAACCACATACAGAGTATGGAAACAATTAACCACTAATTGTAGCCATTCGAAAATTTTTGCAAAATTTGTGGAAACTGGTTCTGTGAAAAACGAGAGAGGTAAAATCGTAGTTATGGTTCAGAAAAATATTGCTACTGTAAGTACTAGTTAATCCTGCGACTCAGGATTCATAAAATTCAAATCCCAGTCTCCGGGATCCCTGGATTTAAAATTTGTATAGAAAACCACAAAAAATTAACAAAAACAAAATTTAAAAAAAAAACACATTTTTTACTGTCTAGCTAGAAGTATATGTATATATGTATATGTATATTGTATATATATTAAATAAAGCAAAACAAATTCCTTAAATTTTCGAGTGATTGAAGAAATGAAATTTTAGAAAACATAAGGCGACAACTGATTTATTGTAAGGCCTATTCCTAATTTGGAAATATTATTGCCAGAGGCTGAAAAAGTCCGTTCCGATTCCATACTTGTTGGTAGAATGGTCGGTCAATCAGTAATTATTTTAAATTCGCTGCAAATGAGGTCCTTTGTCCTATGTGCTGCACTATTTGCATTTCGCTTTCAATTTCGGTGATCATTTTAATATTTTATGTATATAGTAATTGTATTCTGACCAAAACGGTTTTGTATAGGTATTAACCTTGAATTAATGTGGCATGCCGGCTTATTTTTCCAAATTGTTTGCCTCTAACAAATCGACCGCAACCACATCCTCAGTTGCATTGTCGTTGTAATCTGTGCTCGGTGATCCAGTAGTGTAAAAAGCTCAATTATCCGTTTAACATCTCTTTTCTGCTGCTTATTGATTTTCTAATTTACTCAGTAGAAGCTAAAGAGATAGGCATATGCCAATATTTCATGATAAAATGGAGAAATAATAAAAACTTAAAGTTAAAAATGAAAATACTTTTGTGGAAAAATATACAGCAGCAAAACTAAAATTGGGTTGCCAATAATCCAAATGCTAGTGACATATTCATTGATCATGTGACGTATGGTCTTCTTCAAGGATTAAAGCTTGCATGTATATATAGAATTTAATACTTCGAAAAGCAATAGCGTGACTACATCAAGACCAATTCCATAACTAAGATTCAGGATGCTACCATTGACTGAAAAAAGTTCAAAACAGTAGTCACTGCGATTTCCAGCAATGTAGAAAACCTCACGTTAATTCATAATGCCAATAGCTGCAACTGCAGTTAAATTCTGACTGTGAAGCTGTTAAATTTTTAATGAAAATTAAAAAAGAAGCTTTGACCATATCATCGCCTCACAATAAAAAAATTTACAGATCAACAAAAACTGATACCTCCGTGCGAACTTAATATAAGTTAATTTTTAACAGCATGTCCTCGATTAATCCCGGCAAATATGGCAATCCTGTAATCCCGGGATTTGCTTTCAATAATTCTAGGGTTTTAGGATCGTAAAAACGTTTCGGGATCCCAAGTGAAAATATCTACTGCTTTAGTGTTAATTAGAATCCAAAAATACCAATTCTTCATGGTTCACACTTCACAGTAACTAAACATTCCATTAACCATTTAATGCATTACTTTTCACAACGATCTTCATTCGCAGTCATTTACAAAATTCAAATAACTCAAGATATAAAGCCTTCGAATGACGTCGTCCATTTGCTAACAGCTAAAAAACAAACCTTAAAAGTGCGAATTTTGTGCGAAGTAATCAGACGTATAGCTTTTTAAAGTGAAGTCTAGATTGTTTTTATTGCGAAGTCTTTGAACAAACTGGAAGGTGGGCTACAAACAGTGTGAATATCAAACGAATCTGACGCATCATATTGTTGGAAAGAAAATGTTTTTTTTTTAAATTCACGTGAACCAATAAGATAAACGAACATTTTACACATTTACTTTTGGCAACATTTTTGGCTTGGAGAATGGATCTCTGTCGCCTAACCCTCACAAACTTTTTAAAGTTGGAACTAATCAATTTGAAATGAAGATCAAATCTAGTTCGATTTGATTAATTCTAATTGTACTTTAATGGTATATGGTTTTTTCTATATCGCGGTAATCACATATCACAACCACTAACTGTCTTTTGAAATAATTGTAAAAAGTGATTTACTTACTACAAAATAGTTATTTACGTACCAAGGTTGTTATAAGGATTTTACCGGCCCGAAGGCGATATGACCAGCCCGAGGTATTCATATCGCCTGAAGGCCATTAAAATCTGATAACGACAGTGGTGCGTACAACGATTTATTTTTCATTAAATGTATTAATAATAAATTAGAGTAATAAATAATTATTGAAAAATTGGTAATAATTATTGAATTATTGGTTTCCCTTCAAATAGGTTGCTATGGAAAAATATTTTGATTTCTCTCTAAATGCACATATTTATGTATAAGTAGTTGCTAAGTAGTCTTTGAATTTTCGAACTGTTTTATTTGTTTTAATAACACAATTTGTTTTAATAAAACTAAAATTGGTTCATGTCATATAATATTAAAAAAAATATACGAAAACTTAAGAAAATATGGATTTACCAGATCCTGTCTCACAAAATGCAGCTAAGGCCATTGTCAACTTGCTGCCAATCAAATCCAAGGTCCGTTACGACCAGGAATACAGCCTTTTTATAGAATAGAAGACCCGGAATAATATTGCAGCTATAGATGAGACCATCATGTTGGCGTACTTCCAAGAGTTGGTATGTTCTAGTCTGAAAAGTCTGAAAGTTTGCCACTAATTCACTCTGGACAAAATACTCGATGCTGAAAACCACTTTATTACTTAATATTAATACCAATGTCGATCTTACAAAATTCAGCCGCCTCATTGCCTTTCTCAAAGTGAAGTCGAAAAATAACGTAACAAAAAAATCCAGTGTTAGAGCTGGACCATATCCAATGTTTCATTCAAGATGCCCCTGACAGTGATTATCTTCTGCACAATGTAGTTATTTTAATGGGTGTGTTTGGGGCTTTGCGGAGGGATGAGTTGACGAAGATGTCAATAGACGACATTGAAGACAAGGGTTCCTGTGTAGTTGTTAAGGTACCTTCCACTAAAACTGGCCCTTCGTCAGGGTTTAGTATTATAGACGAGGATAAAACCAGGGTATTACAAATAATCAAAAAATATATGTCCGTAAGGGGAGAAAAGCCTTCCAAACGTTTTTTCTAAATTATAAGAACGGAAAATGTACTGAACAGCCCGTGGAAAAGAACACCTTTGGCAATGTTCCAGCAACTGTGGCAAAGTTTTTGAAACTAAAAGATTGGAAAGATATACTGGACATTTTCTAAGAAGAACATCAGCCACTCTATTGGTTGGAGCAGGGGCATCTTTCGAAACGTTGAAGATGCAGGGGATGTGGAAGAGCTCTTCAGTGGCAGAAGCGTATGTAGAAGAGAGTGTTGCTACCAAAAGTGAGGCTTCTAAACTTTTCTTGGATGCGTTGGAACTAGCAGAGCCACCAACAAACTATACCGCGACAAATACAAGCGATCAAGTGATTTCAGTGGAACACTCAAATTTGTACACTCCAAATCTGCAAACCCATAAATTTTCAGACAGTAACTTTAATTACACTGTGCGACAGATGGTAGGGGTCAGTGATCCGCTGGGGTTTTGGCTACCGGGAAAAGTTATATCGGTAAAAAAAAAGTTATATGTGGCCCGGCGTTTCGCTGGGTCACGTCTCGGAATCGAGATATATCGATTTGAAGTTAGTATGTATCATATAGGGGAAATAGTTACGTTTTGGAGACATAGCTCGAGAACGACTAGTCCTATTTTACTGAAACAAATTTAGAAAAATTAAAAATTACAATTCCTTTAATCTACTAACATACTATTTCTTTACACAATCAACAGTTTTGCAGTTATAAATAAATTTATGAAGAAAAAAATAATTTTTTGCCTAAAAAATAAAAAAATTGTATTTTAAAAAATCATGAAAAATTCAAAACGGGAAAATGTGTCAAGTCTTATTACTTTGACGTAAAGTTAAATAATCTGTGCACAGAACGAGACATGGATCATGAAAATCGATGAACGCATTTTGTTTTTATTCACAATTAAGTAAAGGTATCTCATTTTGACAAGAATATTGATTTTTCATAGAACTTTTTTTTAATATTTTTACTGGAATAAACTCCAAAGTTGATTGTTTTAAATGTATTTGGACATGTGTCTATGTGTCTTTGTGTATTAATTTTATTTTTTTATACTTTTTTAATTATTATTTTCTATTTTTTATTTTTTTTTATTTTTATTTATTTATTTTATTTTATTATTTTTAGTATAATTTTATTTTATATTTTATATTTTTATTATATTTTATTATATTATTATTACTATTTACTATTATTATTATTATTATTATTGTTTATTATTATTATTATTTATTATTATTATTATTTATTATTATTATTTATTATTATTATTTATTATTCATTATTTGTTATTATTATTTATTATTATTTTTTATTGTTTATTTATTATTTATTTATTATTTTCTTATTATTTATACGTTATTTATTTATTATTTATTTTATTTACATATTAATTTTTTTTTATTGTATTTTATTAGATTTTTTTATTATATTTTTATTTTATTATTTTTATAATTTTTTTAGTTTACTTTATTATTTTTATTTCATTTATTTATTTATTTTATTTTTTTTGTATGTTTTATTTATTTAATTTTAATTTTTTTTATTTTTTCGTTACTTTTTCAGTATAGTATATCAGTAGATTAAAGGAATTGTATTTCTTAATTTCTAAATTTGTTTCAGCAAAATCGGACTAGTCGTTCTCGAGTTATGTCAAAAAAAGAACCCCAAACGTGACAATTTCTCCTATATGATACTTACTAACTTCAAATCGATATATCTCGATTCCTAGGCGTGACCCAGCGAAACGCTGGGTCACGAATAACTTTTTTTGTATCGATATAACTTTTCCCGGTAGTCAGAACCCCAGCGGATTTTGGCTGTCGCACAGTGCTATTACAGCTTTAATTTTTATATAAACTAATTTAAAAGAAAATAATTTATAATAATTTATTGTATTAGTTATTTTGGTGTCCCTTCAAATACGTTGCTATAAAAATGTTTACATAGCAAATGTTTACATATGAAAAATAACATTCTAATGAAAAATAAATACAATTTAATTTTCTTTAACAGGCATGGTTTCATGAACTTCATTTTTTAGGGGGGCCGAAATTCGTCTAGGGGGAGCCCAGGCCCTATGGGCCCCTAACTAGTTACGCCAATGTATACACTTAAACTAACTTAGTTCACAAACGCATGTACAAGCTGTTTAGTATTCAAAATGGCATTTAAAAAAAATATTTCCTGTATTCATTTTTTTAAGATTTGTATGAAAGCAAAATAATGTGGGATAGACACTCACATTTTTGTTTACAATATTTATTTTAATTTTTCTTACTACAAATTACAAATATTTTGACAGAAAATATTATGGACATAACATTAGCTGCATTTCATGAAACCGTGTGATCCAGATTCGCTTAAATTTTGCATGCAAATTGAGATCCAACTTGGTTTTAGGATCACAAATCATGATATAAAAATTAGTTCATGTTTGAACATGTAGGTGAAAAAATGTTTTGTATTTCGTAATTGATATAATAAAAAAACAGAGAGTGTGCTTAAGACCGTCCGCAGAAGTGAAAACTTCATTGGCAATCGCCATCAATTGATATCGTATTAGTAGTATTTGGATCGTATTAGTAGAATAAATGAGAAACAAGTCAGAACGATAAACTGCTAACTACACACACTAGCCTCACAATGTAAACCAAATAATTGTCAAAATAGCACTCATATGCCAATAGCAGGGACTAAAGTAAGCGTGGTTGTCACACCCATAGATCAACAAGTTTAAATTTTACAAATCTTTCTGCGGAATGCTAAGCAAATTCATTGGTATTATGTGCATTGTTGCCATTTGCAAATCACTATCGGCTAAGTGCCACCATTTTTAATTAGTTTATTTATCAAGATTGCCAGCCATGGTTAATCATACATAAGCGGTTTTCCGTCTCGTAATTGTGAGCTTTAAATCGATATAATCGATTTTATAAAGTATCAAGTTACAAGTATTAAGTTTTCACTTAATTTTAGAAACATGTATTACATACAATTCCAAACCGACATATTTAGTGAAGATGATAAAATGCCAATGCATATAATTTTGATATACAAATGTAATTGTTTCAGCCTTCAGGCTATACTATCTTTCTTACGTTATTTTTAATTTCATAAAAAAAAATTATGTTCAATAAAAAAACATTGATCAAAGCAAACTACCGTTTAAAACGATAGTTAAATAAAAAGCAAATTGTGTACACTTATAACTTCCTAAATTTTCATGATGATTAATGTATTAATGCATAAAGGACAGACAGACATACTTTCAATTTTATATATATTCAATATTTATTTAGCATGATGACTCGAATGCAAATTGCAAAAGACGGTAGCAATATAACTTTAAAAAACTGCGTTATAGATCAATATTTTCAAATTCGTATTAAGAAATTTTTTTATTTTTATGAATTCATAAATAAAAAAAATAATTTTAATGGTATTTAATAAAAATTTAAAATAAACAATAAAAAAGTATGTACCATACCAGGAGTTGAACTCAGTACCTACAGCACATCAGTCGAGCACGATATCCACAACGCAATTTGAAACGTTATGAAATGATAGATAGATTTTAATTTAAACCTTAATAAAGTCTTTCATTTTAGAGCGTCACGGATCAGTCTAGCTTACAACCTACGGAAAAATCTGTGTGTAGTGCGCCTAAAGAAGTTTTCACTTCAAAAAACAGAAAATTTAAGAATCGAACGCATCCAAAACTAATGTAAATAAAAATTATGAATGAAAAACTAATAACTTAATTTGAAAACTTTATTCACACAAAATTATTTCAGATGTTAACCAAAATTGTTTGAAAAATTGAATTTAAAGAAATATGAAAACAAAATTAATGACATATTAAAAAAAAGAGAATATCATTTTGAGTAGTCCTAAAATTAATATTTCAATGTAATTTTGAGTAGTACTTTTAGGAAATTATTATACCAACCGGACTGACCCCTTATTACATTTTTGTGTCGTTTCATGAAACATGACCTGATCTGAATCAGATCATGCGTCAAGAAATGCAGATATTTATCAATGCGTCTTTGAATTAAAAAAGCAAAGCTGACATAGCTTTTCTCAAGTTTATAGCGTGCGCGCAAAAAAAATGTTTTGCTTTACTATGAATATTCCCATTAATAATTAAACTACAAATGTTTGCAATAATTTCTCGGTTTTTAAAATGGATTTAAAACGATGTGTTTTGTGTCCCTTTAAAGCTCGGTTCCTTTTTTTAATGATTGACTTGGTTCTTTGCTTTTTATTTTGGCATAATCTATGGAAATTTTATTCAAAATTTTAATATGATGTATCGTTAAGTAAAACGATTAAGTTAGAGTTTTAGCGGAGCAAAAACAAGAGTCACAAATTATCATTCACTAGGGATCTTACAGAACATGAACAGTTTTGGGGTTCCGTTTTTTATACGGAACACTATTGGTGAGAGTAAACCGTGTTTTTCATATTATTTCGACTATCTCGATTAATATAAATCCAATGAACTTGAAATTTGGCATGCGTATAAAACTAATCTGTCCACACAAGATGAAGGGTTGAAAAAAAAACAAAATGGATTTCGTTTGGTTAACAGGGTTACGATGTGAAGCCTTTGAGAAAATAAATTTTTATATCGAGTCAAGTAGGGTATCATATGAAAGGGCTTCACTTCAGTATTTCTAAAAAATATATTTTGGAATTTTACACCACACCATTTTTTGTGTAAATCTAAATAATAGCGTTTTCTGTATGTTTTCTTTCCTTGATTAGCTACGAGCCTAAGTAATCGAAAATCTTAAAAAGCATTTTGAATGATAGAAAAATTAGTAAGTTTTAAAAGAAAAATATAGTGAAGTACCATATACTAATAATTATACTTATTAAGGGGGTGGATATGAGAAGGGGTAAAAACATCATTTAAAACCCGGTCAAGTGGGGTGTCATTTGAAAGAGCACCAAAATTAAGAAACATTACAATTTTTTTTAGAATTTTGCGATGCACCGTTTTTGAATTATTCTCAAAAATGTGCAACAAAAAGTTGGTCCTCCCCCTATACGTTTCTTCGTTGATTGACAGAAAAATTTGAAAAAAATCATGGAGATAGGAAATTTGATAAACCCTTAACGAAAAATATAGCGAAGCCTCAAGTGCGATGCACCGTTTTTGAATTATTCTCAAAAAAGTGCAACAAAAAGTTGGCCCTTCCCCCCCCTCTACGTTTCTTCGTTGATTGACAGAAAAATTTGAAAAAAATCATGGAGATAGGAAATTTGATAAACCCTTAACGAAAAATATAGCGAAGCTTCAAGTGATTTTATTTCTATGTGTTTAGGGGATGGGAGTGGGAAAGGGTGAAAAAAGGTTTTTGACCCGGTCAAGTGGGGTGTCATTTGAAAGAACACAAAAATTAAGAAACCTTACAATTTATTTTAGAATTTTGCAATGCACCGTTTTTGAATTATTGTCAAAAAAGTCCTATTTTTAGTGTTAACACCACACAAACCCTAAACTTCGTCGTTGATTAACAGAATTGAGTCGTTCCTTAGCTACCATAAACAGCTATGGATAACATTTAACCTAAAAAAATATTTTTTATATCATTTAGATCAATGTAGATGAGATTGACATTTACTATTGATATTTACGATGAACCATTTATTTTTATGTGTCTATCTATGGTCTGGCAATATAAACCCTTTACAATTCAACTTTATGTTAATTATTTTGATATTGTTTTCTTTACATTCACGGAACCCTTGACGAGCAAATTTTATTCGCACTTGTCTGACTTTTTATATAATGATGAAAAACGTGAGTGAGAATCGCAGGTGAGAAAGTCGAAATTTGAACTTAAACATTTTTAATTTTTCTGAAACTTGGCATAGAAGTAGGATGGACAAAATAAAAAATACGACTTATTTTATAATTTTTTTAAAGTGTACAGTTTGAGCATAGAGGACAGCCCAATATGCATGAAAAATGAAAATTCTGCCGATCCGATGTAACTTTGAAATTAAATTCCTCAAGAACGGCTATACCGATTTCATCAAACTTTTTTTGTTATATAGATGATTAGTTAGTCGTTTGAAAAAAAATTAATTTTTTTTTTGTAATTAATTTTTAAATGAAAATACTAAAAAACTTTTTTAAAGATGGCGCTAGGGCCGAAGATCGTTGGAATTTAATTAATTTTTTTCCTGAAAATAGTTCTATCCTTACTCTAAAATGTTCCAAAGTTACAAAGAGATATTATTTTTTATTTTTGAGATATTTAATTTTAAAAGTTTGTGGTCCAGCTTCAGTGATTAAAATTTTTTGTTGATAAAACAAAGAATTTTAGAGTTTTAGACGGATTAAAAATCTCTAATATTAAATATCTATCATTCTTGAGCACGTTAATTTCAAAGTTACATCGGATTGGCAGAATTTTCGTTTTTCATGCATGTTGGGGTGTATGGTCCGCTCAAACTATGTATTTTCAAAAAAATTTTGAAATAAGTTGTATTTTTTATGCCAAGTTTCAGGAAAATCAACAATGGTCAAGTTTTCACAACTCGGTCTGTAGCACGTTTTCCTTCTAATATACTTGACAGAATCTTGATTTGCGTTATCGTCTAGCTAGTCCAAATGTAGTTTTTATTAATATCCGTACATGCAACTCTCACTTTTATTAAATCATTAATAAATGAAACCTTTTGTTACCCTTCGCACATTTTAAATATTTTAAAATGAAACAATTCAACATAATTAAATAATTTAAATTTTATGTTCTAATCAAATGACCAATCACCACAAAATTATGTGATTTATACGTGTAATAAAATTTCCATTAATTTTCTTTCAGTTCATAAAATTATTATCACAATATCGTTAACATTATTACATTTATTATTATTTTTATTCGCGGTACAAATTAATGTTTTAATAAAAAAAGCATTTTTATTACAAAACATTTCCATATTCTTGGTGTTAAGTAAATTTTATTTCGATAGAAAATAATCCACTTAAAAAACAAATAAATAAAACCATAAAATACAATAAGTGAATATAATAACAAGAAATATATTGAGAAATCATTTTCAAATTTAATGTAATTGTTGTTGTTTTTCCATATACATTTTACAAAAAGAAAATTCTTTTATATGTCGACGGTTGTTCAGAAAAAATTTCAAATAAAAAAAGGAAACGTTGTGGGAACTGAAAAAAAAAACGTTGCAACCACATCAGTTTGTTACAAAAACTTATATTTTGAGCTTTTATTTTAAAAAGTTCAATAACAACTTAACGATTGAATTTTTTCATCGCTTTTATAGCTAAAAAAAAGGTTTTAGGTTAAGTTGAAATTTTGTAGCATTTTTGTCAATGTTTTTATAAATAGATTAGAATATTGTAAAATCTGTTACCTGCGTTCGTTCTTTAATTTCCAATATGTAATAAAACAAATTAAATAGTTTTTAATTTTTCTTCATTTATTTATTTTTTTTTCATAACATTATAATACTTTGTTATTTTATTTATCATATTTGTATAATTATTTATTATGTTCTGATATATTTACAATTTATTTTAATTAAACTTATCCATTTCCATCCATATTTCCATCATAACATTATTTATAATTCATTTTAATTTTATTTTTACAAAAAAGTTTTAGTACAATTAGTTTTTTTTAATAAGCAAATAATAAATTATTTATATAAAAATTAATAAATATTATTTTTAAAACGTTTTATAGTTTTACTATTTGTGTTATTGATTTTGGCACTTTTTTTTTTATATTTTTATAAAGTTATATGAAGTTCTGTTTAAAAAGTAAGAAAAATTTTAATTTTTTGAGGAATGTAATTAGTTAAGGTCTAAAACGGTGAGCACTGCTCCATTTCGAGTTTTGAACCATTTAGTCATAAGATCACGAGAGTGAAAAATATAATGGCCCCGAGACTTTTAGACTTTTAAATACATTTCAACTCATAAATTAAAACTATAAAAAAAATTAATTTTTAAGATTTTACTATAATCTAAAGAAATAAATTTTAAAATTATTAAAACAAAAAATATTCACTGAACCAATCAAAAAATAATTAAAAAATAACTTTGAATTTCCTCTACTATTCATATCACCTTCAATCGATTGTGGTCCATTGAAAAGTCGCCCATTCCGATTGTTATTATTGTATGACGTTGATATATCCTGATATGGATCTTCATTTGATAATTCATTGTCTTCATTGCTTCTATCATCATCGTTATAACGATGATTTGATTTTGATTTTTCGATTTCCATTTCTGTAACATAAACAACAACATGCAACAACAGCATCAATAAAATATTAAATTTAAGTTAAAAGTAAAATTTGTTATAATTTATGTAAAGTAAATGTAAATTTGAAAACAAACCATATAATCGTATGGTTCCTTCTGCTTCGCCAATACTATTTTTGGATATGCATTTATAACCATCGAAATCAGATTTTATTAATTTACGAATAATTAATGTCATTTGTGTAGCATATACTGAGTTTTCAATTTCTGTCATTAGATAACGTTCATTTGGAATAATCATTTCACCTGAAAATTTTTAAAGTAAATTTTATGAGAAATAAATTAAAGTATTTTCATATTGCGTCATTTGTTGTACCATTTTCTCGTAGCCAATAATTAATTGCTTTTGGTGATGCTTCAACGTTACATATAAGAGTGACATCTGTGCTAACTGGTGCACCGACTAATTGATTTGGTACTTGAATCAAGGGATGAACTGAAATTAAAAATTTGAGTTTGTCTTAATTGAATCAAAATATTGGAGGAAAAAATTCTTAAAGATTTTATTACTTAGGATAGACCAAATACAAGACATAATATTTCTACACCAGTTAAGAAAAATTTTTGTCAGAAATGTTCAAATTCTAGAACTAATTCTTTATTTGGTGTTTTAATCATAAAATCTGATATTGTAGCGATTCCCTTAGAGGATATTTTTGATCTCTAAGTATCTTAAAGCGTTGACTTTAATTTTTTGAATTTCATTACGCAATTCCTTCCGCTTCTGACTGTAATCATCCTGAATGGTCACGTTGGCAAAATTAGATTCCTAGTTGAATTTTTTTTTGAGTTTTCCACATTCCCTTCTTTATTTATATATTTTAGTATTCCCAAATATACGAGGGTTTGTATGCGTCGCAAATGTGTACGTCACTGTATTGCATGCTGCTTTGCTTGTATTACAGCATATTTCGTATGTTTTTTTGTAGCTAGGTATCCGGTCGGCGGTCGTGGTCGTATGCACGACTAGCAGTATACTAGGGCTCAGATCCGGGCCGAATTCGACTTTTCCTATCACTAGCATAGTCTTTCAGCTGAGAAGCAATAACTAAACTATTGGATTGTCTTATCACACCCCACCCCGGTCCATAGATCATTTTTCAACTTTACGAGTAATATGTGCACTAGGGTGGTGGCCCTTAGCTTACACTAGAATTTTTTTTTCATTGTACAGTTTGCGACACCCTCCCATTTCGTGTAAATACCCATAAAAATATTATTTGCAAAATCTGATATCAATCTGTCAATTCTAAGACGTGCCTCCGGCCACTTAAAGTTGAGAAATTTTGTTCTGGACCTTAAAAAAAACTGTTTTATTTTTTGTGCGACACCCTCTCATTTCGTGTCAATAGCCATAAAACAATTATGTGTAAAAATTGAAATCAATCGTTCATCTCTAAGGGGTGCCCCCAGCCACTTAAAGTTGAGAGGTTTGGTTGTGGTCATTACAAAGAAAAATTTAAATTTTTGTACGACACCCTCTCATTTGGTGTCAATACCCATAAAAATATTATGTGTAAAATTTGAAATCAATCGGTCAACTCTAAGGGGTGCCCCCGGCCACTTAAAGTTGAGAGGTTTTGTTGTGGCCATCATAAAGAAAAATTTAAATTTTTTGTACGACACCCTCCCATATGGTGTCAATACCCATAAAAATATTATTTGCAAAATTTGAAATCAATCGTTCAACTCTAAGGGGTGCCCCGGCCACTTAAAGTTGAAAGTTTTGTTGTGGCCATTACAAAGAAAAATTTAAATTTTTTGTACGAAACCCATTTGGTGTCAATACTCATAAAAATATTATGTGTAAAATATAAAATCAATCGGTCAACTCTAAGGGTTGCCACCGGCCACTTAAAGTGAAGAGGTTTTGTTGTGGCCATTATAAAAAAAAAATTAAATTTTTTGTACGACACCCTCCCATTTGATGTCAATACCCATAAAAATATTATTTGTAAAATTTTAAATAAATCGTTCAACTCTAAGGAACCCGGAACCCGGGACCCAGGAACGCGTAACGCCTTAGAGTTGAACGATTGATTTCAAATTTTGCAAATAACATTTTTAAGGGTATTCACACGAAATGGGAGGGTGTCGTACAAAAAAATTAAATTTTTTTTTGTAATGGCCACAACAAAACCTTTCAAGTTTAAGTGGCCTTGGGGACGTCTTAGAGTTGAACGATTGATTTCAAATTTTACACATAATTTTTTTATGGGTATTGACACCAAATGGGAGGGTGTCACACAAAAAATAAATTTTTTTTTTTAAAAGTCCAGAACAAAATTTCCCAACTTTAAGTGGCCGGAAGCACGCCTTAGAATTGACCGATTGATTTCAAATTTAGCAAATAAAATTTTTACGTGTATTGACATGAAATGGGAGAGTGTCGTACAAAATATTTAAATTTTTCTTTATGATGGCCACAACAAAACCTCTCAACCTTAAGTGGCCGGGGGGCACCCCTAAGAGTTGACCGATTGATTTCAAAGTTTACACATAATATTTTTATGGGTATTGACACCAAATGGGAGGGAGTAGTACAAAAAATTAAAATTTTTCTTTGTAATGGCCACAACCAAACCTCTCAACTTTAAGTGGCCGGGGGCACCCCTTAAAGTTGAACGATTAATTTCAATTTTTACACATAATTTTTTTATGGCTATTGAGACGAAATGAGAGGGTGTCACACAAAAAATAAAAAAGTTTTTTTTTAAGGTCCAGAACAAAATTTCTCAACTTTAAGTGGCCGGAGGCACGTCTTAGAATTGACCGATTGATATCAGATTTTGCAAATAATATTTTTATGGGTATTCACACGAAATGGGAGAGTGCCGTACAAAAAATTAAAATTTTTGTTTTTAAGGGCCACCCTAATGTGCACTGTCGTTATTGAAGATTACCTCGTCAAGCTCAGCAAACGCTTTCAGTATCGCCAGTCATTTTGGTATTGTTTTCTTACCTCTAATTCTAGTTACTGTTTATTGGGTACAATCTTGTTCGAAATAATAATATGTACTTATTGTAAAACAGTAATTGTGATCCAAGCTCTATATTACAAATCATTTGAATCATCATCTGTTATTCTTTTTATGTTTACTGTAAACTACTGATAGAGAAAGATTCGTTGAATAATCTGCTACAAATTAAATAAAACACAAACAACAATATTTCATATCATCTAGAACCACAAAACAATAAACATAAAAACAATTAAACGTACAAATGAATAATTTACTTACAATGAACTTGCAATTTCATTCTTTTGCTAACACTTGGTGGAACACCATTTGATGCTATACACAAATATGCTCCCATTTCACTCCTTGTTACTTTTGATAATGATAATGTTTCACCTTCAACTGACGCGGCTATTTTTATATTTCATATTTCATATAGAAAATAAAAGGAAACAATGAAAATATTTTAATTTTAATTAATTTAATTTTTTGTTTTAGTTTTGATTAATTGAATTATAATTTTTTTTTTACCTTTTGTTTTACCATGTGGTCCATTACGAGCGATAATATCACGTCCATCTTCACGACGCCATACTATTTTTGGTTTTGGAAATCCACGAGCTTTACATACTAAACGGGCGGATCCTCCTTCTGGTACCATCATATCTCCTGAAGTTTCTTCATATACTATATCAGGTGGGATAACTACTTCTAAGTATGCTGTCTGAAATGGGAAAAAAATTTTGTTAGAAAAATACATCATTAGTTCTTCTTTTTTTAGTTTGGATTTTTTTAGATAGAGATAAAATTCACTGTGACATTTATTCACCAATGGTCGTTGCTCTTTTGAAAGCGGCAGTACTTCAAATTATTAAGATTTCTACTAAATCAAGAGTAGATATGAAAACTGTAAATGTTATGAACGACAACAATGTTTGCATTCCGCTTGCAATTGTGGAGTCTTTCAAGACACATGTTTTCTAGTAAAAGCTTCAGAATATATTTCATAAAAAGATTACGACTTTTAAGTATATGGCCTATCATCTTATGTAGTTTATGTTATTGGTAATTTTGAAAACCCTGCCATGCAACGTAGACCATAACAAGCATAACCGTGAACGTGATTCTAGCCTGCCGTTTTCGAGCAGAAGTTATGCATTGCTTATATGCAATTCTTTCTGAGTAGCACAAAAAGCACAACTAGAGTACAATACATAACAATCTTTGTTTTTCATTTTTCTCAAAATGACGAGGCTAGCTTCTGCTCGAACGCTTTCTGCTCGAAAATATCCTTCTGCTCGAAAAATCGTTTTAGGGTGCCAACTTTTATTCATTGTTGATATGGGATTCTTTTTCAGTGTGCGATCCAGCACAACTGTAGCACAATACAGTACAACCTTTCTCCTTTGATTTTTGCAAAATGGCGGGACTAACTTTCATTAGAAAAATGGTTTTAGCGTGGTTTAAATTATTCTGTTGGTGATACGATATTTTTTCAGTAGCACAACTATAACACAATACAGCACTTCTTTTGTTTTTGATTTCTTCCAAAATGGTGGGGCTAACTTCTATTCGAAAAAAATGATGCTAACTTTGTAAACAATTTCTGTTAGTATAACAAATTGGTTTTTGTATATAGTTGCAAGTTTCCTTTTTGATTTTACATTAAAAAAACTATTTTTCAAAATTCAAAACAAATATATTTTTATTTTATTTTAAATATATATTTTAATCTAACTTCTAAAAAACAATTTTATTTTTCTTATTTCTCTTACACGTGTTTCAATCTTTCGATCATCCTCAGAGAGAAAATATTTACAACAAGTTGTAAATATTTTCTCTCTGAGGATGATCGAAAGATTGAAACACGTGTAAGAGAAATAAGAAAAATAAAATTGTTTTTTAGAAGTTAGATTAAAATATATATTTAAAATAAAATAAAAATATATTTGTTTTGAATTTTGAAAAATAGTTTTTTTAATGTAAAATCAAAAAGGAAACTTGCAACTATATACAAAAACCAATTTGTTATACTATAGTGATTTTACCGCACTCCAAAACCAAAAATTAAATTTTAATTTCTGTTAGGGTTACGAAATTTTTGTCTACGTAGCACAACCAGCACAACTCGAGCACAATACAGCACAACCTTCGGTTTTCATTTTTTTCAAAATGGCGGGGCTAACTTCTGCTCTAAAAGTCGTTTTAGCGTGTTTAGCTGGTGGTACAAATTTGTTCTTGAATCGCACAATTAGCACAACTCATAACACCGTACAGCAGACCCTTTGTTTTTCTTTTTTCCAAAATGGCGGAGCTAACTTTTACTCGAATGATTTTAGTGTTATAAAATTTTTCCACTAGGGATATGAAATTTTTTTCTAAATAGCACAACCAGCACAACTCGCGGACAATACAGGACAACCTTTGTTTTTCAGATTTTTCAAAATGGCGGGGCTATCTTCTACTCGAAAAATTGTTTCAGCGTGCCAACTTTTTTCCATTGGTGATATGGCATTCTTTCTGAGTAGCACATCCAGCACAACTGTAGCACAATCTTTGTTTTTAATTTTCTTAAAAATGGCGGGGCTAAGTTAGGTGACATGACTCATCACTAAAGTAGTTTAACTATCGTTTTTTTTAAGAATCGGCCAGTCGCGGAAGTTTTCAAAATTTGTTTTACAAATTTGGTATCAATCGATCGGGCTTGGCCGTCTCCTGAAAACATATTGAGATTGGGGTGGTAGGACCCACCCCACGCCTATACACCCTCTTTAAGTTTTAACATATAAAAATCTATATAAAATAAATGGGAAGAGATAAAAAAAATTTAATGCCACCATTATCTTTTATTCAGACCAGCGCAACTTTTGCAACTCCAAAAGTTGGTTTGTACCCCCACCCCCCAACCGACCCCTCGAACATACAAAGTATCGAAATTATTGTCATTGTTATCGATTTTTACATAATCGAGGATGCTGAATTCAATAGTGATGGTGAAAAATGTTGACCGGTCTTAGGGTAGTTCAATAAGGGGTGGGGGTTGGGGGTCAGTTATAAAAAATATTGAAGTTAGCCTCATCATTATTAATTTTAACATAATCGGGGATGCTGAGTTCAATATTGATAGTAAAAATTGGGGCCGAACTCAGGTTAGTCCAATAATAGGTTGGGGTTGGGGGGCCGGTTACACAAAGTATCGAAATTATTGTCATTATTATCGATTTTTACATAATCGAAGATGCTGAATTCAATAGTAATAGTAAAAATATTGACCAGACTCAGGGTAGTTCAATAAGGGGTGAGGGTTGGGAGTCTGGTCATGAATAGTATCAAAATTATCGTCATTATTTCGATTTTAACATAATCAAAGATGCTGAGCTCAATGGTGATGATAAAAATGGTGACCGGATTCAGGGTAGTTTAATAAAGGGTGGGGCTGGGGGTCTGGTCACGAATAGTATCATAATTGTCGTCATTAGTGTTTATTTCAACATACTTGAGGACGCTGAATCCAACAGTGATCTTTAAATTGGGATCAAAAATATAAGGGTATCACTAAAGGGTGGGAGTTGGGGGCTGAAAGCTGAAAATGTTCACATATATATTATGAGTATTGATTTTGGATAAATCAAGGGCGCTGAATTCAATGGTGATGCTGAAATTAGTATTTGGGCTCTAGGGAAGAAACTAGAGGATAAGGCTTTGTCTAAAAATGGGGGAATGTTAAAATATGCATAATAAATATTGGTTTTTCTATGAATCGAGAATGCTGAATCTAATGGCGATGTTGAAATGCAGAACCACGTAATAAAAAATTTGTACTGAATTTGAAGCTGAAGAAGAGATGCAAAAGTCTAACTGCGAAATTTGTGATGAATTGGATAACAATGATATGGCTATATGGGCGACAAATTTATGGTTTCATTGTATTTGTGTTAACGTCACGAAAGACATTGAAAATCATGAATAAATTTGTAATCAATGTAAAAAATCAACAGAAGGTTCATCAAATCCAGATCGCAATAATGCATATAATAAATCAATAAGTCATCGAACTGGCCGAACCCATACATCCACCAGTTATCGATCTGACAGATCACATACGTCCTCAGCGCGAGGAAAGATTCAACTTGAACTTCAAAAATTAGAAAAAGAGCGTGCTCTTCAAGATCAGCACGACAAGGAAGAGCGTGTGCTTCAAGAGCAGCACCATGAAAACGAGCGTGCGTTACAAGAGCAGCGCGACAATAAAAGGTGCGAGCTACAAGAAAAAGAACGTGTGCTACAAGAGCAGCACCGTACAGAAAAGTTGCAAAGAGAAAATGAGTATCTAAAGAAAATATATCAGCTGCTGGAAAATATTGATGAAGTCAGTCAACACAACAAGTCAGACGTTGAGGAAACTATAACACGAGAAAGGGTAAATGCGGACAGAGCCAAGGACAATAGTACGGGAACGCGTATAAGAACTTCATGAAAACCGACAAGTACATCCATGCAAATCCAATTTAGTGTCACCATATCCAAATCAACCACCCATGCGCCAAGTCTCTAGCATGGTGAAAGTAGACGGTGCACAGCCACTTAATAACCAACAAATAGCTTGGGCTATATAAACACCGGTCAATAAGCAGAGTTTCTTTATTCCAAGATGGGGAGCCTCAACATCCAAAGGTGCCTAAGATTACTAAAAGTCACATAGCAGCTCGTCAAGTTATGCCAAAAGAACTTCCGAGCTTCAGTGGTCGTCTTTAAAAGTGGCCATTTTTCTACAGTAGTTTTGAAGCAACAAAAAAACTTATGCTTTCACAAATGAAGAAAATTTAACACGGCTTCAAAGGTGTTTAAAAGGGAGAACATTGGAGGCCATTAGAAGTAGACTGATGCTTCCATCAAATGTTGCTGATATTATAGAAACTCTTCAAATGTTATTCGGCCGACCAGAAATTATTATCAACACATTCTTCAGAAAGTGCGAAACGAGCCGCCACCTAAAGTCGATAAATTGGAAACCATAATTTACTTTATCAGTTCAAAATTTGAATGCCATAATGAAGGCCTCTGGGTTGACTGCTTACTCATGCAGTCCTACTTTGCTCCAAGAGCTGACTGACAAGCCACCTGCATCAATAAACCTCAACTAGGCTATATATAAAGAAACTGGCTTTCACAAATAGCGAAAGCAGCCAGTAGTGTAACTCTGACATTTTGTACACTTCTAACTGTTGAAATTAAAAACCGATAAGTGACGTCACCAAGAGAAGGGACACCTCAACACACATAATCAAGAAATTTCAAACGGAGAAAGTAGAAATAAAAAAGAAAGTCAAAAATGCTATATTTATGAAGGAAGTGCATCTGTCAAAAACTGCAACAAATTTGAAAAATTTAACCATATAGTCAACAATGGGCAGCTGTCAATGAATAAAGTTATGTCGAAAATGCTTGACTTCCCATGGCTAGTTTTGATACAAGTTCGAAAACGTATGTGGTAAAAATAACTGCATTTTTAAGCATCACCCGCTGCTCCACAGCTTCAGTAAGGACTCTGACATGCATAAACTGAGTCCCGATGGTATTCAACCGGTAGTCGCTACTCATAACATCATATCAGTCAGGGCCAGTCAAACTGCAACGCACTTCAATCTGAAAATCAATCGGTGCTATTCCGTATAGTGCTTGTAGTCTTATATGTGACAAAGAAGTAAATGCGTTTGCCTTTCTGTATGATGGTTACTCGCTTACATTAATGGAGGAAATCTTGGCTGAGGAATTGGCTCTTAGTGGCATTCCACATACTCTGTGCCTGAAGTGGACTGCCAACACTCACTGAATGGAAGCAGAATCAAGACGAGTAACAGTTGAAATTGCCAGCACAAGCAAACAGGATAAAAAATACATTATTCCGAATGCGCATACGGTGAAATCATTGAAACTTCCTGCACAGTCCATTTCTGCAGTCGTACTTAGTGAAATGTTTCCACATTTATAGACCTACCAATCGAGTCTTACCGTCAAGCCACACCACGTATCCTGATCGGGCTAGAGAACTGGAAACTATGGTTCCCCTCTTGGCTGGACCCTATATGGACATTGTCGATACA
Source organism: Diogma glabrata (assembly GCA_963693315.1). NCBI lineage: Eukaryota > Metazoa > Arthropoda > Insecta > Diptera > Cylindrotomidae > Diogma > Diogma glabrata. The sequence continues at coordinate 411,160,926 of OY856187.1, read as the reverse complement.
GTGAAGTCAACTCATTTCGCTCTATTCTGAATATCTAGCTTCCATATATGTGAGTGTGAAAAACAACATGACAAAATGCTTCATTTGCAGGTGAAAGCATACTTCGCATTGGAATCTTTAGGCATTGTAAAACCTGGAAAAATCATCGAATTAGCGGACGACAAATGAGCACGTGAAACTTTAGAGCTAACAACATGTCCTAAAGGTAAAAGGTTCGAGGCAGGACTTTTATGAAGACATGATAATATTCGACTTCCCGCCAGCCGCCCGATGGCAAAATGACTTCTGGAATGCTTTAAAATAAGTGTGGCAAAAAATCCGTCAATGGCCGAAAGCTTAAATAAACAGATCCAGGAGTATGTTGCCAAGGCATATTCCTGTAAATTATCCAATTTTGAGCTGCAGCAAAGTCACCCACTCATTTTGTATTTGCCAATTTTTCCAATATTAAATGCAAGCAAACCGGGAAAAATAAGACTTGTTGGGAACGCAATTGCAAAGGTGAATGGCGTCTCACTAAATTTTGTACTGTTAACGGGTTATGACCAACTAGCATCACTTGCGGCCATTCTTTATCGATTTCGAGAAAGAGAGATTGCCATTTGTGGGGACATAAAGGAAATGTTTCACCAAGTCCGTATGAATGACTCAGATCAGCATGCCCAAAGATTTTTATGGGTTTTTGAGTACAACACATCTGAACCAGACGTGAACCACCATGGAAGTAATGACATTTGGAGCAACGCTCTGCACAATATGTTAAAAATAAAAATGTTTTGGAATTTAAGATCGATTTTCCAAAAGCATTCAAGGCCATCACGAAAAACCATTATGTAGATGACTACTTAGACAGCCTAGACACCGAGGAAGAAGCCATTCAAATCGCTAAGGACGTCAAATTCATACACCACCAAGGTGGATTCGAAATTAGAAATTGAATCTCAAATTCGGTGCACGTAATCAAAGTTCTTGGCAAAAAACCAGCAAAAGTCCAGAAAAACCTAAAAATGAGTCCTGAAACGGGAGCAGAAACGACATTGCACATATGGTGGTGTACTTCATCTGATACATTCACGTATTCGTTAACCTATAACCGAACCAACCGAGAAGTTTTGTCTGGAGAACGTCGACCAACCAAGCGAGAGGTGCTACGTACACTAATGACTATCTTTGATCCTCTAGGATTCTTGGCTCATTTCTTGGTCTATGTAAAAATATTATTATAAAAAATGTGGAGGTCATCATTAGATTGGGATAACCCGCTTACAGATGCCCCGTATGGAAAGTGGCAACGTTGGATCCGTTGTCTATAAAACAAAGGCAATGTTCGAATTCCCAGATGGTATCAGCTGAAACCATCGGCAGGGGACCAGAGCGCGATCCAGCTACATGTATTTAAGGTATCAAAATGCAACAGGAGTGAAATGTTCGTTGGTCAGAGCAAAAACCCGTGTGGTTTCAATTAAAATGGTCACAATACCTCGAATCGAACTGGAAGCTTCAACACTAGGAGCTAAGGTGGCCCACACTATTCAGGAGGGACACTCTATTAAGATATCAGAGCGTTGTTTTTGATTCGACTCAAAGAGAGTTATATGTTGGCTTAAATCCGATCAACGAAGATATCGACAGTTTGTTGCGTTCCGTGTAAGCAAAATCTTGGAGTCAACAGAGCTAAATGAATGGCGTTGGGTACCTACGAAATTAAACGTCTCAGATGAAGCCACCAAATGGAATAAAAACCCTGAATTTACTTTGTCGGGCCGATGGTTTAGTGGTCCAGAACTTCTCGGTGAAGTGGAACGATTTTCAAGCTGAATACGACTTCTTCGGACACAGGCAATTGTTTTCCGATATATATACAATTTAAAATCCAAGGCAAGACAAGTACAAAAAAGTGAGATCCATTTTCACAACAAGAATACATATTAGCCGAAAGCTATCTTTATAGGCAATACAAATTGAAAATTATCCAGATGAAATAGCTACGCTCAACAAATATTAGGGTCCTCCGGTAGAGGAGATACATAAAATTGACAGAGCCAAACCTATCTACAACCAATCGCCATTTTTAGATACAGAAGTAGTGCTTCGCGCTCGTGGTCAGATATACGCCGCCGTTGGAGTAAAACCTGACTTAAAGCGACCTTTTCTGTTGCCCAGAGGACATAATTTAACCCGTTTAAGAATAATGTCGTTTCACCGCAGATATCATCATCACAACCACGAGACCGTAATCAATGAACTCCGGCAAAAATATTCTACTTGACGTTTAAGAGTTGCATTAAATTCAGTCAGAAGGTCGTGTCAAAAGTGTAAAAATCCCAGCGCGTCACCAAAACCACCTGAAACGGCCGGAAGCAAGACTTTCATCGTTCAGCCGTCCATTTTCATACATTGGGATCGATTACTTTGGACCCACGACGTTTTGTAATTGGTAGACTACTGGAAAAGTGCCAAGGAGTGCTCATAATGTGCCTTATCACTCGGGCTATACATATGAAAATCGCCCACACCCTGTCGGCTGACTCCTGGGTCGTTCAATAAGTCCGTAGGATAAGTAAGAAAAAAACAACATTTTGACAAAACTCGATTTTTTTATTCAACATAGTTGCCTTCGAGGGCGATACAACGAGTATAGCGATTTTCCAACTTTTCTATACCACTTTTATAGTACGATTTCTCTTTCTCGTCAAAATAGGCCTCAGTTTCAGCGATTACTTCATCATTGGACTTAAATTTCTTTCCAGCAAGCATTCTCTTGAGATCTGAAAACAGGAACAATTCGCTGGGGGCTAAATCTGGAGAATATGGTGGGTGGGTAAGCAATTCAAAGCCCAATTCATTCAATTTTGCCATCGTTTTCATCGATCTGTGACACGGTGCATTATCTTGGTGAAACAACACTTTTTTTTTTTGCAAATGTGGCCGTTTCTTTGCGATTTCAGCTTTCAATCGATCCAAAAGTTCACAGTAATACTCGCTGTTGATGGTGGTTCCTTTTTGGAGATAGTCGATGAATATTATTCCGTTCGTATCCCAAAATACAGACGCCATCACCTTACCGGCCGACTGTTGCGTCTTTGCTCGCTTTGGATTCGGTTCGTCGACTGCTGTCCACTCAGCTGACTGTCTTTGGATTCTGGTGTGTAATTGTGAAGCCATGTCTCATCCATTGTCACATATCTACGATAGAATTCCCTTTTATTGCGGTTTAACAGTGCCAAAGACTCCTCCGAAGCATCGATTCGTTGTTGTTTTTGGTCGACTGTGAGCTCACGCGGCACCCAATTTGCACAGAGCTTTCGCATACCCAAATGTTCATGTAAAATGGTAAAAACACTACCATCTGCTACCTTTACAATGTCAGCTATTTCGTGCACCTTCAATTTGCGATCGTTCATAACCAATTCGTGGATTTTTTTTATGTTTTCTGGAATAACAGCCTCATTTTGGCGTCCACTGCGCTCTGCATCTTTTGTGCTGGTACGACCACATTTAAATTCAGCAATCCACTTCTCTACCATTTGTCTCGATGGAGCAGAGTTTGGATAATGTTTATCAAGCCATTGTTTGGTTTCCACTGTATTTTTTTTCATCAAAAAGCAATGCTTTATTAAAATTCGAAATTCACTTTTTTCCATTTTTTTTCAAAAACAAAAGTTGCTTCACACAAAATGCTATAACTCACGAATAAATAGTCAGATTGCTGTCAAATTTATACACGTATCGTTTGAAGGTTAGCACTAAATAAAAATCATATGGAAAAAATTCTAGTAACGCCATCTATGTGTCATCCTACGGACTTATTGAATGACCTAGTATATTATGTCTCAGGAATTTCATGTCTAGAAGAGGGATACCAATTTAGATTTACAGTGACAATGTCCTCTAATTTCCGGAGGGCCGGCGCTGAACTTCGCATGGCATTACAACAAATACAGTGGAATAAGCTGGAAGAAGAATTCACCAGCACCACGACCACATGAATATTCAATCCGCCAGTTTCTCCTCATATGGGAGGGAGCTGGGAACGTCTGGTGCACTCTGTAAAAACTACCCTCAATCAAATAATGCCCACAAGAAATCCATCGAATGAATTGCTATGAAGCATGTTACTAGAGGTTGAAACCTTACTTTGATCCCCCACCACTTTGATCAATGTGTCCCAAAAGATGATAATTATCTTTTCATACTAATTGAAACCTTTTCCATAAGTTTCATCATAATCACTTCATTATTGTAGGCTGTAGTGTGCATAAAGACACTGAAAAAACTGCAAAAAATTACAAAAAAATTGTTTTTACCGGAAGTGTTAAACCGGAAGTTAGGATGCAGAACTGTTGTTAACCATATTATATGCTGATGTACCAAGTTTCATTCAATTCGATTATCAGGTACAGATGTTATTGAGCTTTCGAAAAACAGGTGCTCCGGGGACCCCACACCACTTTGGTCACTATCGCTCAAAAACTTATCAGTTCTTTGTCATACATATTTGCATCTTTTTCCAAAGTATCATCAAAATTCATTCACGTAACATAAAAAATATTGGGTAAAAACCACCTGTTGTATGGTGGACCCCCAACCCTTTATCCAATGTACTTCAAAAGCTGATAAAATCTTTTTTATGATACTTGAAACCTTTTACCAACGTTTCATGAAAATCGATCGGTGATTGTAGGCTATAGTAGGGATAAACCCTTGAAAAAAAACTTTTTAACTGGAAGTAACAAACCGGAATTCGGTATGCAGAAATATTGGAAACAGTACTAAAACCTTATATACTAAGTTTCAATAAGATCATAAGCCGGGATTAGAAGTTATTCAAGATTTAAACTTAGAGGTGTTCGGGAGACCCCCGCCATTTTGTCCAAATTTGAAATGAATCCATGAATGAATTTCCACTTTCAAGGGAACCTGTATCACTTGCCAAATTTTCATCAAGATCCTATGCAGAAAGGTCACCCACACACACACACACACACACACACACACACACACACACACACACACACACACACACACACACACACACATACACACACACCCACACACCCACCCACGCACATACAGACGTACACCAAAATTTTTATTGGCTATTTAGATAGAGGATGGTCCAAAACAAAAGAAAAACAAAATTTGGGGTATGTAAGATTTTTTTTTGACGATAGATTGCATTACTTCACACAATTTAAAATTGTGGTGAAGTAAAAACGAAAATGCTAAACAGCTTAAGAAACTCTATAAACTAACGTACATATACTAACGTAAAACAAATTGATTGGTTGTTAAAAAGCTAGAGCCGACCTCACGAGCTGAAGTTGGTTGGAATCCTCTCTTGGCACGCGACTCCTCGGCTGTTTCAGATTGTTATTCAATGATCATAAATCACTGCTGAATTCTTTTTAAAAAAAAAGTGTTGTGTATTAGAGATTGCAATATGTGTCACAACAACACATAGAAACCTTTTAAGACCTAACTCCCATAACAACATGCGTTCTGAGGTGTTGGATGGAGGATTTTTTAAACCATTGCAAATTAAAGGCACTCGAGACTATTCATTCGAATTAATTAAATAAAATAAATTCAAATCAACGGTTAAACCGTTCCTAATCTTAATTAAACCATTTAGGAAAAATGCATGGAAAACAACAACGTTGAATATCATAGAACGAAAGGTTTTAGAAGGAAGTAAATTATAGTTCTACAGAACAGTTTGAACAAAAATTAGTTACTTCATGTATTTTTCTTACCTGCATCTTCATTGGATCAGTATTAACTTGACACATATATTGTCCTCTATCCTCCATTTTCACATTTTTTATTGCCAATGTCCATGTATTAAAATCATTATGTGTTACTGTTAACCGATCATTATTTGTAATAACATGCTCATGTATTGCTAATATTGCTTTAGCATCCGCTTTTATCCATGCTACCTAAACATCCGGATCATCAAAAATTAAAATAAAAATCAATTAATTTAGTTTTCAAAATATTTTTCCTAAACTTAAAAATATTTCTCAGATAAATAGCGATTAAAGTGCTTTTGATAATAAACATATATTTTTTTCTCTTTGATTGCATTTACTCTAATATCCTACAATTAACTAAACTACAGTCTACACCAAACATGCAAAAATGCGAAACTATAAATAGTTTTTGTGAGAAAATTAAACTTAATTTTCGTTAGTTTTTTTTATTGTTGTTAAAGCTTTTGTGATTTTGGAGGTAGGTGATGGTAACAATTTGTTGTCGAGTTTAACTCTTAGATTATTTACACTGGTTAAAAGTGTTATGAGAAAGTTTATCGTAGGGCAGGGACAACATTTTTACTATTCTCTAACTTTTAATATCAAAACTAAAATGCCTAACAAATTGCTAATAGTTAGGCTAAAATTTATGCTCGATTGTATCAGATTATATCACCCATCATTTTCAACCAGTGTAAACTTTTGCCAAAAAAAACATATTTTGCAATTATTTTATCGTTCTTGTTGTTCGAATTTTTTTTTTGTTGTTTTCAGTTTGTTTAATGGTTTTTGTAACAATAATTTAATTTGTTTGTTTTTAGGTTTTTTAAGTTGTTGTTATTTTCATATGTTGGTCAGGATGGTCGTTGGTATTGTTTGTTTTTTCGTTTACTGTTATGTGTATTAATGGTTTTGGTGGGCGAATTGTTATCTAATTTAATGTCACTAATTTTTTTTTGTTCATTTTAAGTCTAAAGCATGGTTTCGTATGTGGTTTTTAGTCGTTTGTTATCATATAATAGTTTGTCATAAAAGTTGAAAATAACTGCATAGTGTAATTTGAGTAATTTATTCACACATTGAAATGGCAAATTTCAATATTTGTTTGTTGTTTGATATTGTCACTAGTTGTGATTTTTTTTCTAGATAAACAAATAAGAATAGTTCGATTTCTCCAATCAAAACAAATAGCCCATTCCTCGTTTATTATCTAGTAATCTATTTTCCATTTATTTTAAATCCTTAACCGGTAGAGCGTTTTTGGTTTGGTTTTTATTTTTATCTAACAATTTAACGATTAAAATTTTAATCGTTAGTTTTTGTTGATTACGGAAATACATTGAAAATCAAATAAAAATAAAACAACAATGAAATTTTATAGGTAGTATTATATCACAACTATTTTTTGACGATAAAACAAACGATATGGATATAATAGTAGTTTTAACGATGATATGGATTGAAAAAAAAGGATTATAATGTAAATTAAATTAAGTACAAGAGCTAGTTGACAATCAAAAACGATGAAAATAAACTCATGGAATCGACTCAATTTAGCTTTATATTAAATAGGGTGTATTTTGTTTTAAGAATATAAAGAGAAGCATGAGTGCAAGTATAAGTACAAGTACAAGTACAAGTACAAGGACAAGGACAAGTACAAGTACAAGTACAAGTACAAGTACAAGTACAAGTACAAGTACAAGTACAAGTACAAGTACAAGTACAAGTACAAATACAAGTACAAGTACAAGTACAAGTACAAGTACAAGTACAAGTACAAGTACAAGTAAAAGTACAAGGACAAGTACAAGTACAAGTACAAGTACAAGTACAAGTGCAAGTACAAGCACAAGTACAAGGACAAGTGCAAGTACAAGTACAAGTACAAGTACAAGTACAAGTACAAGTACAAGTACAAGTACAAGTACAAGTACAAGTACAAGTACAAGTACAAGTACAAGTTCAAGTACAAGTACAAGTACAAGGACAAGTACAAGTACAAGTACAAGTACAAGTACAAGTACAAGTACAAGTACAAGTACAAGTACAAGTAAAAGTACAAGTCCAAGTACAAGTACAAGTACAAGAACAAGTACAAGTACAAGTACAAGTACAAGTACAAGTACAAGTACAAGTACAAGTACAAGTACAAGTACAAGTACAAGTACAAGTACAAGTACATGTACAAGTTCAAGTACAAGTACAAGTACAAGTACAAGTACAAGTACAAGTACAAGTACAAGTACAAGTACAAGTACAAGTATAAGTACAAGTACAAGTACAAGTACAAGTACAAGTACAAGTACAAGTACAAGTACAAGTACAAGTACAAGTACAAGTACAAGTACAAGTACAAATACAAGTACAAGCACAAGTACAAGGACAAGTGCAAGTACAAGTACAAGTACAAGTACAAGTACAAGTACAAGTACAAGTACAAGTACAAGTACAAGTACAAGTACAAGTACAAGTACAAGTACAAGTACAAGTACAAGTACAAGTACAAGTACAAGTACAAGTACAAGTACAAGTACAAGTACAAGTACAAGTACAAGTACAAGTACAAGTACAAGTACAAGTACAAGCACAAGTACAAGTACAAGTACAAGTACAAGTACAAGTACAAGTACAAGTACAAGTACAAGTACAAGTACAAGTACAAGTACAAGTACAAGTACAAGTACAAGTACAAGTACAAGTACAAGTACAAGTACAAGTACAAGTACAAGTACAAGTACAAGTACAAGTACAAGTACAAGTACAAGTACAAGTACAAGTACAAGTACAAGTACAAGTACAAGTACAAGTACAAGTACAAGTACAAGTACAAGTACAAGTAAAAGTACAAGTACAAGTACAAGTACAAGTACAAGTACAAGTACAAGTTCAAGTACAAATACAAGTACAAGTACAAGTACAAGTACAAGTGCAAGTACAAGTACAAGTGCAAGTACAAGTACAAGTACAAGTACAAGTACAAGTACAAGTACAAGTACAAGTACAAGTACAAGTACAAGTACAAGTACAAGCACAAGTACAAGTACAAGTACAAGTACAAGTACAAGTACAAGTACAAGTACAAGTACAAGTACAAGTACAAGTACAAGTACAAGTACAAGTACAAGTACAAGTACAAGTACAAGTACAAGTACAAGTAAAGTACAAGTACAAGTACAAGTACAAGTACAAGTACAAGTACAAGTACAAGTACAAGTACAAGTACAAATACAAGTACAAGTACAAGTACAAGTACAAGTACAAGTACAAGTACAAGTACAAGTACAAGTACAGGTACAAGTACAAGTACAAGTACAAGTACAAGTACAAGTACAAGTACAAGTACAAGTTCAAGTACAAATACAAGAACAAGTACAAGTACAAGTACAAGTACAAGTACAAGTACAAGTACAAGTACAAGTACAAGTACAAGTACAAGTACAAGGACAAGTACAAGGACAAGTACAAGTACAAGTACAAGTACAAGTACAAGTATAAGTACAGGTACAAGTAACATAGTTTCTAACATTTAGTCAAATACAATCTTTACAGCTTTAAGTTTGTCAGCTGCTAGTCCGCGAGTTTTGCAGGAGATTGGAGGTCCAGTAGTTATAATCGCATATGTCACATTGTGTTTCACAGCTGAAGAGAGACCCGAGTCAAAGGTCAATTCTTTGAACTCGTTTAAAAGCTCTATAATTTCAGGAAAAAATTTATCATTGATAAGAACGGACAATGAAGGAGTAGAGATAGTAGCTGTGACTGCTGATGTGAAAATATCAGACAGTGGGTCGATAATTCGTTTCTGTTTAATATCAATTAGAATACCGTATTTTTTTAAAAAGTCAGTGCCAATTATCGTAACAGAGACACTGGCGATGACGAAAGAGTGACCGAATGAACGTCGAAGACCTAACTCAACGTTAAAGTTTTCGTCCCATAAGCAGACACGGTAGTAGAATTCACAGCAATAAGATTGAAGTCTGATTTCACACTGAGCTTCTGAGCGGAAGTAGCTGGAATTACCGATACCTCGGAACCGGTATCGATAAGAAATTTAAGATTAGTGATGGTATCATAAACCATCAAACGGTAATTATTGTGGCAGTCACCGCATTCCGCTAAATTCGGCGAGCCATTTAGTTTTTTGAATTAAGAGAGAAAGAAGCATAACGAGAACAATAAGGATGGCATTTTTGAGCAAGGTCACCGAATCGATGGTGATAAAAACAAAAGCCCTGAAAAAATTGTGGAGGTCTTGAGTTATATCGCGATCTGCGATCATTACCTCTAGAGGGAGTTCTAGATCTTGATTTAGAAAAGTTAGATAATGTTTGGCTATTTGTCGATAATTGAATTTCCAGCTTTTTATTTTGAATTTCTAAATTTTTAAATTTCTGTTGCAATAATGAGATTTCTAAATTTAATTTTGCAGAATTATCATTAGATTCATAATGTTGCGAAGGTTGTGCAACTTGGAAAATTGATGGAGTCATCAAAGCACTGAATACAGTATCTGCAGTGACGGCTACAGCGTCAAGAATATCATTACTAGGAGCAATAGCGGTTTTAACGAGAGGAGGAAGTTTTTCGCTCCAAAGAACTCTCAGTGTGTCATCAGAAAAACTTTGTTTAGCTTCACTTCTCATTGCTCGCAACAATTCGGATGGGCGTTTATCGCCAAGATCCATCCCACGGAGCACGGTACGAATGCGGTAAGTATTAGATTTTCCTAACCGTGTGAGAATAGCTTGTTTGATAGAATTGTAAGGATGATCAGGATCAGGTTGTGCGATGATATCGCTAACTAGTTGGGCCAACTCTGGGGTGAGGACGCGACAAAAAGTTCTAAATTTGAACTTTTGACTAGTGACTCGATCGCTACTAAATTGAGTTTCGAGCGTGAGAAACCATAAATCAGGTTGAGTATACCAAAAGGGAGTAGGATTAAAACCTACGGCATTAATATCGTTGTCGCTTTTAGACTTAGGTATAGCATTGCTGCTACAAGGAGCTTGATCGTCATTAACCAGAAAAATGGGATTTTCGGTAGCTGGTGCTCGTGCAATCGCATCATACACTTCGCGTTGCGAAAACATTTTGGGGGTCTCTTCAGGTACTGAAAGAACCGCGTCAACCATTTAAAAAATCTTTACTTTCCTTAATTTTCGATATAGGTGGCTATAAAACCCGTTGCAAAAATTAAGGATAGTAGTATAGTACAAGTACAAGTACAAGTACAAGTACAAGTACAAGTACAAGTACAAGTTCAAGTACAAGTACAAGTACAAGTACAAGTACAAGTACAAGTACAAGTACAAGTACAAGTACAAGTACAAGTACAAGTACAAGTACAAGTACAAGTACAAGTACAAGTACAAGTACAAGTACAAGTACAAGTACAAGTACAAGTACAAGTACAAGTACAAGTACAAGTACAAGTACAAGTACAAATACAAGTACAAGTACAAGTACAAGTACAAGTACAAGTACAAGTACAAGTACAAGTACAAGTACAAGTACAAGTACAAGTACAAGTACAAGTAAAAGTAAAAGTAAAAGTAAAAGTAAAAGTAAAAGTACAAGTTCAAGTACAAGTACAAGTACAAGTACAAGTTCAAGTAAAAGTAAAAGTAAAAGTACAAGTACAAGTACAAGTACAAGTACAAGTACAAGTACAAGTACAAGTACAAGTACAAGTACAAGTACAAGTACAAGTACAAGTACAAGTACAAGTACAAGTTCAAGTACAAGTACAAGTACAAGTACAAGTACAAGTACAAGTACAAGTACAAGTTCAAGTACAAGTACAAGTACAAGTACAAGTACAAGTACAAGTACAAGTACAAGTACAAGTACAAGTACAAGTACAAGTACAAGTACAAGTACAAGTACAAGTACAAGTACAAGTACAAGTACAAGTACAATTACAAGTACAAGTACAAGTACAAGTACAAGTACAAGTACAAGTACAAGTACAAGTACAAGTACAAGTACAAGTACAAGTACAAGTACAAGTACAAGTACAAGTACAAGTACAAGTACAAGTACAAGTACAAGTACAGGTACAAGTACAAGTACAAGTACAAGTACAAGTACAAGTACAAGTACAAGTACAAGTACAAGTACAAGTACAAGTACAAGTACAAGTACAAGTACAAGTACAAGTACAAGTACAAGTACAAGTACAAGTACAAGTACAAGTACAAGTACAAGTACAAGTACAAGTACAAGTACAAGTACAAGAACAAGTACAAGTACAAGTACAAGTACAAGTTCAAGTAAAAGTAAAAGTAAAAGTAAAAGTACAAGTTCAAGTACAAGTACAAGTACAAGTACAAGTACAAGTACAAGTACAAGTACAAGTACAAGTACAAGTACAAGTACAAGTACAAGTACAAGTACAAGAATAAGTACAAGTACAAGTACAAGTACAAGTACAAGTACAAGTACAAGTACAAGTACAAGTACAAGTACAAGTACAAGTACAAGTACAAGTACAAGTACAAGTACAAGTACAAGTACAAGTACAACAAGTACAAGTACAAGTACAAGTACAAGTACAAGTACAAGTACAAGTACAAGTACAAGTACAAGTACAAGTACAAATATAAGTAGAAGTACAAGTACAAGTACAAGTACAAGTACAAGTACAAGTACAACAAGTACAAGTACAAGTACAAGAGTACAAATATAAGTTCTAGTAAAAGTAGAAGTACATAATTAAGAACAAGCATAATTGCAAATGATATTAACATATTATGACTTAGGTTTTAAGTTCGTAAGATTTTTAATGAAATCTCTATAACAATGTTTCTAAAATTTGAAGAAAATTGAAATATCTCTACAATAAGTCAACATCAAACCGTAAAACCATTTTCTAAATAATAATAAATCAGACAATTCAATTCTTAAGACAACAAAATATATCATTTTGTCTAAACTTTTAATAATATATCAAGAATACGGATAAAATTTTGTATTGTTGATTCAAATGAAAAATGTGACCACATCGATTAAAATAACAAAACAATAGAACTTCTTCTTCTTCTTCTTCAAACTGTTGTTACTCGACGATAGCGAAATTAATTTCACAATTTTTCAATTTGTTTGTGATTGTTGAAGAAAACTGCAACAATAACAAACGAAAAAATAACAAAAAAAAAACATAAAAGCTTTTCCAAGCTTTTTTTTCTGTTTCTGATTAAGTAAATAATTTTTTAACGCCCCAAGACTTTGAAAAATAATAATAGTACCAGTTAGCTACTCGCTTGTCATTTATTATTTTTTCGAATAAGTCTTTTTTTTATTCTTTGTATATGAAGAAGCGATTTTTTTTTTCTATTCGTCTTAATGCTAACTTTCTTAAAACTGTGAAATAAAAAAATAAGTTAAGTCAAAAAAATAAACAGAAAACTAATCATCGTTGTGAATTAAAAATTGAGTTGGGATTAAAGTTTAAAAAAATATAAGCTTCACAAAGTTTTGTTTTTTGTGCTTTAATACTAAAAATATTTATTTTGTATAATTTTTTTTTATACAAGTGGAAAGCTTAAAAATAGAATTATTTTCACTTGAGAGTTTCGTTGAAACAAAAAAAAACTTTGAAATTAAATCGAGAAGAAAGTATATGAATTTCATAGTTTTTTTTTTTGTTAGAATGTAACTTAGCGATTTGTTAGACTGGTTTATTTGATTTTACAAAGTTTTAAGATTACGCTTATGGACTTTAAAAATTCGATTTTGGTATATTGAAGTGAATTTTGTGTTAGAGCTTTGTGGTAAGTGTCACAATTGTGGTAATTGCAATATGTGTAATCAGATTTTGATTAGTGATAATAAAACTACTTTATACCTATAGCTAAATGAGATAAGATATATTTTATTTACAAATTTTCTGGAATGTGTTGAATACTTGAGCAAAATGTTGGTTTCACTCGAAAGAATTTTAACGTCATCCTTAGACAATTCTTTGACATTCCCAGACCTCAATTGCTACGAAGTAGTCTGGTGATCAGCGGGGCAGTTGTGTGATTCCCTGATTTGGAGACACACTACTTTCTCACACGCATCGAATTTGCATTGGCGGAGACTTTCATAACTATTTTCGTTTTTCCTTTAACCGTATTTTCTTGAACTCAAACCGTGATGGCCATATACAATAGTTTCCGTAAGAAAAAAGATTGTCCTAAAATAGTTGTGTGCTATTTCCTAATATAACTTCTTATATTCAATTTTTATTCGTTGATCGCTGGAAAGTTGTCCTAAAGAGGTTGTCCTATATCATTAAAACACGGTCGCGCAATGTTCGTATTTAAATCGTACAATCATTATTCTTCTATAAATTTTGTTGTAGTTTCCAATTTTAATCCCCAGTGGTTATAAGAATTCCTTAGTGAAAACACTAATAAATGTTGTTTGCTATAATCGTTTCATAATAGATGTCTCTGTTTATAGTTCCCTTCGAGTTATAGTACAATAGTGAAGACTCTTTTAGTACACATATTTATCGAACGAGTTCGTCCAATAAACCGACTTATTTTGTTTATTGATTTGTGATGTAAAAACGGTCGCCACTTTTGCTTATAAATACGCCTAGCCGCGTATAGAGGCCCTCTTAGTCGAATTGGTGTCTGAAACTAGAACAGCTGTTTACGTGGTTCTGACAGTTACGTGTTGAGTTTTCTGAGCGAGTTAATTTGTGATGACAAAAATAAAGAAAATTAATGGAGCTAATATTTAAAGAAGGAAAGATTAAATCCGATAGAAAAATCAACACCCAGAGTTATAACCTTACGGTTGATCCCATTTTGTTTTATGATAATACAAGAACAAAAAAATTAATTGAAACGCTCATCAAGTCACCGACCATTTTTTTTGGTTATAACTATTTTTTTTGACAGAACAATGGAATGGCTAATGATAAAATTTTGTGTTCATAAAATAAATTAGTTTAATTAAAAAAATTATCTTTGCTTGTGACGTGTTAGTTCCAATAATAAATCATGTTATTATATTATTAAAAATAGAATGCTAAATTACTGTGACAATGTTTGTTTGCTAGAACTGTGGTAATAGATCTATAACTAACAATTTGCATTCTGATATAAAGAAAAATTAGTGTAAATTCTGTGATGGCATAAATTGCCAATGTCTATGTATAACAAATAAAAATTAAATTTAAAAAAAAAATAAAATAAGCTGTTATATAATAAAGAAACACATAATGAAAATTATATCGATTGCTTATTGAAATTCGGAGATCCGCCATCAAATCCTAAGTTCATCTATACAAGATCTTAATTGTGCTTCCGGTTAACACCGATAGTAGGGCGAAGCGAGTCAGTGGATGGGTCAGGAAGATAAATTGTGTGTTGGAGTGCAAATTACTTGACCGAATGCTACAAGGATATAAGGAGTGCTGACTGTCAGAACACGTTTTCGGGACAACTATTTTGTTTTTTTTGGTGATTATACGTGTTCATCATCATTCCTATCGAATAGTGTGATACATTTTCCGGTAACAAGGAAAAAGGTTGAAATTAAACAATTATCACTGATCATCAACACGTTTGTTTGGATTGCAATAATTTTTCTACCGCCGTCGTATTCCTGAGTGCTGAGCTTACCAACCGATGAATTGTGTGAGGATGAGCGGTTAATATGGAGATACTGGAGGGGGATCTGGCTAAGCTATGGGGTGAGTCATATGCCATTTTATTTTAAATTAGATGTATGAATGAGTATGGATACGTTTGTATATGAGTGTGATTCATGTGATGCATGTTTGTGAATCAATGTCAATATTGCACTTCATTTATATATAGATAAAAATGAATTAATGATAGCGGCGTCTGCATTTGGATATGGATTATCAGATATTTAGTGGAATTGTTAAAACGAAGATTTGTTTATATGTGACGTGGAACAATTTTATTTGATGATGTTATTCAGGGTTGTATACTTTTATACACGCGCACGTCATCCTTCCGACAATATGGTACTGTTATGGATGGGGTTATACCAATTCACTACGAAACTTTTATTAGCATAGTTTTCAGCCTAAAAGTTTAAATTTTATTTGTGAATTCAATTTTTAACTATTAATGGATAATTGCCTCTGTATTTCACGATATTTTAAACGGAAGCATACAAAAACAAATTGGAATTTTAGATTTGAGTTAAATTATCATTGAATGGAAACTCACTGCCAATTTTTCTATATTTTTTAAACCAACAAAAAAAAGGAAAGGAAATTTTCAGTTTGTCTTGGCTTAGACTGTAATTCATTTTCCGGTTATAATTGTGTGTCAAAATTATTATATGACTACTACAACTATGAAATTTTCAACCATATAAATAACTATCAATATTATTGTTACGTTCTTGTTGTACTGTAAGGCATTTAAAAAAAAAATAAATAAAACTTAACGAATTACATACTATTAATAATAGTATTAGGGTACGGTCATTTATGTGCAACACATATAATAAAGTATAACGTTTACCTTAACAATGACTATTATAACAATAATAAATAAATAAATAATAATTGATTAAAACAATGGAGGAATTTTCCCAGAGGAAAACATTAATCCCAAATAACGTTTATTTTCCGAATTTTAAGATCAATTATGCTAAACGAAAATCTCAATCCTATGTACTAAACTTGACCATTGATTACATAAGTACTCAACCGTGATTATCTACGATCGTACGGTCGCATTTCATTGAATCGAGGTGAGTGTGTGTGTGTGTGTATGTGTGTGTGTGTGTGTGTGCGTGTGTGTGCGTGTGTGTGCGTGTGTGTGTGTGTGTGAGACGTGAGAGCGTGTGAAGGTGTGGTGTGAATTGTGGTTGGTTGGACGTGGTGATCGAGGTTCGTTCGTACATGGGGGTCGCCAGAGTCTGTTTAGTTTACTTACCTTTTTCTTACATCCGTTCTTATCTTATGATACGCGTACAAGTTCAGTTATTTGTGCTGTGGCAGCAGGTATTCTTCTCTTCCATAGGCTGCAGCTAGTCGGGGGCTAAAAATAATCTCGCTAGGAACGCGACCTGCTATGCCACTTCGTTGTTAGCCAACGAAGCAGCGCTTCATTACACAATCAAAAATAATTGAGAGTAAGAATTATTTTATTTATTTATTGCTTTAAAAACCACTTCAATAAAGTAAAACTGTGATTATTGTTTATATGGTCCTTCGAGCCGGGTATTGGTTAAAAGTGATATTAATATCCCGAGTGAAAGCTAGATTTTATGAAAGCTTAAGAAAATGCTAGATGTTAAATTCTTTTGTTTCAGGAAAGTATTTATAAATATTCCGATTAAATAGAAACTTCCTTTTACGATTTTCTGTATGGTAATATTAATAAACATGAATGCAAAATCACTCAACAGAAAAATTATTTCGTAAATCATTTTTGTATTAGTCTGTTGTTCTGATATTATCGTTGAATATCAAATGAAAGTATTGTCTCTTTGTTTATGATCATTTCACTATTTCCATGCTAAACATATGTACCTTTATCTATAAACTAAAAACATAAATGTCTTCAACGTTTCAATAATAAACTTTAACTTTTGTTATGAGTATAATTACTTAATATACATTGAAGAAAAAAATAAAACCCACTTAAGAAATAATTTAATTGAATTAAGTTCTTCATATCTCGTTACATTTGTATATAAATTATAACTGAAGTAATACAAGCAACAACAGAAGCATAAAATGAAATCAGAGATAAAATTACGTACAATAATTTATTATTAATTCATTTTTTTTTTCATCTTGTTTGCAGCAAATAAATATTAAATAAGAAAAAGATTACATGAAATTTAAGAAAAAAGAATAATCTGACGAAAGTTGTAGAGTTTCATTTTGTCTTTTTTGTTTGTTTTAATTTTCTTTGGGTAGGAAAATGCAAATAGAAAATGAAAGAATTTGTATTTTTACAAATTAAGTTTTACAAGTATTGTATTTTAAAATAAAAATTTTAATTGGTGACCCCGACGTGATAACAACATGTGCCATTTGTTTTTGAGTAAAAATCTCCATAAAATTTATAAATTAATTTTTACTATGTTGAGTTACACTTACTCTTTAAATCACAAAAGCTCTAATATTTTCATAAATATCAAAGTGCAAGGAATTAAGTAAAAGTTAAAAGAATTTTAATTTTTCTCACAGAATTGTGATCGATATTATATGATTTACATGAATCAAATTTATTTCAACTTTTCTGTTAATCGGCAAGTAAATAAATATTCACTAAACTATAAAATAACATGCACAGAAATTGTGAACTACAAAAATAATTAAGGTAATGAGTTATAAGTTGTTACAGTTTTCTTGTTATTTTCATTTTATTGATTTAACTCCAATCAACGTTGAGGTTCATAAAATGAGAACAACAAAATCACATATAAAAAACATAAAAAACAAACTGTGCAAAGAAATTGTTTTCAATTGATTTAGTTTTTTTTTTCTAATAAAATTTGTGCTGGTGCGTTAAAATTTTAAGAAGAAGAACTAAGTGCTGATACAGTAAAAATAATTATTTGTGCTGTAATTGTGCGTTAAGTAATTGTAATTGTGCTTTACTATTCATCATAAATCATTCCAGTTGGTGCTCTTTAAAAAGAAGTGGTGCTCAGGTGTTCTTTAATATTTTTTTTTTTCATTTCATTGATCAAATTATGTGAGAAAGTGCTTCAACAATCCAGAATTAATATATATATGAAAAAAAATCCATAACTTGTTGATTTAATTTGTTTTTGTTATGTTTCGATTGAACATTTGTAGTTATGAAATTTTTTCCTTATTGTTTTTATTATTATTATTTCATTGTTTGTTTTTTATATTAAAATATGAAAACTGATACATACCCTAGCTTGAGATGACTCCCCACTCACCCTATAACCTCCTAAATTATTTACAACACATGTGAATGTTGCATCTCGTCCTTGTGGTACTGTTACATTTTCTAATGGTATTACGAAATCCGGTTCAAACGCTGTTGCTGTAAAAATTAAAATTTACATTCATGATCATCTCAGCAGCAATAATTTTTACTATTAACTAAATTATTTTACTTTAACACTCCATTTGTGTACTCAATATTTACATACAAAAAATTAACTTAATTATTCATCTCTCACATTCTATCACATTTTCCAAAGAAAATTCAATTAAAATTGCATTAATTTCAACAATATAAATTTTTTTTTTAAATAAACAAAAATTTTATTTTTATTATGAAAATTTATAAAGAAAAAATATCAATAAATTTTCAATTTTCTTTCATATTTCACGATAATGTTGAAAATCTTTTATAATTTTCTTCTTAAAGTCACCCTCCCTCCTCTCTACATAATGTTTTTTGTTTTGTTTTTCTTTCACAACGATAATACAATTTGTTCTATCAATTTTTTATTATAACAAGTTGTTGTTGTATGTACGTTATGGGTTAGATTTCTTTTGGGTTCATATGTTGTCTTATAAACATGAAAAATACTTAACACCTTCTGTTTATTATTTAAGATATTGAGGAGATAAAGGAAATGTATTTTTCTGGACATGTTCACACAAAGGAGCGGACTATAGTATTTAAGAATTTTACTAGGAATAGTTGATATTATGAACAGAGTGGTTCTAATAAGCCTTCATGTGCAAGCCTACAATGAACCGTCGACTTTTCTCAACAAATTGTAGAAGGGTCTCGCTTTTTATTTTAAAACCTTCAAAATCATGAAGTTGAAAAATTGTGATTCATAACACACAAATGGAGTACATGATATGTTGAAAATAAAGGTACTCACAAGAAGTCTAATTCCATTAATCACAAAGTTTTTCCTAAAGTCAGCATACGGATGGATTATGGTTGATGTATGTTGAAGGGCGGTGAACTATTGAACCGATATTGAGCTCTTTAAAAATTAAACCCTCTTTCAACCTTTCTTTTAAATAACTTAAATTATAAATCAGTGTGTTTTAAACAAAAAAAAAAAACAATTCCCCATCTTTGTCTATCTCTTTAAAAATATTCTACTAAAATGATTATTATTAAATCACAAATCTGATAATCGATAAAAAAAATATTATTTTCTTTATTGCATGCAATGGTGATGAGTATAAAAACTATATTCATGTATATATAGAGATATATAAGAAAAACTGAAACCTAAAACTAGACACTAAGAAAAACAGAAAAAATTACATGATCCAATAAAGAAAATGATTTTGGTAACATACGGATTTTACAGATGGTTTATTTCTCTCAAAAAGGTCAGTGGATGATGAAAATTTGAACGATTTTCCCTATCAATTTTCACGTTATCAGGAGAGATGAGAATTGATTTTTATGTTTTGTTTTGAAATTTTTGGGAATAGTATTAAGAACTGTTATCAAATCAAACGTTATTAGTATTAATCTATAAATCATTTCATTAGTAGCTATCTTTTGGTACAATTAGCTAGGCGGACTGTCAAATGGGGTTTGGTTGGAATTTCAGAATTATATTTGCGTAAAAACCGAAAGACATATTATGGTTTTACGTACTTTGGATCTAATTAAGAACTTGTAACTGATTCGAGCGAGCTTCTTTTAAATCTATAAGAAAAACCTACCACAAAAAATAATAGTTTCTCCCTCCCTGTGACTGTATAAAAAAAATGAACAAAGATTGACGTTTAAGATACGTTTTACATTTTATTATAACCAACCAAATAAATAATTTTTGCTATTTTATGAATTAAAAATTATAGTCCATATAGCGAAAAGAATTTGTCAATAAGTTTTCATAACATACTTTGAAAATATTTACATAACTTAAGTATTTGTTCGTGTCGTTAGAAAATACTGCTTGTCCATTATTAGGCGAGGAAATAAAGCACAAAAATAGGTCAAACCTAAGCAAATTGGCAGAGTAAGATGGATCGAGATGCGGTTTTTTGCATTCGATTAAAGAAGCCATCAAGAAAGTTTGTGAACGTAGCCACTTTTCGGCAAAAAACCTCTGAAGTACCTAGGGGCCGGGGCGGGTAATATACACATCATCTCCTTGAACTTTCCATAAATTCAGCTCGAAATTGATCGAAGCTCGTTACTCGGGGGTTTTTGGGGTCGCTGAATACGAATATGATGTCGGCGATGACCCTCGAAGTACCTAGGGCCCAGGGCGGGTATGTCTAACTCATCTCCTGGAACTTTCCATAAATTCAGCTCGAAATTGATCGAAGCTCGTTACTGGGGGGGTTTTGAGGCCACTGAACACGAATATGATGTCTGCGATGACCTTCGGAGTACGTAAGGGCTAGGACGGGTTATATAGACCTCATCTCCTAGAACTTTCCATAAATACAGCTCGAAATTGATCGAAGCTCGTTACTCGGGGGTTTTTCGGGTCGCTGAACACGAATATGATGTCGGCGATGACCTTCGGAGTACCTAGGGCCCAGGGCGGATATGTCTTACTCATCTCCTGGAACTTTAGATTAATTCAGCTCGAACTTAATCGAAGCTCGTTACTAGGGGGATATTTTGGGGCCGCTGAACCCGAATATGATGTCTGCAATGACCTTTAGAGTACTTAGGGGCCAGGGCGGGTTATATACACCTCATCTCCTGGAACTTTCCATAACTACAGCTCGAAATTGATCGAAGCTCGTTAATCGGGGGTTTTTGGGGTCGCTGAACACGAATATGATGTCGGCGATGACCCTCGGAGTACCTGGGGCCCAGGACAGGTATATTTAACTCATATCTTGAAAGTTTCCATAATTAAAACTCGATTATTTTATATCATCGATTATTTTATTTGTTCATTATTTTATTTTATTAATGGAAAAATCCAGGAGATGAGTTAGACATACCCGCCCTGTGCCCTAGGTACTCCGAGGGTCATCGCCGACATTATATTTGTGTTCAGCGACCCCAAAAGCACCCGAGTAACGAGCTTCGATCAAATTCGAGCTGTATTTATGGAAAGTTCCAGGAGATGAGGGGTATATAACCCGCCCTGGCCCCTAGGTACTCCAAAGGTCATCGCAGACATCATATTCGGGTTCAGCGACCCCAGAAACCCCCCGAGCAACGAGCTTCGATCAATTTCGAGCTGAATTTATGGAAAGTTCCAGTTGATCAGTGACGCATACCCGCCCTGGGCCCTAGGTACTCCGAAGGTCATCTCCGACATCATATTCGTGTACAGCGACCCCAAAAACCCCAGAGTAACGAGCTTCGATCAATTTCGAGCTATATTTATGGAAAGTTCCAGGAGATGATGTGTATATAACCCGCCCTGGCCCCTAGCTACTCCGAAGTTTATCGCAGACATCATATTCGTGTTCAGCAGCCCCAAACCCCCCCCCAGCAACGAGCTTCGATCAATTTCGAGCTGAATTAATGTAAAGTTCCAGAAGATGAGTTACACATACCCGCCCTGGGCCCTAGTTAGTTTGAGGGTCATCGCCGACATCATATTCGTGTTCAGCGACCCCAAAAACCCCCGAGTAACGAGCTTTGATCAATTTCGAGCTGAATTTTTGGAAAGTTCAAGGAGATGAGGTGTATATAACCCGCCCTGGCCCCTAGGTACTCCAGAGGTTTTTTGCCGAAAAGTGGCTATGTTCACAAACTTTCCTGACGGCTTCTTGAATCGAATGCAAAAAACCGCATCTCGATCCATCTTACTCTGCCAATTTGCTTAGGTTGAGTGCTTTATTTCCTCGTCTATATGAAACATTCACCATTATAAAATCACTGGAAATAACACAAAAAAATTTAAATTACTTCCGTAATTATTTTCATTCATTTTATAAAAATTAGCACAACTATCAAGAAAACTTTAGATATGTTATAGGATTTTACATTTAGAATTGTTTTTAATTTATTGTTTTTAAAAAAGTCTTGTAAAGTTTGTACAATATGATACAGATAAAAAACAGGGCCAAACAGTCACGGTTCTCAAAATAAGTGGGGCATGGAGGGATCAGTTTTTATTGTTTTAAATTTTTTTTTTATTTTTGATCTACGGGTGTGACAACCCTGCGTACTGCAGTCTCTGCTATTGACATACGAGTTAACGTGAGATATCACATACCACTGACCATAGCAGTGAGATATCACTAGCCAATGTGACATCTTAGGGGTGGTGGCGGATGAACTGTATTCAGTCAACGGTAGCACGCTCTATCTTAGCTGTGAAATAATCCTTGATGATGAGACGCTATTGATTCCTTGAAGAAACGAGCCTTTATATAACTATGAGAGGCTTTAATCATTAAAAAAGACGGAGCGTCACAGGATCAAGGAGTATGCAACCGGCTGGATTATTGGCAACTGGATTATTGGTGCTGTGGCTAAACCCGCTTACCAATTATGCTATAACTTGAGGTAGGGGATTGTTTTGGACCCACCTTTCAGTTTATATGCCATTCCCCAAGATTTGCGACAACTTTTTTTTCGCTAAAAAAACAGGTAAGGGGTTAACCCATGCTTTTTTTGCAAAATTTTTGTCAAAAAAAAAAATTGAAAAAATATGCTGGCGGTAATCTCTAGATGTCAATTTAAGCGAAATAAGTCAAAATACCAGGTGTGCTACCTTAAACAGGCCATAAATTGAAAACCAAAAATTTTACATATGAAACCAAAGCTGGTGCTGTGGCTAAACCCGCTTACCAATTATGCTATAACTTGAGGTAGGGGATTGTTTTGGACCCACCTTTCAGTTTATATGCCATTCCCCAAGATTTGCGACAACTTTTTTTTTCGCTAAAAGGGGTTAACCCATGCTTTTTTTGCAAAATTTTTGTCAAAAAAAAAAATTGAAAAAATATGCTGGCGGTAATCTCTAGATGTCAATTTAAGCGAAATAAGTCAAAATACCAGGTTTGCTACCTTAAACAAGCCATAAATTGAAAACCAAAAATTTTACATTTGAAACCAAAGCTGGTGCTGTGGCTAAACCCGCTTACCAATTATGCTATAACTTGAGGTAGGGGATTGTTTTGGACCCACCTTTCAGTTTATATGCCATTCCCCAAGATTTGCGACAACTTTTTTTTTCGCTAAAAAAACAGGTAAGGGGTTAACCCATGCTTTTTTTGCAAAATTTTTGTCAAAAAAAAAAATTGAAATAATATGCTGGCGGTAATCTCTAGATGTCAATTTAAGCGAAATAAGTCAAAATACCAGGTTTGCTACCTTAAACAGGCCATAAATTGGAAACCAAAAATTTTACATTTGAAACCAAAGCTGGTGCTGTGGCTAAACCCGCTTACCAATTATGCTATAACTTGAGGTAGGGGATTGTTTTGGACCCACCTTTCATTTTATATGCCATTCCCCAAGATTTGCGACAACTTTTTTTTTCGCTAAAATAACAGGTAAGGGGTTAACCCATGCTTTTTTTGCAAAATTTTTGTCGAAAAAAAAAATTGAAAAAATATGCTGGCGGTAATCTCTAGATGTCAATTTAAGCGAAATAAGTCAAAATACCAGGTTTGCTACCTTAAACAGGCCATAAATTGAAAACCAAAAATTTTACATTTGAAACCAAAGCTGGTGCTGTGGCTAAACCCGCTTACCAATTATGCTATAACTTGAGGTAGGGGATTGTTTTGGACCCACCTTTCATTTTATATGCCATTCCCCAAGATTGGCGACAACTTTTTTTTTCCGCTAAAAAAACAGGTAAGGGGTTAACCCATGCTTTTTTTGCAAAATTTTTGTCGAAAAAAAAATTGAAAAAATATGCTGGCGGTAATCTCTAGATGTCAATTTAAGCGAAATAAGTCAAAATACCAGGTTTGCTACCTTAAACAGGCCATAAATTGAAAACCAAAAATTTTACATTTGAAACCAAAGCTGGTGCTGTGGCTAAACCCGCTTACCAATTATGCTATAACTTGAGGTAGGGGATTGTTTTGGACCCACCTTTCATTTTATATGCCATTCCCCAAGATTGGCGACAACTTTTTTTTTCGCTAAAAAAACAGGTAAGGGGTTAACCCATGCTTTTTTTGCAAAATTTTTGTCGAAAAAAAAAATTGAAAAAATATGCTGGCGGTAATCTCTAGATGTCAATTTAAGCGAAATAAGTCAAAATACCAGGTTTGCTACCTTAAACAGGCCATAAATTGAAAACCAAAAATTTTACATTTGAAACCAAAGCTGGTGCTGTGGCTAAACCCGCTTACCAATTATGCTATAACTTGAGGTAGGGGATTGTTTTGGACCCACCTTTCATTTTATATGCCATTCCCCAAGATTGGCGACAACTTTTTTTTTCGCTAAAAAAACAGGTAAGGGGTTAACCCATGCTTTTTTTGCAAAATTTTTGTCGAAAAAAAAAATTGAAAAAATATGCTGGCGGTAATCTCTAGATGTCAATTTAAGCGAAATAAGTCAAAATACCAGGTTTGCTACCTTAAACAGGCCATAAATTGAAAACCAAAAATTTTACATTTGAAACCAAAGCTGGTGCTGTGGCTAAACCCGCTTACCAATTATGCTATAACTTGAGGTAGGGGATTGTTTTGGACCCACCTTTCATTTTATATGCCATTCCCCAAGATTGGCGACAACTTTTTTTTTCGCTAAAAAAACAGGTAAGGGGTTAACCCATGCTTTTTTTGCAAAATTTTTGTCGAAAAAAAAAATTGAAAAAATATGCTGGCGGTAATCTCTAGATGTCAATTTAAGCGAAATAAGTCAAAATACCAGGTTTGCTACCTTAAACAGGCCATAAATTGGAAACCAAAAATTTTACATTTGAAACCAAAGCTGGTGCTGTGGCTAAACCCGCTTACCAATTATGCTATAACTTGAGGTAGGGGATTGTTTTGGACCCACCTTTCATTTTATATGCCATTCCCCAAGATTTGCGACAACTTTTTTTTTCGCTAAAAAAACAGGTAAGGGGTTAACCCATGCTTTTTTTGCAAAATTTTTGTCGAAAAAAAAAATTGAAAAAATATGCTGGCGGTAATCTCTAGATGTCAATTTAAGCGAAATAAGTCAAAATACCAGGTTTGCTACCTTAAACAGGCCATAAATTGAAAACCAAAAATTTTACATTTGAAACCAAAGCTGGTGCTGTGGCTAAACCCGCTTACCAATTATGCTATAACTTGAGGTAGGGGATTGTTTTGGACCCACCTTTCATTTTATATGCCATTCCCCAAGATTGGCGACAACTTTTTTTTTCGCTAAAAAAACAGGTAAGGGGTTAACCCATGCTTTTTTTGCAAAATTTTTGTCGAAAAAAAAAATTGAAAAAATATGCTGGCGGTAATCTCTAGATGTCAATTTAAGCGAAATAAGTCAAAATACCAGGTTTGCTACCTTAAACAGGCCATAAATTGAAAACCAAAAATTTTACATTTGAAACCAAAGCTGGTGCTGTGGCTAAACCCGCTTACCAATTATGCTATAACTTGAGGTAGGGGATTGTTTTGGACCCACCTTTCATTTTATATGCCATTCCCCAAGATTGGCGACAACTTTTTTTTTCGCTAAAAAAACAGGTAAGGGGTTAACCCATGCTTTTTTGCAAAATTTTTGTCGAAAAAAAAAATTGAAAAAATATGCTGGCGGTAATCTCTAGATGTCAATTTAAGCGAAATAAGTCAAAATACCAGGTTTGCTACCTTAAACAGGCCATAAATTGAAAACCAAAAATTTTACATTTGAAACCAAAGCTGGTGCTGTGGCTAAACCCGCTTACCAATTATGCTATAACTTGAGGTAGGGGATTGTTTTGGACCCACCTTTCATTTTATATGCCATTCCCCAAGATTGGCGACAACTTTTTTTTTCGCTAAAAAAACAGGTAAGGGGTTAACCCATGCTTTTTTGCAAAATTTTTGTCGAAAAAAAAAATTGAAAAAATATGCTGGCGGTAATCTCTAGATGTCAATTTAAGCGAAATAAGTCAAAATACCAGGTTTGCTACCTTAAACAGGCCATAAATTGAAAACCAAAAATTTTACATTTGAAACCAAAGCTGGTGCTGTGGCTAAACCCGCTTACCAATTATGCTATAACTTGAGGTAGGGGATTGTTTTGGACCCACCTTTCATTTTATATGCCATTCCCCAAGATTGGCGACAACTTTTTTTTTCGCTAAAAAAACAGGTAAGGGGTTAACCCATGCTTTTTTTGCAAAATTTTTGTCGAAAAAAAAAATTGAAAAAATATGCTGGCGGTAATCTCTAGATGTCAATTTAAGCGAAATAAGTCAAAATACCAGGTTTGCTACCTTAAACAGGCCATAAATTGAAAACCAAAAATTTTACATTTGAAACCAAAGCTGGTGCTGTGGCTAAACCCGCTTACCAATTATGCTATAACTTGAGGTAGGGGATTGTTTTGGACCCACCTTTCATTTTATATGCCATTCCCCAAGATTGGCGACAACTTTTTTTTTCGCTAAAAAAACAGGTAAGGGGTTAACCCATGCTTTTTTTGCAAAATTTTTGTCGAAAAAAAAAATTGAAAAAATATGCTGGCGTAATCTCTAGATAATAGTGTCAATTTAAGCGAAATAAGTCAAAATACCAGGTTTGCTACCTTAAACAGGCCATAAATTGAAAACCAAAAATTTTACATTTGAAACCAAAGCTGGTGCTGTGGCTAAACCCGCTTACCAATTATGCTATAACTTGAGGTAGGGGATTGTTTTGGACCCACCTTTCATTTTATATGCCATTCCCCAAGATTGGCGACAACTTTTTTTTTCGCTAAAAAAACAGGTAAGGGGTTAACCCATGCTTTTTTTGCAAATTTTTGTCGAAAAAAAAAATTGAAAAAATATGCTGGCGGTAATCTCTAGATGTCAATTTAAGCGAAATAAGTCAAAATACCAGGTTTGCTACCTTAAACAGGCCATAAATTGAAAACCAAAAATTTTACATTTGAAACCAAAGCTGGTGCTGTGGCTAAACCCGCTTACCAATTATGCTATAACTTGAGGTAGGGGATTGTTTTGGACCCACCTTTCATTTTATATGCCATTCCCCAAGATTGGCGACAACTTTTTTTTTCGCTAAAAAAACAGGTAAGGGGTTAACCCATGCTTTTTTTGCAAAATTTTTGTCGAAAAAAAAAATTGAAAAAATATGCTGGCGGTAATCTCTAGATGTCAATTTAAGCGAAATAAGTCAAAATACCAGGTTTGCTACCTTAAACAGGCCATAAATTGAAAACCAAAAATTTTACATTTGAAACCAAAGCTGGTGCTGTGGCTAAACCCGCTTACCAATTATGCTATAACTTGAGGTAGGGGATTGTTTTGGACCCACCTTTCATTTTATATGCCATTCCCCAAGATTGGCGACAACTTTTTTTTTCGCTAAAAAAACAGGTAAGGGGTTAACCCATGCTTTTTTTGCAAAATTTTTGTCGAAAAAAAAAATTGAAAAAATATGCTGGCGGTAATCTCTAGATGTCAATTTAAGCGAAATAAGTCAAAATACCAGGTTTGCTACCTTAAACAGGCCATAAATTGGAAACCAAAAATTTTACATTTGAAACCAAAGCTGGTGCTGTGGCTAAACCCGCTTACCAATTATGCTATAACTTGAGGTAGGGGATTGTTTTGGACCCACCTTTCATTTTATATGCCATTCCCCAAGATTTGCGACAACTTTTTTTTTCGCTAAAATAACAGGTAAGGGGTTAACCCATGCTTTTTTTGCAAAATTTTTGTCGAAAAAAAAAATTGAAAAAATATGCTGGCGGTAATCTCTAGATGTCAATTTAAGCGAAATAAGTCAAAATACCAGGTTTGCTACCTTAAACAGGCCATAAATTGAAAACCAAAAATTTTACATTTGAAACCAAAGCTGGTGCTGTGGCTAAACCCGCTTACCAATTATGCTATAACTTGAGGTAGGGGATTGTTTTGGACCCACCTTTCATTTTATATGCCATTCCCCAAGATTGGCGACAACTTTTTTTTTCGCTAAAAAAACAGGTAAGGGGTTAGTTAACCCATGCTTTTTTTGCAAAATTTTTGTCGAAAAAAAAAATTTAAAAAATATGCTGGCGGTAATCTCTAGATGTCAATTTAAGCGAAATAAGTCAAAATACCAGGTTTGCTACCTTAAACAGGCCATAAATTGAAAACCAAAAATTTTACATTTGAAACCAAAGCTGGTGCTGTGGCTAAACCCGCTTACCAATTATGCTATAACTTGAGGTAGGGGATTGTTTTGGACCCACCTTTCATTTTATATGCCATTCCCCAAGATTGGCGACAACTTTTTTTTTCGCTAAAAAAACAGGTAAGGGGTTAACCCATGCTTTTTTTGCAAAATTTTTGTCGAAAAAAAAAATTGAAAAAATATGCTGGCGGTAATCTCTAGATGTCAATTTAAGCGAAATAAGTCAAAATACCAGGTTTGCTACCTTAAACAGGCCATAAATTGGAAACCAAAAATTTTACATTTGAAACCAAAGCTGGTGCTGTGGCTAAACCCGCTTACCAATTATGCTATAACTTGAGGTAGGGGATTGTTTTGGACCCACCTTTCATTTTATATGCCATTCCCCAAGATTGGCGACAACTTTTTTTTTCGCTAAAAAAACAGGTAAGGGGTTAACCCATGCTTTTTTGCAAAATTTTTGTCGAAAAAAAAAATTGAAAAAATATGCTGGCGGTAATCTCTAGATGTCAATTTAAGCGAAATAAGTCAAAATACCAGGTTTGCTACCTTAAACAGGCCATAAATTGGAAACCAAAAATTTTACATTTGAAACCAAAGCTGGTGCTGTGGCTAAACCCGCTTACCAATTATGCTATAACTTGAGGTAGGGGATTGTTTTGGACCCACCTTTCATTTTATATGCCATTCCCCAAGATTGGCGACAACTTTTTTTTTCGCTAAAAAAACAGGTAAGGGGTTAACCCATGCTTTTTTTGCAAAATTTTTGTCGAAAAAAAAAATTGAAAAAATATGCTGGCGGTAATCTCTAGATGTCAATTTAAGCGAAATAAGTCAAAATACCAGGTTTGCTACCTTAAACAGGCCATAAATTGGAAACCAAAAATTTTACATTTGAAACCAAAGCTGGTGCTGTGGCTAAACCCGCTTACCAATTATGCTATAACTTGAGGTAGGGGATTGTTTTGGACCCACCTTTCATTTTATATGCCATTCCCCAAGATTTGCGACAACTTTTTTTTTCGCTAAAAAAACAGGTAAGGGGTTAACCCATGCTTTTTTTGCAAAATTTTTGTCGAAAAAAAAAATTGAAAAAATATGCTGGCGGTAATCTCTAGATGTCAATTTAAGCGAAATAAGTCAAAATACCAGGTTTGCTACCTTAAACAGGCCATAAATTGAAAACCAAAAATTTTACATTTGAAACCAAAGCTGGTGCTGTGGCTAAACCCGCTTACCAATTATGCTATAACTTGAGGTAGGGGATTGTTTTGGACCCACCTTTCATTTTATATGCCATTCCCCAAGATTGGCGACAACTTTTTTTTTCGCTAAAAAAACAGGTAAGGGGTTAACCCATGCTTTTTTTGCAAAATTTTTTGTCGAAAAAAAAAATTGAAAAAATATGCTGGCGGTAATCTCTAGATGTCAATTTAAGCGAAATAAGTCAAAATACCAGGTTTGCTACCTTAAACAGGCCATAAATTGGAAACCAAAAATTTTACATTTGAAACCAAAGCTGGTGCTGTGGCTAAACCCGCTTACCAATTATGCTATAACTTGAGGTAGGGGATTGTTTTGGACCCACCTTTCATTTTATATGCCATTCCCCAAGATTTGCGACAACTTTTTTTTTCGCTAAAAAAACAGGTAAGGGGTTAACCCATGCTTTTTTTGCAAAATTTTTGTTGAAAAAAAAAATTGAAAAAATATGCTGGCGGT
Source organism: Diogma glabrata (assembly GCA_963693315.1). Classification (NCBI taxonomy): domain Eukaryota; kingdom Metazoa; phylum Arthropoda; class Insecta; order Diptera; family Cylindrotomidae; genus Diogma; species Diogma glabrata. The sequence continues at coordinate 411,130,278 of OY856187.1, read as the reverse complement.
AATCTCTAGGTGTCAATTTAAGCGAAATAAGTCAAAATACCAGGTTTGCTACCTTAAACAGGCCATAAATTGAAAACCAAAAATTTTACATTTGAAACCAAAGCTGGTGCTGTGGCTAAACCCGCTTACCAATTATGCTATAACTTGAGGTAGGGGATTGTTTTGGACCCACCTTTCATTTTATATGCCATTCCCCAAGATTGGCGACAACTTTTTTTTTCGCTAAAAAAACAGGTAAGGGGTTAACCCATGCTTTTTTTGCAAAATTTTTGTCGAAAAAAAAAATTGAAAAAATATGCTGGCGGTAATCTCTAGATGTCAATTTAAGCGAAATAAGTCAAAATACCAGGTTTGCTACCTTAAACAGGCCATAAATTGAAAACCAAAAATTTTACATTTGAAACCAAAGCTGGTGCTGTGGCTAAACCCGCTTACCAATTATGCTATAACTTGAGGTAGGGGATTGTTTTGGACCCACCTTTCATTTTATATGCCATTCCCCAAGATTGGCGACAACTTTTTTTTTCGCTAAAAAAACAGGTAAGGGGTTAACCCATGCTTTTTTTGCAAAATTTTTGTCGAAAAAAAAAATTGAAAAAATATGCTGGCGGTAATCTCTAGATGTCAATTTAAGCGAAATAAGTCAAAATACCAGGTTTGCTACCTTAAACAGGCCATAAATTGAAAACCAAAAATTTTACATTTGAAACCAAAGCTGGTGCTGTGGCTAAACCCGCTTACCAATTATGCTATAACTTGAGGTAGGGGATTGTTTTGGACCCACCTTTCATTTTATATGCCATTCCCCAAGATTGGCGACAACTTTTTTTTTCGCTAAAAAAACAGGTAAGGGGTTAACCCATGCTTTTTTTGCAAAATTTTTGTCGAAAAAAAAAATTGAAAAAATATGCTGGCGGTAATCTCTAGATGTCAATTTAAGCGAAATAAGTCAAAATACCAGGTTTGCTACCTTAAACAGGCCATAAATTGAAAACCAAAAATTTTACATTTGAAACCAAAGCTGGTGCTGTGGCTAAACCCGCTTACCAATTATGCTATAACTTGAGGTAGGGGATTGTTTTGGACCCACCTTTCATTTTATATGCCATTCCCCAAGATTGGCGACAACTTTTTTTTTCGCTAAAAAAACAGGTAAGGGGTTAACCCATGCTTTTTTTGCAAAATTTTTGTCGAAAAAAAAAAATTGAAAAAATATGCTGGCGGTAATCTCTAGATGTCAATTTAAGCGAAATAAGTCAAAATACCAGGTTTGCTACCTTAAACAGGCCATAAATTGAAAACCAAAAATTTTACATTTGAAACCAAAGCTGGTGCTGTGGCTAAACCCGCTTACCAATTATGCTATAACTTGAGGTAGGGGATTGTTTTGGACCCACCTTTCATTTTATATGCCATTCCCCAAGATTGCGACAACTTTTTTTTTCGCTAAAAAAACAGGTAAGGGGTTAACCCATGCTTTTTTTGCAAAATTTTTGTCGAAAAAAAAAATTGAAAAAATATGCTGGCGGTAATCTCTAGATGTCAATTTAAGCGAAATAAGTCAAAATACCAGGTTTGCTACCTTAAACAGGCCATAAATTGAAAACCAAAAATTTTACATTTGAAACCAAAGCTGGTGCTGTGGCTAAACCCGCTTACCAATTATGCTATAACTTGAGGTAGGGGATTGTTTTGGACCCACCTTTCATTTTATATGCCATTCCCAAGATTGGCGACAACTTTTTTTTTCGCTAAAAAAACAGGTAAGGGGTTAACCCATGCTTTTTTTGCAAAATTTTTGTCGAAAAAAAAAATTGAAAAAATATGCTGGCGGTAATCTCTAGATGTCAATTTAAGCGAAATAAGTCAAAATACCAGGTTTGCTACCTTAAACAGGCCATAAATTGGAAACCAAAAATTTTACATTTGAAACCAAAGCTGGTGCTGTGGCTAAACCCGCTTACCAATTATGCTATAACTTGAGGTAGGGGATTGTTTTGGACCCACCTTTCATTTTATATGCCATTCCCCAAGATTTGCGACAACTTTTTTTTTCGCTAAAAAAACAGGTAAGGGGTTAACCCATGCTTTTTTTGCAAAATTTTTGTCGAAAAAAAAAATTGAAAAAATATGCTGGCGGTAATCTCTAGATGTCAATTTAAGCGAAATAAGTCAAAATACCAGGTTTGCTACCTTAAACAGGCCATAAATTGAAAACCAAAAATTTTACATTTGAAACCAAAGCTGGTGCTGTGGCTAAACCCGCTTACCAATTATGCTATAACTTGAGGTAGGGGATTGTTTTGGACCCACCTTTCATTTTATATGCCATTCCCCAAGATTGGCGACAACTTTTTTTTCGCTAAAAAAACAGGTAAGGGGTAACCCATGCTTTTTTTGCAAAATTTTTGTCGAAAAAAAAAATTGAAAAAATATGCTGGCGGTAATCTCTAGATGTCAATTTAAGCGAAATAAGTCAAAATACCAGGTTTGCTACCTTAAACAGGCCATAAATTGAAAACCAAAAATTTTACATTTGAAACCAAAGCTGGTGCTGTGGCTAAACCCGCTTACCAATTATGCTATAACTTGAGGTAGGGGATTGTTTTGGACCCACCTTTCATTTTATATGCCATTCCCCAAGATTGGCGACAACTTTTTTTTTCGCTAAAAAAAACAGGTAAGGGGTTAACCCATGCTTTTTTTGCAAAATTTTTGTCGAAAAAAAAAATTGAAAAAATATGCTGGCGGTAATCTCTAGATGTCAATTTAAGCGAAATAAGTCAAAATACCAGGTTTGCTACCTTAAACAGGCCATAAATTGAAAACCAAAAATTTTACATTTGAAACCAAAGCTGGTGCTGTGGCTAAACCCGCTTACCAATTATGCTATAACTTGAGGTAGGGGATTGTTTTGGACCCACCTTTCATTTTATATGCCATTCCCCAAGATTGGCGACAACTTTTTTTTTCGCTAAAAAAACAGGTAAGGGGTTAACCCATGCTTTTTTTGCAAAACTTTTGTCGAAAAAAAAAATTGAAAAAATATGCTGGCGGTAATCTCTAGATGTCAATTTAAGCGAAATAAGTCAAAATACCAGGTTTGCTACCTTAAACAGGCCATAAATTGAAAACCAAAAATTTTACATTTGAAACCAAAGCTGGTGCTGTGGCTAAACCCGCTTACCAATTATGCTATAACTTGAGGTAGGGGATTGTTTTGGACCCACCTTTCATTTTATATGCCATTCCCCAAGATTGGCGACAACTTTTTTTTTCGCTAAAAAAACAGGTAAGGGGTTAACCCATGCTTTTTTTGCAAAATTTTTGTCGAAAAAAAAAATTGAAAAAATATGCTGGCGGTAATCTCTAGATGTCAATTTAAGCGAAATAAGTCAAAATACCAGGTTTGCTACCTTAAACAGGCCATAAATTGGAAACCAAAAATTTTACATTTGAAACCAAAGCTGGTGCTGTGGCTAAACCCGCTTACCAATTATGCTATAACTTGAGGTAGGGGATTGTTTTGGACCCACCTTTCATTTTATATGCCATTCCCCAAGATTTGCGACAACTTTTTTTTTCGCTAAAAAAACAGGTAAGGGGTTAACCCATGCTTTTTTTGCAAAATTTTTGTCGAAAAAAAAAATTGAAAAAATATGCTGGCGGTAATCTCTAGATGTCAATTTAAGCGAAATAAGTCAAAATACCAGGTTTGCTACCTTAAACAGGCCATAAATTGAAAACCAAAAATTTTACATTTGAAACCAAAGCTGGTGCTGTGGCTAAACCCGCTTACCAATTATGCTATAACTTGAGGTAGGGGATTGTTTTGGACCCACCTTTCATTTTATATGCCATTCCCCAAGATTGGCGACAACTTTTTTTTTCGCTAAAAAAACAGGTAAGGGGTTAACCCATGCTTTTTTTGCAAAATTTTTGTCGAAAAAAAAAATTGAAAAAATATGCTGGCGGTAATCTCTAGATGTCAATTTAAGCGAAATAAGTCAAAATACCAGGTTTGCTACCTTAAACAGGCCATAAATTGAAAACCAAAAATTTTACATTTGAAACCAAAGCTGGTGCTGTGGCTAAACCCGCTTACCAATTATGCTATAACTTGAGGTAGGGGATTGTTTTGGACCCACCTTTCATTTTATATGCCATTCCCCAAGATTGGCGACAACTTTTTTTTTCGCTAAAAAAAACAGGTAAGGGGTTAACCCATGCTTTTTTTGCAAAATTTTTGTCGAAAAAAAAAATTGAAAAAATATGCTGGCGGTAATCTCTAGATGTCAATTTAAGCGAAATAAGTCAAAATACCAGGTTTGCTACCTTAAACAGGCCATAAATTGAAAACCAAAAATTTTACATTTGAAACCAAAGCTGGTGCTGTGGCTAAACCCGCTTACCAATTATGCTATAACTTGAGGTAGGGGATTGTTTTGGACCCACCTTTCATTTTATATGCCATTCCCCAAGATTGGCGACAACTTTTTTTTTCGCTAAAAAAACAGGTAAGGGGTTAACCCATGCTTTTTTTGCAAAATTTTTGTCGAAAAAAAAAATTGAAAAAATATGCTGGCGGTAATCTCTAGATGTCAATTTAAGCGAAATAAGTCAAAATACCAGGTTTGCTACCTTAAACAGGCCATAAATTGAAAACCAAAAATTTTACATTTGAAACCAAAGCTGGTGCTGTGGCTAAACCCGCTTACCAATTATGCTATAACTTGAGGTAGGGGATTGTTTTGGACCCACCTTTCATTTTATATGCCATTCCCCAAGATTGGCGACAACTTTTTTTTTCGCTAAAAAAAACAGGTAAGGGGTTAACCCATGCTTTTTTTGCAAAATTTTTGTCGAAAAAAAAAATTGAAAAAATATGCTGGCGGTAATCTCTAGATGTCAATTTAAGCGAAATAAGTCAAAATACCAGGTTTGCTACCTTAAACAGGCCATAAATTGAAAACCAAAAATTTTACATTTGAAACCAAAGCTGGTGCTGTGGCTAAACCCGCTTACCAATTATGCTATAACTTGAGGTAGGGGATTGTTTTGGACCCACCTTTCATTTTATATGCCATTCCCCAAGATTGGCGACAACTTTTTTTTTCGCTAAAAAAACAGGTAAGGGGTTAACCCATGCTTTTTTTGCAAAATTTTTGTCGAAAAAAAAAATTGAAAAAATATGCTGGCGGTAATCTCTAGATGTCAATTTAAGCGAAATAAGTCAAAATACCAGGTTTGCTACCTTAAACAGGCCATAAATTGAAAACCAAAAATTTTACATTTGAAACCAAAGCTGGTGCTGTGGCTAAACCCGCTTACCAATTATGCTATAACTTGAGGTAGGGGATTGTTTTGGACCCACCTTTCATTTTATATGCCATTCCCCAAGATTGGCGACAACTTTTTTTTTCGCTAAAAAAACAGGTAAGGGGTTAACCCATGCTTTTTTTGCAAAATTTTTGTCGAAAAAAAAAATTGAAAAAATATGCTGGCGGTAATCTCTAGATGTC